>CM062813.1:700518124-700857550 GCA_031772625.1 Pinus tabuliformis
AGCCACAATTAACGAAGCTCATAAAAAGAGAGTGAATATGAAATATGATAAGGTTGTGCATCTTAGGGTTTTCTCTGAAGGTGACCTTGTCCTGATCTATGACCAAGATAAAGATGCCTTGGGGGCAGGTAAGTTCAAACCCATGTGGTACGGTCTTTTTATCGTTAAAAAGGTCTTGAAAAAAGGAGTTTACAAATTGGTTGATTTAGATGGAAACAAGCTGGCAGAGCCTAGAAATTGGCTTTATCTTAAGAATTATTATGCCTAGGCTTATCCCTAGCAATTGCTTGGTTGTAGATATTGTATATATTTGTGCATATTTGTCTATAGGTTTCATAGTGATCTCGATATTTTTGATCTTCTTTGGTAGGTATCGATGGATGATATGGTATATCTAGGGTTCGCCAATGGTGCTAGTTAACATACCCAAAATTTGGCTTCCGCGGCTTGGGTGATTTATTATTCATCCGGTCAGTTGTTTGTTTCAAGAGGCATATGTATCGATCCTGCTTCAAACAATGTTGTCGAATATACCGGTGTTGTTAACTTACTATCTGAAGCAATATCTCTTGGCATTGATTCATTAGTAATATACTTGGATTCACAACTGGTGGTGTCATAGTTAAACAAAATCTATATTGTGAGAGATCCTTACTTATATCACCAATTTGTGAGAGTGCATTTATTACAAATATCATTTAATTTGATCATATTTATTCATATTCCACGATCAGAAAATTCATTTGTTAATTCCATAGTTAGTCAAGCATTAGATTGGCATATTAATCATTCATCACATTAAAATAAAAAATAATAAAAAATCATATGTATATATGGTCATCACATCATGAAACCGTTTGTATATAGATAGAAGTTATATATTCAAAATATTATACAAAATCGGGACAAAAATGTCCTACAAAATTAGGGCTTAAGCCAAATCATGTCTATCAAAAAGATCAAGACATCTATAATCTATATCTGTAGGTCCTGCCATGGATGTGCATCTCGGAAGAAGACAATGGTAGCAGCCACCCATTGGAAAAGTTGCACACAATCTTGTGGTACTCCTACCACACGTCTCTACATTTCCTCTGGTAGATCCTCTACTGCTGCCATAGGTACCTGGTGAGTCAATCTCTCCAAGTTCCTCTGTATGGCATGGAGAACTCTCTTAGTCTTAGCTATGGCACCCTTCGCATCTCTTCCAGGACGCCTATGTCTGGGTAGATCCTCAGGTCTTACCGATCCCACATTTGTATCATGATCAAACAATTTTGTAAGAATTTTTGTCTCATCAAAGAGAATTTCAATTCATAATTTTGAAAAAAAAAAAAAAAAAAATCAAATAACATTAAAAACTTAAAAACAATTTTACCAATGGCACCCCATGCAACGCCAGGTGGAAGCACCAGATCTGGATCTACTCTGAAATCCATCCCTACATATGGGTAGTCCTCAATAGCAATGACTTGTTCTTCCCACCAAAGGAAAAACTTGTCATTGAATGTCGTTCTAGGGACCTCACCACCCCCTAGTCTCTTCATTAAGTCAACCCATCTACCTATCCATGGATCTCTTGGGCTGCTAATGGTGGAAATCACTTTGGGTCGAAGTCCTAGTAGTCTCTCAAAGAAAAAAGTACAAAGAATAGTACCATACCCAAAATGTTTTGTATTATTCCTCTTGATGGAAGTAAGTTGGTTTTTCATGTTGGTTAGAAGGGTTGTGCACCAGTCAAAAAATTATGGTAAGGGAATCTAATGCTAAGCTCATTGTAACACGAGAAGCTTGATGCAATGAGGCTAATCCAGCTACCCTTAGAATGGTACAAAGGAGAATTCTTAGGGGTAGACTCTGCACATTCTTGGGATCTGTGTCCCTACCTTCTCATGGTTTCTGGGGCAATAAATACAAATGTAATCATCCACATTAAGGCTTCTTCGGACCTTCCCTTAAAAATTGACCAGATCTCCTCTTCGAGAAAGTCCAGTAATGAAGTATATGTCTTCTACTTCAATAAGCAGGTGCATATGATCAATCATGAATGCATATTCTTCCGAATCCTAGTAGTTGACGAGAATTTCCAACAATCTTGTATGTTTGGAATTTTGAAAAGCTTCAACAATCCACATCCTCTCAGTGCTAATGGATCATTCATAACTTCATTATCTATGGCACTATGCTCTCTTTCCCTCCAAGTAATTTTCATCCTACAGTTTCAAGTATTTTGATCCATTAAAATCCGTGATTTAAAATATTTGACTGTGCACATGCGGGTTTGCTTCATACATAGTTGTGTATAGGGCTTCCAAATACACAACTTAGATATACCCAACCCATGTACATGCGGATTAAAAATCCAAAAATAAATTTCTTATGGTAAAATTATTGAAAAAATGCATGAAATTTCATTGAGAAATCAAATTAGGAGATTACCTGGAAGATTGATAGTTGTTCTGGCTAAGAAATTTGGTGGATTGTGATTGTCGGGTTTTGCTCCAGAGCTCTTGCACTCAATTGTCTAAAACAAAAATGAGGCTTGGTAAGTCAAAAGGTCTATTTATAAGTTGTAATTTCAAAAACTTAAAAAAACCCACTTTTGCAAAGTTTATGTTTTATTTTTATAAACTTTGTGACCTTTTGGCTTTGAGTGCTAGGATAGGTTGTTTTTCAGGTTAAATTGGAGACTTTGAGATGTTTTTTACCACTTTGATTCCATGATCACTGACCCATCATGGCAGGTATTGTTTTCGTCACTGGCATATAGGTTAGGGAAGATCACTTTTTCCATTGCATTATGCATTCTAGCCTCCATACTGCAATATGTTGCCATAGGGTCGACCCCATTGTGTTATGATTCTTAAACCATTTTCACTTGCCGACTTATAAAATCATGACATGATGGTAGATCCATCCTTTACATGGGCTTCCTAGTTAGATCCTTGCTAGCATATGTTTCCCATGCTGCAAAGATTGAGTAGGCTTGGGAGTCCTCTTTAGTCCCGCCATGAATTTTGCGATGAAGCTTCATTCTCCTTCTTCTTCGCTATCTTTCTGGATTTATACCCTAGAGGCTCCCACATTTTGAGTTGTACTTCTACATTGCATGTCGAATATTTGTACCTTTTGGCCTTAAGCTGATTTCACTTGGACTCATGTATAAGCCAATTTTTTACCATGTCTTTATGCAAAATCAACCTTGGAATCACTTAGCCTCTACAACTTGACACCTTATGCCCATGGAAAGAACATTCCTTTAAGTGTCATTGACCAGTTTTGACACCTTTCATTAAGCATAGGAATGTTCCACCCCCATAAACTAACGCATTTGTATTTGGGCATTAGTTATTTCCATTGTACCATAGGCATTCTTTTATTCGTTTTTCAGGATTTTTAAATATGAAAAAGACAAAAAAATTATATATTGCAAAAAAGAGCGGGAACAAGACTTTACTTCCATAATTGATGGCAACAAGAGTCAGTTGTGTCACCCTTGAACAAAGCACTCAAAGCAAGTCTTTCCTCCATCAGGATGGGCTTTAGTTTGACTTAGGAGAGCCATAACCTTGTCATTGAGTCAGTACTCCTCTGGTTGGTTATCTCTTCCAATCATATGGAGAGTTTGTTTATGCCTCCTGCATGACAAACTTATACAAAGTTATCATATGTTGCCATATAGTCACATTTGAGTCGTGCTTTTGTTCAAGGGAAGTAAACCTGAGTTGGCCTTTCTGCAGTGTCTCTTGACTCATTTTCAAGTCGGCCATACTTGGTCTGTCAGAGTTATGTTCAGTATCGCATAATGTATTTGGTCCTTTTCTTGTGATAGTTAAGAAGGTCTCCATTGACTTCT
Organism: Pinus tabuliformis; assembly: GCA_031772625.1. Taxonomy (NCBI): domain Eukaryota; kingdom Viridiplantae; phylum Streptophyta; class Pinopsida; order Pinales; family Pinaceae; genus Pinus; species Pinus tabuliformis. The sequence goes on from CM062813.1 coordinate 700,521,981, forward strand.
TGTTGGCGGGTCTTCTCTTATAGACTTCAACAAATTTCTTTAAGAGTAGGCCTAGAGCCGCACCCTGGGCCTATTTCCATTATTGATAGGTGACCTTGTGCTCAACATTGATCAATATCATGGGTCTTTAACTAAGTGGTTTCCCTTGTGCTAGACGTCAGCTTACATTATCACACATTGGGATTCATGCAGTGCCTTGTTTTCCATTTGAACCTATTATTCAATTCCTTGCCTGTTTGTCAACTTTCATTATTGGTTGGTTCAGAGGGTTTCTATCGTGCGATAGCCACATTTTGTGTACATTAGAAACGTGTTTTGGTATGGTTACTTCATCTTTCTTCGTCCGATTCCTTCCAAATTATTGGCCTGCGGGTTACACTCGCGCTGGATTGATGTGGGATGCCTTAATGCCTTCCTTCCAACAAATATTTTCCCATTGAATCCAAATCATTTTTCTAGGAATAAGGTCTAGAGTCATTTTTCAATACCTTAGGGTTTGCAGTCATCAATGGCAGACTCCTTCGCTATCAACAGTGAGAATACATCAATGTCTCCTGATTGGTATATTCTCTCAAGTGTTCGACTTCAACTCATTTATTCACACTTGTTAGATTGTACTAGTATACCTTAACTCTCATCATCATTATCGGTGAGTTGTATTGCATTTTTTAACGGTATACATCAATGACTGGTAATCAAATGATTTCTCACATGGTTGACTTCAGCGCATTTATTCCCATAGTGTAGGAATGTACCATGGCAGTTGGTGAATACCTTGGGTTGCATCAACATTTTTTGTTTCACGTATTAGTTCCTCTAGTTTTCTGCCAATGACACCATCCACCTTATATGTTGCAATTCATCACAACAACATTTTGTATGTTGGCACCCGAGTTGCATGCAGTACCATTATTCCACTTTTTGACTTGGCAGTTTGAGGATCAATTATGTGACATCAGTGATCAAATATCTCCTTTAGCATCGTTGATCAGTTCTTTTATATGTGATACTGTGAAATGGCATTGATATCTACTTTTGCAGCTATGATCAGATGATCCACTATGTATTACTCAGTTACCTTTGTACTTGTATACATATTGGATCCGCTCTACACTTTATATGCAGACATGCTTTACTATCTCTGAGCATGGGTATGTCCACCTCAGACATGAGCTTTCTTTCTAATCTCTTCCATTGGTTTGGTAGGCTGGAATCTGGTAATCTCCTCCCAATTCCTCACATGATTCTTTCTATACACTTAATACATTTCATTCATCATGTACCCCTTATGACCTCATATATTAGGGGGCATATTTTATATAATCATTTATCACCCTTGTATACTTGATGCTCTGAGTCATGGCCTTGGGTAGCCCTTTCCCTTTAGACTTGGTCCATTTACTAAAAAACATTATTTTAAATTCCATACGCAACTCTTCCCTTCAAAAAATGTGTGCACACTTAGATCCATCTATACCCAACCCACACATATAATTTGAAATATTAAAAAAAAATCCCTATTTTATGGGTGGGGTTTATGGGTTACACCAGAAGCCCACCTACAGGAGCCTGTGGCCTAACTGTATCCCAACTGAAACAACTATTTTGAGGTGGTATAAATACACCTCATGGGAAGGCCTAAGGGGAGAGAAAGATAGGATATTGATATTATATCCAATTGGTCCCTAATCAAGTCTGATTTATCCCTGTGCCTCTTGCACTCCCAACTATAGGAAACCCTTGTTTCCTCATAGAGATGTCCATCTCCTTTATATGGCATCTATGTGTATGCATTTGAAAGAGGATTGTTGAGGCTTTGGTTGGATGGATCTAGAGGAAGGTTTTGCTTGGAGCCATGGTCGAATCAGGTTGTATTCTTCCACATTCTTTGCAGACATCAATAAAGAAGCTTTGTCTTGTTCCTGATGTGATGATATTTATGCTTTAACTCATGTTATGATCTAATTATGTATGATCTCATGTTTTATATCTATATGCTTATATGATATAACATTCATATCTTGAACATGCTTTGAACTACTGCTAGTATATATGCTTTTATGGAATGAGTTTCAGGTTTTGAAGCATTGGAGGAAGCAAAGGGTTTGGACACTGCAGTAACATCCTCAAACGTAAGACCTACAACTACTATCTCTTCCTCCAACTTTAGTAGTTCAAGCATTAGCATTTCTTCTTTGATTGCTTCTTGTTGGTGTATGCCCTTCAATTTGTTGGGGTTATCAACCCAGAACCTAGGGTGTTTTATCCCGTAACAACTGTAGAGGTGAAATCATTTTGGTTGAGAGTTGAGGTGGTTTGGCTTCTAGAAGCCTTAGATGATATTTTTTTGGTTTAAACCTTATGATCCCACATTCATGCTTGGAAAATTGCATGATGGTGATTGGATGTAAGAGATATTTAGTTCAACCCAATCTATGGTTGGATGGTATGTGGAAGTCCCTGACTTGGTTGGCATATTCATATGTTAATATGAGTTTTTTTCCTATTATGACCTATGAACACTTGTACTAATTATTATGGTGATCTTGTGGATGATTTTTCATAGTCTTTCTTCTGGTTATATATTGGTTATATGCATGGTTTTATGATGTGCTCTAGCTATGGATCTCTCTCATGATTTTCTAAGCTACTGGATAGTTGATGAATGCATGGGCTATCTGTTGGCATTTTGGCACAGGTGTGGCGCTACGGTACAGGTGTTGTCCTTGATGGCAACTCTCTTTGATGACAGATCTCAGTGCAGACTACAAGAATTAAGAGAAATTTCATATACGCAGGTTCATTAAGCCCAAGATGCGTATACACGCTGGTACACTATATACTAAGTCGCGGATACGCAGTCTTGCTATATACAAAGTCGCGTATACACGCAGTTTCATGAACAGAAAAGCGCGTACATGTCGAGAAGCTTCCCTTTGGTCTGTGGTAGTTAGTCCTCGGTACTAGAGCCTATGTTTTTGGACCAAGGTATCTCGACAGTCGTGTTGATCCCGAGTTTTGAAGTTGATGGTATTGTATTACTATGGTTTTGGACCGTGGTATTGAGAAGGGCCTAAGGCTATATAAGGAGAAGAAGATCATTAGGCAAGAGGACTGAAAAAGTCTTGAATATCTGAAAAACAAAGAGATCAAGTATGCAGGTTCTGGGTTGCTTGATCTAAGCTAAGGAGAGATCACACCAATTGATGGAAGACTAGATCTAAGGATAGATCGGGATCAAACGGTTTGAAATGAACTATCGGTATATGGTTGATTACGCATATTTTTAGATCTGCATACTGACGCAATGTTATGTTCTGGGTATGACTGATGTCTGGTACAGCTGCAAGTTATGAGAAATTATTTTTAGATCTGTACGCAGGTTGTCTTTGGTAAAAGCGCGTGTATACGCGGGTTGGTTTCATTGAAGTAGCGTATATCTTTTGAAGCTTAATTTTTGGGGTTGCAGTTGGGTCTGACTGTTATTGCAGAGTTCTGTAGTCTGCTCTGTGTTCTGGTGACTGGGTGTTGACAGGGTTTCAGTGGTTCAGTGATTCAAAGATTGATGATGCTAGTATTGGTTGTTTTGTGCTTCAATTATTTGTTATGAAAAGTGAATGAATCGTGGTCTTCAGATTGTAATGTTGTGCTTCAGGAGTATCTAGTCTGAAAATTGATGAAAAGTGGTACCTGAAGAAAAGAAGATTGTAGGCCAGCACCTACGTACTAGTATCTTAGCTAGTACAAGAGCAAAGGGGGGTTGGAGCTCCCTTCCAGGAGAGTTTGGAAAACGAGAGAAGGTTGTAGCCTTCTGCAGGTTGTAGCCTGCGTACTGGTATAAGGCTGCACCAGTACAAAATATTGTAAATTGAAGTTTCTTATTAAAGAAAGATAGAGACGACTTGCAGCAGGTGGTTTTCACCCACATTGGGTTTCCACCTTATATCATGGTGTTCATGTGTGTGGCTTTTGTGTGATGATCTGCTCTGTTATACTACACCTGTTTACTTTTAATATGGTTAATAATGTCCTGATGCATTTACTGAAGATAAACTAACTGAATCATAAGATTTCTGGTTATACACTGGTTGCTTTAGACACAGTAGCGTGTACACGCTGGTTCACTTAACTGAAGTAGCGTATATGTTTCTGAGTATTGAAAAAGTTTTATTGATCTGATAATACTGATTCACCCCCCCCTCTCAGTATTATTTCCAACAATTGGTATTAGAGCAGGTCCTTCAGAGAAGCTTGATCGCTTGAAGGTAGATCGTTCATCATGAGCAACTACGAGAGAGAAGCATCAATCAGGCCACCGGTTTTTGATGGGACAAACTTCAATTATTGGAAGGTAAGAGTTACTGCCTATCTTCAATCTCTTGGTACAGAAGTTTGGAACATCGTAGAGACAAGCTACACTTTTCCTTCAGCTACTCCTACAGATCCAGCCGAGAAAAAGAAATATGAAACAAATGCGAAAGCAGTCAGTACTCTATTAGGATGTATATCCCAATCGGAATTCATGAAGGTAATGCACTATAAATCCGCAAAAGAAATATGGGACAAAATTGTCACGAGCTATGAAGGAGATGAACAGGTAAAGCGTGCTAAACCTCAAACCCTCAGGATTAAGTATGAGACTCTCAGAATGTATAATGATGAAAGTGTGGCTAACTATTTCCTTAGGGTAGATGAGATTGTTAATTGCATGAAAAAATTGGGTGAAGAAATAAAAGAGGCTATTGTGGTTGAAAAGGTTCTAAGATCATTGTCCCCCAAATTTGAATCTAAAGTGTCTGCAATAGAAGAAAAGGAAAATCTATGAATTCTTACTATGTCTCAGCTTCACGGAATTCTAACTGCTTATGAAATGAGAAAAGGAGGTCCATCAGACAGAAGAGAAGCTGCTTTCAAGGCTTCAGGCAAAGAAGATTATTATGAAGCAAGTCACGTGCCAGAAGATGAAGAAGAAGAATCAAATTTTGTCAGAAATCTTCAAAGGGGTTCTGGAAGGTTCAGAGGTAAGTTACCTTTTAAATGCTTTGCTTGTGGAAGAGTAGGTCATTATGCTGCCAAATGTCCTTACAAAGATAAGAATGACAAGGGAAAGGAACCTGTTAAATGGAACAAGAAACAGAATGAAAATAAGAAAAGCTATTACACTCATGAAGATAGTGATGGTCTTTCAAATAGTGACGAAGATGAACAGGGTAATAGATATAAACTTTTAATGGCTTTTGAAGATGATGACTACATGGATGCTATAGATGTAGAAGGCTTTTGTGAAGAAATGAATAATCTCAAAGTTTGCTTAGAAGAGAAAAATGCTATTATTGATTCTCTACAATGTCAACTGGCGGAAAAGGAAAAACATCTTGAAAAATTGGAATGTGAGATTGTTTGTCTTAGAAAGGAGATTGAGAAAACAAAAGCGATTAATCTTAAATTTGTTAAAGGATCTAAAACCTTGGATGAGATTATCAATGTGCAGCGTTCTCCTCTGATCAAGACAGGTCTGGGATATAATGGAGAAACATCTCAAGCTTCTACCTCTAAAAGTTATCTTGATGCAGCAAGGAGGAGCGAGCAAAGACCAAATAAAAGTCATCAGGTGAACCAGGGACAATTTACCTCAAGAAGAAATAAAGACTATCAAGAAATTCGGGGACAAGCTGCCTTAAGGACAAACAGAAGCTACAATCAGCCACAGGTAAAATCTACCCAATTTGCCCCAAGAATGGATGTCAATAGAAGCTACAATCGGTTGGATGATAGATCTGATTATCACAAAAATTTCTTTAATGGCCAATGTTTTTCTTGCCATAACTTCGGTCACAAAGCAGCTCAATGTGTTGCCTACAAGACAATCATGACTAGAGAAGCTCAAAAGAAAAGAAGTATGACTGGAACCATGAAAAGGACTTATAACAACTTTTTGGTTCTTGAAAATGAAGTGGAATGCTCTATTTTTAATAAATTTGGTCATGAAGACTCTGAATGCAGGAGCGGGTTCTGGAAGACAACTCAGAAGGAACAAAACTCAAATGTTAGAACATGGAGAATAAAGGAACCACAACCAAAAAGATGTGGGATAGCCTTTTATGCAGAAGGTCAAGAAAGTCTATGGTACATTGACAGCGGATGTTCGAAGCATATGATAGGGGACAAAGAAAAACTTGAATCATATACTGCATTAGAAAAGGGAAAGAAAGTTTCCTTTGGAAACGATATCTCTGCAGCCATAAAAGGAAAAGGCGTCGCTCCGTTGAAAGAGAAGGTCAAAGCTGGAAATGTTTTGTATGTTGATGGATTGAAGCATAATCTTCTGAGTGTCAGTCAGATGTGCGATCAAGGAACAGAGGTAATATTTAGATCAAATGGATGTTGTGTTCGTGATCTTGATACAGGTGAAACAATGATCAAAGGAAGAAGGACTCCAAATAATCTATACATATTTGAAGAAAGACAACAACAATGCTATTTGAGCAAGAATGATGAACACTGGCTATGGCATCGGAGGTTGGGGCATCTAAGCTTTCCACAAATAAGGAAAGCATGCAAATATCAGGCAGTTCGTGACCTTCTAGATATCAAAATTCCAGACAACACCATATGCAAATCATGTCAGTTTGGAAAGCAAACCAGAACTAATTTTCCTGAGAAGGAAGGATCAGCTAGCATGCCTCTTGAGCTAGTACATACAGATACATGTGGTCCATTCAGAAAAATAACACCTCGAGGAGAAGAATATTTGATATTATTCATTGACGATTTCTCCAGGTTTGTCTGGTTAGGACTTATGAAGCACAAAGATGAAGCATTCGAAAAATCCAAATCCTTCAAAGCCTTGGCTGAAAATGAATCAGGACACAAAATTAAGTGCCTCAGATCTGACAGAGGTGGGGAGTTTACCTCGAATGAATTTTTTGATTTCTGTGAAGAACATGGGATAAGAAGAGAATTCTCTACAGCTAGAACTCCTCAGCAAAATGGAGTTGTGGAAAGAATGAACAGAACAATCCAACAAATGGCTTGTGCTATGCTTGATGAATCAGGTACTCCCGCAACTTTCTGGGGTGAAGCTGCACATGCTGCGGTTATTATTCTCAACAAAACAAATGTCCGAATAAACAGCACTCAAACTCCTCATGAGCTCTGGTGTGGTAAGACTCCTTCGGTGAAGCACTTCAAAATCTTTGGGAGCAAATATTATATTAAGAATACTGATGAGAAACTTGGCAAACTTGAACCAAGAGCAGATGAAGGCATTCTTCTTGGTTATTCTCCACATAGCAAAGCATACAAGTGCTACAATAAAAGACTTGGCAGAATTGTTGACAGCATTGATGTTGTGGTTGATGAGAAGGGATACATTCCTAGGCAAGTTCATCATGAAGACATCGAAGAAGATGAAGGCTATCCTCAAAGACAGAATGATGAAGAAGAACCTCAAGAAGAAGAAGAACCTCAAGAAGAACGAGAGGAGCAGATAAGAATAGAAGAGAAGACTCCATCCAGATATGTTCAGAAGAATCATCCAGAATCTCAGATTGTGGGGTAGAAAGAAGCAGGAGTACAAACAAGAAGAACAATTGCAGAAGCTTCAAGCTATTTGGCATTACTCTCTTCCACTTAACCACAAAATGTGAAAGAGGCATGCAAAGATGAATGTTGGGTCAAAGCAATGGATGAAGAACTTGAGCATATCGAAAAGAATAACACTTGGGAATTGGTTCCTAGACCAAAAGATAAGAATGTCATAGGGACAAAATGGGTCTTCAAAAATAAATTGAATGAAAATGGAGAAGTAATTAGAAACAAGGCCAGACTTGTTTGTAAAGGGTATGCACAGTAACAAGGAATAGATTTTGAAGAGACCTTTGCTCCCGTTGCAAGACTTGAGGCCATCCGAATGTTCCTTGCTCTCTCAAGCTTTCAAAACTTCAAGGTATTTCAAATGGACGTGAAATCAGCCTTTCTGAATGGAGACTTAGAAGAAGAAGTATATATTAAGCAGCCAGATGGTTTCATTCTTGGGAATGATCCAAACCTTGTATGTAGATTGAAAAAGGCTCTCTATGGTCTCAAACAAGCTCCAAGGGCTTGGTACTATCGTTTGGAAAAATATCTTCACCAACAAGGTTTTTCAAAAGGATCAGCAGATAGCAATCTCTATATGAAATTTGAAAATAACAAATTGCTAATACTTGTTGTGTATGTAGATGATATTATCTTTGGCAGCAATGAAGAGGCTATGAGTCAAAACTTTGCCTTGGTTATGCAGAAAGAATTTGAAATGTCATTACTTGGAGAATTGACATACTTCCTTGGATTGCAAATCCAACAAAATGAAGGAGGTATTTTCTTGTCTCAAACCAAGTACCTCAAGTAGATCTTGAAGAGGTATGGCATGGAATATTTAAAGCCAGTTTGTACCCCCATGGTTACAGGATGCAGCCTCAGTACAAATGATGAATCAGCAGTAGTTCACCAACCAAATTATAGATCCATGATTGGGAGTTTGCTTTATTTGACAGGTACCCGACCAGATATTATGCATGCAGTAGGAATTGTTGGAAGATTTCAAGCCAATCCAAAGGAAACTCATCTTTAGGCAGTCAAAAGAATCTTCAAGCATCTTCAAGGGAATCAAAACTATGGCTTATGGTATCCTAGAGATACAAATCTCACTCTTCATGCTTACACAGATGCAGATTGGGCCGGAAGTGTGGATGACAGGAAAAGCACAAGTGGTGGTGCTTTCTTCATGGGTTCCAAATTAGTATCTTGGTTCAGCAAGAAACAGAGTTCGATTGCTTTATCTACAGCTGAAGCAGAATATGTGGTTGCGGCATCTTGTTGCACACAACTTCTTTGGATGATGCAGACCTTGCAGGATTTCCAAATCACTTGCACTCCACCAGTCTCTATCTTATGTGATAATACAAGTGCAATCAGCATTTCAAAGAATCCAGTCATGCATTCAAAGACCAAGCACATACCAATCAAGTATCACTTCCTCCGGGAACAAGTGCTTGAACAAAAGGTCAAGTTGGAGTATGTTTCTTCTAAAGAACAAGTTGTTGATATTCTCACAAAACCACTGCCCAGGGAGACTTTTGAATATCTCAGACAAAAGCTGAGAGTAGTTGATGCTTCATCCTGCTGTTGAAGCTTGTCTGTTCTAAAGAAAAGTTGGTATACGCGAGTTGTGTAAGGGATATCCGCATACATACGCTGATTTATGCAGGTTAAGTCGTGTATATGGAGTTATGAACAGCAAGGGCAGATTCTGGTTGGAGAAGGTCTGAGATGGGTATGACAGAGTCCTTCAGGCACAGTTTCAGGGGGAGCAGCAAGCACAGTTTCAGGGGGAGCAGCTTAAAGTCTAATAAAGCATTGTTGGCATTTAGATGCTTTTGGTTCTAGTTCACAACTGTTGTTGGTTTCAGGAGAAGGAGCACAGAAGGAAATCTTGGTTGCTGATCGAAAAAGATGATTATCAGATGCTGCTGGTGACTTTCATAAGTCTTGGTCTAGATTTTTCATCTCTATGTCATGTATCTCTTTTGTGATATCTCTTTTATGATGTCAAGGTCATGTAACGGCCTATGTTGGTTTCCCCACTATGCCTGGGATGAATGATGTAATGTAATTGGTTGTTATATGTAAATTTCTGATGTATCCCCTCTTGGTTGGGAGTATGGATGTATGTATTGAGTCTTTTGGTGATAGGAAGGTCCTTTATGATGTATAAGTCTTGGTTCTTTTTGAAGAACATCTTTTGCAGATCTTGCCTACAGTCAGGGGGAGCATGTTCAGCACAGCAGAGCAGAGATATCAGCATGTTCTCAAGGGGAGCACAGCCCTTTACCCTTGATGACAAAGGGGGAGAATGATTCTAAGGATCTTGGGGTTGCCATCAAGTCCAAAGGGGGAGATTGTTGGCATTTTGGCACAGGTGTGGCGCTACGGTACAGGTGTTGTCCTTGATGGCAACTCTCTTTGATGACAGATCTTAGTCCAGACTACAAGAATGAAGAGAAATTTCATATACGCAGGTTCATTAAGCCCAAGATGTGTATACACGATGGTACACTATATACTAAGTCGCGGATACGCAGTCTCGCTATATACAAAGTCGCGTATACACGCAGTTTCATGAACAGAAAAGCGCGTACATGTCGAGAAGCTTCCCTTTGGTCTGTGGTAGTTATTCCTCGGTACTAGAGCCTATGTTTTTGGACCAAGGTATCTCGACAGTCGTGTTGATCCCGAGTTTTGAAGTTGATGGTATTGTATTACTATGGTTTTGGACCGTGGTATTGAGAAGGGCCTAAGGCTATATAAGGAGAAGAAGATCATTAGGCAAGAGGACTGAAAAAGTCTTGAATATCTGAAAAACAAAGAGATCAAGTATGCAGGTTCTAGGTTGCTTGATCTAAGCTAAGGAGAGATCACACCAATTGATGGAAGACTAGATCTAAGGATAGATCGGGATCAAACGGTTTGAAATGAACTATCGGTATATGGTTGATTACGCATATTTTTAGATCTACATACTGACGCAATGTTATGTTCTAGGTATGATTGATGTCTGGTACAGCTGCAAGTTATGAGAAATTATTTTTAGATCTGTACGCAGGTTGTCTTTGGTAAAAGCACGTGTATACGCAGGTTGGTTTCATTGAAGTAGCGTATATCTTTTGAAGCTTAATTTTTGGGGTTGCAGTTGGGTCTGACTGTTATTGCAGAGTTATGTAGTCTGCTCTGTGTTCTCGTGACTGGGTGTTGACAGGGTTTCAGTGGTTCAGTGATTCAAAGATTGATGATGCTAGTATTGGTTGTTTTGTGCTTCAATGATTTGTTATGAAAAGTGAATGAATCGTGGTCTTCAGATTGTAATGTTGTGCTTCAGGAGTATCCAGTCTGAAAATTGATGAAAAGTGGTACCTGAAGAAAAGAAGATTGTAGGCCAGCACCTATGTACTAGTATCTTAGCTAGTACAAGAGCAAAGGGGGGTTGGAGCTCCCTTCCAGGAGAGTTTGGAAAATGAGAGAAGGTTGTAGCCTTCTGCAGGTTGTAGCCTGCATACTGGTATAAGGCTGCACCAGTACAAAAGATTGTAAACTGAAGTTTCTTATTAAAGAAAGATAGAGACGACTTGCAGCAGGTGGTTTTCACCCACATTGGGTTTCCACCGTATATCATGGTGTTCATGTGTGTGGCTTTTGTGTGATGATATGCTCTGTTATACTACAGCTATTTACTTTTAATATGGTTAATAATGTCCTGATGCATTTACTGAAGATAAACTAACTGAATCATAAGATTTCTGGTTATACGCTGGTTGCTTTAGACACAGTAGCGTGTACACGCTGGTTCACTTAACTGAAGTAGCGTATATGTTTCTGAGTATTGAAAAAGTTTTATTGATCTGATAATACTGATTCACCCCCCCCTCTCAGTATTATTTCCAACACTATCAAGTGTTATTGTAGCTAGCTTGAGAGGGCATTAAGCCTTCTTGGTGATTCTCAGATAAATTTCAGAAGTTTATTATGATATATGCATTCATGACCTATAGCTTATATGTTTGTCACATGTTTGAAGAAATGTATATCTTGCATTAGACATGTATCGATCAACATCTGGCTCAAGTTCTATTCGATTGACATTATTTTGGAAAGTTACAGGTAGTTCTGGTCAGTGGTCTAGAGGCTTTCCTGAAAAAGTGGCATAGATTTTGTGATTGCATGCTCTAAGCTGAGGAATTTGGGTCATAACCACAAGAAAGCATGCCTATGGGTGCGGTTATAGCCTCCCAACCACATGCATAGAGTGTCATGTGTGCATTTGGGGAGTTTATCTTATGAAAAATAGTTCCATCTCAGGGATTGATCACTTGGGGTAGTTTTTAGGCTCCTATGTGGTATATAGTCCATGGGGGATGGTTGTAATTTTTCAGTTAATTGGCCCCACTTCCATAACAGGAACTTGGAGGTTGGGTCACATCATAATAAAACGCATCTCATGTTTACCCTGGAGATCTTGTAAAATTGGGTAAATGTGGGAAGAGGTGTTACAGATTGGTATCCTAGCTTCTAGGTTCAAATACTTGGACTGGATGGGCTAAAATTCATATGGTTATGCATGCATGCCAATTGTTTATGTGTTGGTCATGTATGCATGTCTGTTGCTTCTTGTTATGATCATGATATTTATGTATGATGTTGATATGTTTATGTCATTATATGTGTGTGTGTGTGTATGTGTGTCATGCTATTCTAGATTGATTTGTGTTGATATGATGGCCTCCCTTGAACTTCATTAAGGTATGATTTTGATTATGTTTATACTTGGTTTATCTAACATGACATGTGTGTAGGAGATAGAAGATTAGAGATGAAGAGCAGAATGGTAGACTATAGTTCACATGACTCTGCTTATAGGCCTGATGTGAATTCAATGGAATAGGATAGGTTAGTTTAGCAGCAAAGAGAAGAGTACTCTCTTGATTTAGCAGGTTGTTGGGATAGGGTCCCCTGGGGTAAATTTTGCAAATAGTTTTGTTAAATTTGTAAAGTCTCCACATATTGAGGAGAGGAGCGCGAAGGTCGTTAGAAGTAAAAGGGGCTTTAGGAAGGTCAAATCCCCTTAGTTGGTTAGAGGTTAAGTAGTTTGTGACCCTCCCATGGTTCGCAAACCATGGTATTGTAAAAGAAGATGATATAAAAGAGTCATAGAAGGTCATAGGGAAGTCAGTGAAGATAGCGAAGAACACAGATAGGCAAGTTTTGGGTCTGTATTGCCTACTCTGTACTTAGGCGAAGGGGAAGGCTCCTGTAGCTGTGTGTGTGGAGACCTTGGCAAGTCTGCAGCTGAGTGCGCGGGCCCCTGTAGTTGTGTGCACAGGGAAGAAAGAGTCTGTAATAGAAGATCTAGACATAATAAAGACTATTTTGGAGTAATATCTGTGTATCTGTGCATTTATGTTTACTTCTGCATTTACTGTGAATTCACTCTGTTTATTGCAATTATCATTTAGAAACACTTATAGATGTGAGAAATTGGTAGATCTATTATTTTACTTGATGTTATGAATGTTTAAAGCAATCGGCGTAGAGTTAGAATCTGTTATCTGTAAGTTACTATAATATTTGCGTTTCAAGGGTTAGGGTTCGTGAAGATCGGTATAAAACCCTAAGAGTAACAGAAACACATCATACAAACCTATGGATGCAAAAACGTGGTTCTATCATCCCCCAATACTGCCTCACGTGAGACTGCAGCCTACTCTATGCATATTGTTGCTGAAAGGGTTAGCAATTTAGGGTTTTGTTGGTTGGCATAACTAACTCTGAACCTGGGTCTTGACCCCTTCAAGCCAACAAATGGTTCCATTGTTAAGACTGGGATCTGTCTGCCTCGAATGTGTGATGTTGAATAAATGGTTCCCAACTAAGAAGGAGATCGAGAAGTGGATAGATCAGAAGCTGTACAAATTTCCAGCCCAGGAAAACAAGAATTTGCTCTTGTCAAAGGAAGAGTGGTTGAATAGATACCTATATACAGACAAACATGAAATTTTCTTCTGCTCTTTTCCATGTGAATTACACAAGTGGTTGACTAAATTGGTGGATAATCAAGGTATTTTGAAGTTGGATAACCTTATTGTGTGGATTCCAGAGTTGGTAAGGTGCCTGGAAGCTTCAGAAAACAAGATCACAAGGGTTTCTGACTACAGGATTGATAGCATTTTCAATGGTTTCATTACTCAGTTCGCGATCGATATTAAGGTATATTAAATATTGTTTGACTCATCCAAATGCGACGTTGAAGGAAATGAAGAAAGCACTATATAATGAATTCAATAAGACTAAGTCGCAAGCCCAGTTAGTAACAGAGGTTAAAGAGATCCAGCAGAAGGTGAATGAGTCTACGTGGGACTTTGATAAGAAATGTTTGCTCCAGCAGGCTAATATGCAAATCACGAATGACTAACACAAGGATTGGTATATTGCCTCGATACTACCTCATTTCAGATTGCCACTGTCACAACAGAATATTGGAATGCAAGATGGAGCACTAGATATTGCTATGAAACTAGAAGCCTCACCTATTAAAGATATGAAACTGGGAGTGCAACAGATTCAGTCACAGTTGGCTAGCCTGCATATGGAGTTGCATATCCTCAGAAAGGGAAAATAAGTCCTGAATGAGGTGCACGTGGAACTATGGTGTTTGAAATGTAAGGGCCAGGGTCATGACAAGAACCATTTCCCAGTGTATCAGAATTATCTTGTTGGGGGAGAACATGTCCCCTTGAAGCCAGAAACATCGTTGGGCCAAGTGAAGGAGTAGTACCATGGTGTGCTATTTTTCATATTACAAAAAAATAAACGACGGACAATTTTCATCTACTGGAGAAGTTTGTGCAGACTCCCCAACAGTTTTTCTACAATTTTTTTAAGTGTTTGGGTCATGGCGAGCGCAATTGCCAGAGTTATGAATCGATGAAGGACATAACACCGACATATAGAGTACAAGTGGAGACTCATCCTCAAGATCAAGGAGAAACTGCAATGTGCAAAGGGTTTTAGGAATGAGGAAGAGGAGGACGAGGAGGAGGAGCTAGAAGAGATTGTGGCCAGAACATTTGTTACAATTGTGGAGAACCAATTCACTTTGCACGAGATTGTTAGAATCCAACGCACCCCTCATGTCAATATTTTCGACAGCTTGATCATGTCATAGAAGATTTTATAGTGATCAACACAAATATGCAAGAAAATAAGACCCAAACTCAATAGCCTACTCAGAACATCCAGATGATGAGACCAAAACCGTATGAAGAGGGTCCTAGTGTTCATATCGTTGCGCAAAGTAGCATAACTACCGGGGAGGATAAATGGAAACAACCAGAAGAAAATGTATGGGTTCGCAAGGCTACTGACAAGGAGGCTGGATTCGATGTGAATAAAGTAAAGGAATTGTTTATGGAGGAAAAAAGGAGCTTCATGGATGCATGAGCTTCTACATTGAGGAATCAAAGTAGACACATGGAGAAACCTGAAGGAGTCAGTACAATGCAAGAAACAGATCCATCCTTGCTAGCATCCTTCTTACAGACCTACATGAAGCTCCTGAGGAACCAAAAATCAGTAGAAGGACTGCAAGAGTTGATAAATAACTACACTGGCAAGAACAAGCCATTATCAGAACATGTGGTACATAATGTGGCCAAAATTAAGAAAAGGATTGGTCGTGAAACGAGATTGACTGCCTAGATTGGAGAATTTGAAATGGATTAGGTAATTCTTGATTTGGGGTCTGAAGCAAATTTTCTACCAAAGCAAACCTGGGAAAGAATGGGAAGACCAGCGGTATAGTGGTCCCCAATCCAGCTGAGAATGGTGAATCAGCAAAATATTATTCCTATGGGGCACCTACATGGGGTGACTGTGGATATTGAAGGGGTGCACACCATAACCGACTTTGAAGTGATTGAAATAGTGGACAACAGTAACCCATACCCAGCGCTTCTTGGAATTGATTGGGCATTTGATATGAATGCAGTCATCAACCTTAAGAAGTGCAGTATGACATTTGAAAAGAAAGAACTAAGGGTTATTGTTCCATTGGATCCAGCTGAGGGTGCGCGATATATTGAACCAGTCTGTGATTATGATGAGGAGGACGATATTGAGCAAATATATAAGCTTACTACATGAGATTAATATTGGATCAACCTTACGGTGGATGGGCAAATTACCTGGGAGAAGGACAGCTCCTACAATTCAAATTCGAATGAGGAGCTCGAACATTGGGAAAATAGGTGCATGAGATATCATCGCTATGATGCAACATAATCACAAAGTCACTCTAATGTATATCCACTAAGGTACACAACTTACTGTATTATGATGGTTTAGAAGATGTCAATTTATTTCTAAATAAATTTGAAAGGGATGTACCGAAGGAACATCAGTTCCAAGCACTAGAAATCACGTTGAGAGCTACGCCTGCTAGATGGTGTGGTACACATAAGAACAACTTTGCAAATTTGAAAGGATACCGATGGGTGATGAAGCTGCAGTTTGGGTATGCCAATACCCGCATTATGGAGAAATATATAGGGAAGGCCAATCCGTGCAAACATCTGGATCAATGGAAGAAATGACAAAATTTCATCCTATGTGCCACGCTCCTGTCCCTATGTGCCGTGCTACTTTGGAGCTGATTTTGGAGGCCTTCCTGTGCACCAAATTTTCTCCAAGTGGGCTTCTTGGAAATTTCTACCTGTCTACTTTCGAGAACAAGTGGAATTTCTGAATTTGGTCTCCATTTTCCCCTCCAAAAATGAGTTCTCCCAACACTGCTTCCTATGTGGCCAGAAAGGGGTAGAAAGGTCATTTTTGGGGTGTTTCTGACCCTTTTGGAAGCTCAAAACTTGTCAAAATTTCTTGGCCATGTGAGGGCATTCATATTTTTTCCTAAGGAATCCAAAAATGTTGAGTGTTCCTTGAAAGGAGGTTCCTAGCAAAAGCGCACGCCAGGTGGCACGACGCACCAGGCAGAAAACCCTGTTTTTTAGTCCAAAAATTCAAAATTTGCAAAAAGTATCCCAAATTTCTTGAAATTTGGGCTGAGTGTCCTTCATCAAGTGCTGTGTTTGGCTAAGGAAGCCTCAGCCAAGATCTAAAGTCTATCTTTCTCTTTTCTCTTCCTCAATGCTTTCCTCAATTTGGCCTTCAAAGTCCTAATTCTCGCTTTGCAACTTTTGTTTCTCGCCAAGTAGTGGTAGGCCATGTGCCTCAACATGTTTTTCTCTTTTTTGGCCTTCTCTATCATATTTTCCAAGTGTATTTTTATCCTCTCAAGCCAAGATTCACGATCAGCTTCAATTTCTTATTCAAGTGGTGTCAACTTGACTTTCCTCCTCTTGGCAGCTTGCCGGTTTTCTCTTATGTTTTGAAGCTCCATGATGGTTTGTTGATCCTCTAACTGTTTGTTCCTTTGCTCAAGATATTTGATTATCCACTTGGCTCTTTCTAGGTTGAGAGACAAGTGATGAATGTCCTCTTGCTGCTCCTAAATGATCTCCTTGAGCTTTGAGCTTTGGGAGCCCAAATCAGTGTCATCATCCTGAATGAGAATGAAATCTACCTCTTGACCTTCTGAAGGCCCCTCATCATGAAATGGATGCTTACCCTTGTCCTGTACCTTCTCTGTTGTTGGAGGAAATGAGACCCCTTCCACCCCAGGTGGAGATAATACTCGTTTTGCTGCTGCAAACAATATTCTAATGCCCTTTTGATAAGTAACAAACACTGGCACACTGGTGGTTTGTGTTTCATGCACCTCTCGCTGATGTGAAGGCTCTCCTACCTCATGAAATACTAATGGTGGGACTTGAGGACCTGTAAAGACCTCATGTGCAATGAAATCCTCCCATGAAACATTCAGTAGACTAAGCTGATGAAAAACCACAATTTTGATTAGTGCAAAGTGATAAATTCTATTATACTGCTGATGAGGAGGCTTCCTTTGCACCAATGTGGTCATCTTCTCAATATTCCGGAAAATGAAATAGGGGAGGTTCATCATCCTCACCCTAGTAAAGTGCATCAACAATCTGATATGATAGGTGTATAAGCGTGAAAACCTGCCCTCACAGTTGAAATATTTGATTATGAGTTTCATCAAGGGAGCATATGTGTCCTATAGGTACCTAAAAGGGAAGACCCTACTAACATGTCTCTGAAAACCAGCCTTGATATAAGGCTCATAATGATCTTTGTCCACTAGCTACCCCTTATTCCACTGCTCACCTACATTTGGAATACCGGTTGCTTGAGCTATAATCTCAGGTGTCAATGTGAATGTCACACCTGCCAAATTGACTTGGCCATTGTGAAGATGGAGTAAAAATAGTCTAGCAAGCTCATGGTGGTATTTGACTCTTTCCACCATCTCACAAAATTGATAACAAGACTGATGTTGGAAGCATGTCACAGCAAGAGGGCAAGCCAACAGCTCAGTAAGTGAAGTAGGCTCCTCTCGGTTATGTTTTCCACTCTTATGAGGTCTCCTTGGTGCATGAATTTCTCTGGAAGAGTCACTAACTGTTTCCTCATTTCTGTCATCAGAAGAATCTGACTCCATGTTTGTCCAATGCTTGATTTTGTTAGATGAGTATGAAGAGATTTTAGATTGACAATAGGTATTTACTACTAAAAGATAGGGATTGAGGATAAGGACTATGAAGGGACTGTGTATGAGGGGGTTTGGGATGCTGCTTGTAGATTTTTTGGGAATGAAAGGGTTTAGGAAATAATATTTAGGGTTTTAGGATTATTGATTAGGGTTTGGGATAAGTGAAGGTAGGGATTAGGGTTAGTATTTTTAGGGATATGGGGAATAGGGGATAGGTAAGTATGAATGAAAAGGGAGAGAGAAAATGAAGTGAGGGGGTGAGGGAGTGAAAATGATAGGGGTTGGATTTAGCAACCAAAATAGTGATTTGTAAACCCTAGGCAGTTTTCTCAACAAACTATGCAAGTAACTAGGGTTTCAATATTTCCCTATTGAATCACCAAGAAGACTGAAGTAAACTCATGCATTGGGCATATTGGAATGTCAACTTACTTGTGCAATGAGAAATTTAGCAATTTGGATGTTTGGAGGCAGCATTTGGATGAATTTCGGTCGCTGTAGACTGGTGCACTGCGCCACCTCACAGGTGTGCCGTGCCTCTCTGGTGTGTCGTGCCAATACAAAATTTCAACGTGGACTGGGCTCTGTGTGCGCCGTGCTGGCTCAGTGTGCCACGCCTTGACCCAGGTGCACCGCGCTTGCAAGTTTTCACCTTTTGGCACAAAATCGCTCCCTTGGCTTTTGAAAACACAAATGCACTTGCTCTCTTCTCCTTTGGCATGCAAATGAACCTCTTTGACATAAAAACACTTTATATAGCAATGATTTTAATTTTTCCCTCAAGAAAACCCACTTTACTAATGTTTGACTTTCACTTGCTTTTTTAAACTCTGTTTTTGGGCAGTTTGCTTTACTTTTTGCCTTTGATGGACTAAATGCTTTGACATTTTGTTTCTTTTGTAGGAATTGGAGTATTAGAGGCTTGGCAAGGTGACCAGGGCTGCCTAATGAAATTATTACATATAGAAAAATGAAATTAAATGAGATTTTGTACATGAAACATAAAAAACTCTATTTTTCCTCAATCACTGAGCATGTGATTATTGAAATTTATGTTGCTAAGAATTTATTTGACCTCCTTATGTACCTTCTGACCATTATTGAGCGTTGACAAGACCTTATTGACGAAACCCTAGAACTAATGAGACCTAAAACCCTAAAAAAATGACTTTTGCAGATTTAGGGACAAAAAGACTGCAAATGACCTAAATGTATGAAAATGGGCCAGCAGGTAAAGAACATGAGGGAAAAAGTATAATATGACACTACCATCAGATGATCCATGACCCTAATGGAATGCAGCTGATCAGATGAGACACCTAACATGCAATGCAACAAGAGGATTTGATCACTGATGGACGAATGAAGATACCGACACTAACACACCCATGGTCCGTGGACCATGGGATTGTATGTAAAAAGTTATAAATAGGTGTGTCTTAGAGATTCTAATGCATGTCTATGTCTAAGAGGAAAAAAAGGGCAAGTAAGCAATGAGTAGATAGAAGGGGAAAGGCTCCACAACTAAGTGCGCGGAGGCCTAGAGTAGTGTCCGCAGCTGAGTGCGCGGACCCTTGCAGCTGAGTGTGCAGGGAAGTTTTGAGTCTGTAATACCATATTGAAGATCAATAAAGAAGACTGTTGAAGAATCTCTGTGTTTATCTATTTACTTCTGTTATTTATGTTTGCGATATATGTTGTGATGGAATAATGTCTTTATGAAATATTGATCTATTAATGTGTGACTCTATGGGATAAGTCTTATTAACTATACGCAATGCATGTTAAGTACTTTTGCAGAGATTATAATACATTATGTTATGTTTATTAAATACTTAAGTAGATTCACATGAGCTCAGATCTAGGGTATTTTTTGATGCGCGTAAGTGGATGATTCATCTGTTAAGGGACCGCAAAGACCTATTGTAGACCTTTGCGAAGGTCTAGATGTCCTTTAAAGGGAGTTGTATTGTTGGGCCCTAGGGGCTTAGAGATCTACGCGAAGGCAGATCTAGGGAAATAGAACACATCACACTGATCTCTGGATGCGGAAACTTGGTTCCAGCATCCCCCCATACTACTTTAGGTGAGACTTCAGCCTACACTACATAGGTTGATGCCGAAAGGGCTAGTAATGTAGGGTTTTGTTTGGCATAATTAACTATGAACCTGGGTCAAGACCCAATAAGCCAACAAATGGTTTCGTTGTTGGGATACTACAACTGAACTGCTGCAATAGTTCAAGTAGCAGTACATGCAGACACTAGGGAGCGTCCAGAAGGATTTTTGCAAGCTGCAAATCCAAACTAGTAGGATACAAGTGGGCACAGGTCAAGCAAGCGCACCACAAGTGGGCCTAGCACCAGGGATGAGTCAGGATGCGGAATTGGTAAGGACCCTAGACCTTTGCAGAACTGCTTTACTAGAAGGGTACCTATGCGCAGAGTCGGTCGATGACTACATAATATTAAGTACCCTTAAGAACATTGGGCTAAATAGTGCAACACTCCCCAATGAGCTTCTTCATGCACTACAGGCAGGGGTGACGGAGGAATTGAGAGCTCAGGAGCAACGCACTCTCAATTTGATGAGCGAATACAAGGTGAAAAATGAACATATGTTCGCTGAGAAAACATAGGCCTTGAAGGAAAAATATACAATGCAGGCACAAAGTTCTAGGCTAGAGGTCGCGGTAGCAAAGGCATGTAGAACAGTGTCGAAGCTTCACATTCTAGAGGACACACAGCCAGAAGCCAAGATCTCAAAATTAGCTGCAGGAGTGCGCAAGGCAAAGGCAGAAGTGGGACGAGTTCAATTCGAACTCATTATAAAAATAACGGAGTTGCAACTCAAATTACAGCTTATGACTCCACCCGAGGTCAGGGAGTAGCGTGGAGCCACCATCAAGGGATGGCCACTTTGGATGTCGCAGTCACTGACTTCTCGGCCTTATTTAAACAAGCGATGGAGTTGGTAACAACTCTACAGGAAGACCCAAACCTACAGATTCTAAATATAGAGGTTCGCGAGCTCCAGAAGCAGTATGATGAGGTCAGGGCGATGACGCGCTCAATTGCTCCAGCGCAGTGCCTCGCCAAGTTGCAAGAGGGGAAACAGCTCCTCGCATAGGTAGAATCAACTCAGAAGAAGGAGGTCATGCTTAAGGCTAGGTTGGGACCTTGGTTAGAAGAGGCTTACCAAGTAACAACCAACATTCAAGAGAAGCTGACGGGCTGGAAACAAACATAGCAAATGATGAAGTTGGTTGCGGATGGGCCAGCTACAAAGCAGCTCATAGAAGAGGTCACGCAGGCAGCTACGCAGAGCGTTGCCAAGGTTGCAGTTGTGCAAGTGGAGTTAGGGGATCTTCACAGCAAGATCGCCGCACCAGCTGAGTGACTCGAGGGTGAGTCACGACCTTTGTGTTGGCGACCTGTTGGGATGGGGTCCCCTGGGTCAGTTTTGGGGTTAAAAACCCAAGTATTGATGTAAATTTTGGTAAAAGATGTTAAGTCTCCGAAATTTATGGATGTGGAGCACGTATATAGTTAGGTGTCAAAAGGGGTTTTAGCCCCTTGTCTACAGAAATTGAAGTTGGTTTTGAGATCCAGCCATGGTCTGCGGACCATGGGATTGTATGTAAAAAGTTATAAATAGGTGTGTCTTAGAGAGTCTAAGGCATGTCTATGTCTAAGAGGAAAAAAAAGGGCAGGTAAGAAGCGGGTAGATAGAAGGGGAAAGGCTCCACAACTAAGTGCGCGGAGGCCTATATTAGTGTTTGTAGTTGAGTGCGCGGACCCCTGCAGTTGAGTGTGCAGGGAAGTTTTGAGTCTGTAATACCATATTGAAGATCAATAAAGAAGATTGTTCAATAATCTCTGTGTTTATCTGTTTACTTATGTTATTTATGTTGCGATATATGTTGCTATGGAATAATCTCTTTATGAAATATTGATCTATTGATGCGCGACTCTATGGGATAAGTCTTATTAACTACACATGCATGTTAAGTACTTTTGCAAAGATTATAATACATTTTGTTATGTTTATTAAATACTTAAGTAGATTCACGTGAGCTCAGATCTAGGGGTATTTTCTGATGTGCTTAAGTGGATGATTCATCTGTTAAGGGACCACAAAGACCTATCGTAGACCTTCGTAAATGCCTAGAGGTCGTTTAAAGGGAGTTGCAGTGCTGGGCCATAGGGGCTTAGAGATCTACATGAAGGA
The DNA here is from genome assembly GCA_031772625.1 of Pinus tabuliformis. Classification (NCBI taxonomy): domain Eukaryota; kingdom Viridiplantae; phylum Streptophyta; class Pinopsida; order Pinales; family Pinaceae; genus Pinus; species Pinus tabuliformis. The sequence continues at coordinate 700,544,431 of CM062813.1, forward strand.
AAATCTAGGGCAATAAAAGACATCACACCAATCTCTGGATGTGGAAACGTGGTTCCAGAATCCCCCCATACTACTTCGGGTGAAACTTTAGCCTACACTACGCGAGTTGATACCGAAAGGGCCAATACTGTAGGGTTTTATTTGCACAATTAACTTTGAACCTGGGTCAGAACCCACTAAGCCAACATACTTGTGGTGGAGAGCATCACAGGAGTGAGTTCACATCACATCAGGGTGGCAGGCCTCAAATCTACAGTGCTCAGGAGGAACAAATAGTTGGAGATGTTGGGAAAATCATTCCTCATATTTATGCACAAATGGATAATAGGTAGGCTAATAATCATGAATCCATTATCGAGATGGAAGGTAATCTTTGTGATCAAGTTGTTTCGATTTTGATTGAGCCTGTATCTAATTATAGTTATACCAGCCCTGACCTAGTGGATAAGTGTTTCTTGGATAAATAAGTGCATGAAGAATCTTGGTTGGTACAGTTGGCTACGGGGACTAAGATAATGTTTTATCATTGGGTGAGACCTTGTGCATTTGAGCTGAATGGTATGCCTACATCAGAACATCTAAATGTGCTTCCTTTGGGATCATATAATATTCTTTTGGGAATGGATTGGTTGTTCATTCATAGGACTAAGGTAGAATGCTATGATAAGGCTATTAAGTGCCTAGAAGATGATGGAGAAAGGAGAATTCTGCAAGGAAATAAGAAGCCTACATTAGTGAGAATGGTTACAACTATGCAGGCAAAGCACAATTGCAGGAAAGAATGTGTATTGTTTGTAGTTCATATTTCTAGTGAAAAAGGAAAGGATATTGAGGATGATGAAGTCCTGAAGAGGTATCTTGTTTTGCAACAATATCAGGATATGTTTCCTGCAAATATTTTAGATTTGCCTCGACTTAGAGAGGTGGAATTTTCTATTGAGTTGATGCAAGGTGAAACACCAACATCTAAGGCACCTTACAGGATGAATACTCCGAATTTGGTGGAATTGAAGTTGCAACTTAAGAAAATGCTTGATAAGGGATACATAAGGCCAAGTTTGTTTTCTTGGGGTGCACCAGTATTGTTTGTAAAGAAGAAGAATGATACTCTTAGGTTTTGCATTGATTACAGGTAGTTGAACAAGGTGACTATCAAGAACAAGTATCCATTGTTGTAGATTGATGATTTTGTTGATCAGTTGAAGGAGTAGAAATGTTTTCAAAGATTTATTTGAGATTAGGGCATAATCAGGTGCACATCAAAGAAGAAGACATCTACAATACCGTATTCCACACGAGGTATGGAAATTATGAGTTTGTGGTAGTTCCTTTTGGTATTACTAATTCTCCAACAACTTTCATGTGTTTGATGAATAGTGTGTTGCATCCTTACCTGGAAAAGTTTGTGATAGTGTTTATTTATGATATATTTATATAATTCAAGAATGAGGAATATCATGAAGAACACCTAGCAATAGTGTTGAGATTGTTGAGAGAGCATCAATTGTATGTCAAGTTCAACAAGTGAATTTTCTTTCAGTCACAAATTCATTACTCGAGACATGTTGTTTCCAAGGAAGGCATAGTAGTGGACCCTAAGAAGATTAAAGCTAACATAGAGTGTCCAACTCTTAGGAATTTAGATGAGGTCAAATCGTTCATGGGCCTAGTAGGTTATTCAAGTGGTTCATTAGGAACTTCTTGCAGATTTTCTATCCTATTAAATCCTTGCATAGAAAATGGAAGAAGTTTGAATGGATTGAAGAGTGTGCAGCTCATTTTTAACAATTGAAGAATTTTCTTACAAATTCTCTAGTCCTAAAGATTGCAAATCCTAATAAGGTGTTTGTGGTTTGTACATAAGGGAAAGTGGTATGCTATGAGTCAAGGAAGTTGAATGAGCACAAACATAACTATGTGATGCATGATATTGAGTTGGAAGTTATCATTCATGCATTGAAGGTGTGGAGACATTATCTTCATGGAAATAGGTTCATCCTGATGAGTGATCATAGTGGGTTGAGGTACTTGTTTGACCAACCTAATCTAAATTCTAGGAAAGCTAGATGGTTGGCTACCCTCAATGATTTTGACTTTGAGATAAAATACATCAAGGGAAAGGAGAACAAGGTTGTAGATGCTCTCAGTGGGAGAGTGTAGGTGAATCATATTTCAACTCTAGGCTCTTATGGGACAGATTTGCAAGAGCAAATATTGCATGTAGGGAAACATGATGAGAGGTATAAACAACTGAAATAAATATTGCAGTAGTAGGGTGAAGGTGATAAGGATAAGGAGTATCACCTCATGACATATGCCTTGGTGAGATTCAAAAACAATGTTTATGTGCCAGATAACAGTGAGCTTAAGAATCTTATATTGAGGGAGTTTCAAGTCAATCCGTATTCAGGCCATCCAGGATATCAAAAGACTTTGACAACTATTAATAAGTTCTATCATTGGACGAACTTGAAGAAAGAGGTGGTTTAGTTTGTTGCAAAGCACTTAGACTTTCAATGAGTGAAAGCAGTGTGTAAGCATCCAGCTGGTCTATTGCATCCTATTCCGATTCCAACGTGGAAATGGGAAGTCATTTCCATGAACTTGATTACAGGTTTTCCGAGGACATCTAGACAACATGATTCCATCATGCTTGTGGTTAATAGGTTGAGCAAGTTTGCTCACTTTAATGCGGGGAAGTCTACAATTAGGCTAGTGAGGTAGCTCAGATATTCATCAGGGAGATAATGAGATTGCATGGTGTTCCTAAGAAGATCATATCATACATAGATGCCAAGTTCACTTTCAAGTTTTGGAATGAGTTGTTTACAAGCTTGGGGACAAAGTTAGCTTTCAGTATAGCTTATAATCTATAGACATATGGAAAAACATAAAGAGTTAACATGATTCTTGAGGACATGTTGAGGATGTATTTCATGCATCAACAGAAGAAGCGGGAGGAGTATCTTCCACTGGTAGAGTTTTCATATAACAATGGGAATCAAGAATCCTTGAGGATGAGTCCATTTGAGGCTCTCTATGGGTGGATTTGTAATACTCTTATCAGTTGGAGTGATCCAATGAACAGGGTGCTAATTAGACTGAATATGTTGGCTGAGATGGAGTAGGAGATGCAAGTTATTAAAAGGAATTTCAAGACAACATAGGATAGGAATAAGAGTTATGCAAATCAACATAGAAAATTCAATGAGTTTTAGGTTGGAGAGCATGTGTACTTGCGCATCACGCCCATAAGGATATCCTTGAGGATTGGGTCATATGCCAAGTTGGCCTCTCGGTATTATTGGATTTTTGAGATCCTTGAGAGGATTGGACCATTGGCCTACCGACTTGCATTACCGCCAACAATGAAATTCCAGGACGTTTTCCATGTTTCATTACTTAAGAGATATGTCTAGGATGTTGATCATGTGATTGATTGGTCTATATTGCAGGTGGAACCATAGGGATAATTCCATCCAAAACCCCAGTTTATTTTGCAATGGAAACAACTCATGATTCAGAACCGAGTAATATAGCAAGTTAAAGTGCAGTGGAAGCACTTTGGGCCCAATGAAGCTACATGGGATGGATGATCAGATGCGGTCTTTGTATCCTTCTTTATTTGTTAGTTGAGAATATGTGTTTGGTTTATATTTATATATGCATATGTGTGTTGTAAAAACGTAATGAGCTATGTTATAAAGCTCCAATAAGCAGTATGTTGTAAACGTTGCATCAGTTATGTTATAAAGCTCCAATAAGCAATATGGTGTTCATGGTCTCAATATTTTGGTATGATGTAAATGTTGCATCGAGCTATGTTATAAATATCCATGGGCAACATGTTTTTCTGGTTATAAGCATCATTGGACATTGATTACGTTGTTCCCCCAAGGGGGGGTTTGTAATAGACCTTGGCTAATTTTCCGTTTAAAATAAAATAATACCAAGGTTACGAGACACATATTCCAAGAAGAATGGTAGGAAAAAATTATAATGGGAATCTTGTGTTTAAAAATGGCTATGGAAATTGGAAAATGAATTGGAAAAGGAAAAGAGGCAATAATTGACATTTAATTATGAAATTAAAGGAAAATAGTGTAGAAATTCCTTGTAGATTCAAACTGCTAATTGTAATATTCTAAAACAATAGACTTGAATCTTCTCTACTCATCTGCGGAAACAATTAAATGATCGTGAAATCATGAAGCATACAAGAGAAAGAATTCAGTCAACAAATTACACAATGCTTTCCTGGGGAAATTGACAACTAAAAACCCCTGCGATCTGTATGTTGCATTAGTAAGAAAATATGAGAAGATTACAATGCTTTTCTCGAGCCCGAGCAACCTCTACACTATCTCTATCTGTCTCACAACTTCCTAAAAAAACTCAGGCCAATACTTAACCAATTTCTCCCTTGCCAAATCCCATATTTCCTTGCGTTGTTTCCTTGGGAATTATCCCCTATTAATTAGGGAAATTCCTAAATTGGAATTACATAATCCTCGTAGGCCTTCCTCTGACTACATGCACCACTTGTACAATTGAGATGATTATACAACTTATAGTACACTATCCCTGAAATCCAATCTCAATTGGGTAACTCTTAGATTTGAAATGCATGATTTATTTATGAGTGAATCATTAGTTTACTAGTTGATCACTACAAGAAGCACCACACTACACTGTAGGCAGAACCACACTACTTGACCTCCCACTAGTTCCTCCAACATTTGGAACTAGTTTAACTAACTTTAACTCAGTTAAACTGAATTGACTAATTACAACTCAAAATAAACTCAACCAGGTCTCCTATAATGTAGGATACACTCTATATGGCTCAAGATAGACCCTCAACTCGAATTAACTGAGGAAAATAAGTCAAATTAACTTAGTTATCTAATACATGTTGTCATGGGACGTGGAATTACAATTTTATTCCGATTTAATTCAAGGACAAAATTAAATTAGGATTTTCTTGTTGCATTTTCAACACTCCCTCTCAATAATAAAGGGATTATTTGCTACCACAATCCTACCTCTATGAAACTCGAATCTTCATCTTGACAAAGCCTTTGTCAAAATATCTACAACATGTTCCTCTGTAGGAATGTACTCCAGCAACATGATTCTCCTCTGCACACAATCTTGTAGATGGTGATACCGGATGTCGATATGTTTGGACCGATCATGAAAAATTGGATTCTCAGAGAGTTTGACACAACTTTGGTTGTCATAGTAAATCACTGTAGGATCCATCTGTTGAAAAAATAACCCAACAGGTGTTGGGTGTGGGATCCCCCAAGGAAAGATTTGGGGCTTAAAGCCCATATTTTGACCAAATCTAATGTAAAGACTCCGCATTTTGTGGGCACGGAGCACGAAGATTGTAAATGAGTCATAGGGTTGTCTGCCCTCATTTTTGTAATGTATTGTCGGCTTTAGAAATCTACCCATGGTCTGCGGACCATGGGATTTTATAAATAAAGCGAGGCTCTAAGTTGTAAATAAGTTAAGTTAATGGAAGTTAACCAAAGAAAGATCTAATGATGAAGAATTGAGTCTGAGTTGGAGTATCAAGTCGTGTCTTTGGGTCGTAGAGTAGGAGAAGGCTCTGCAGCTGAGTGCGTGGACCCCTATAGCTGAGTGCGCAGGGTGAGTTGAGTCTGTAATCTTTGGAGAAGTAATAAAGAGAAGTTTTACATCATTTCTGTGTATCTTTTACTATTTTCTGCATTGAATGTATTGGGTATAAATTCCATTTCTGCTGTTTATATGATGCACGAAATTATATGAATGTGTTGATAAAGCAAATATAAGGCAAAGTATTTGTTTACACGAAGATAACTAACTGCTATAAGAAGATAAGTAAGATCTGCGGTGTAACTTGGGAAAATAGCGCAGACTGCTACTTTAGCAGCGCGAGAGCACCTCAGCCCCTAGTTAAAGCTGCGCAAAGGCAATTATAACAGATCGAGAAGGCCTCGTAGGTCAGGAAAGTGCGCAAAGTGACCTGTGTGAAGGTATTCACAGTTGGACTAAACCAACCCCTCAGACATCTCAAGGGTGTGGAAACTTGGTTCCAGCATCCCCCCATACTGCTTCGGGTGAGTCTTCAGTCCACTCTCCGCGGGCTATTACCGAAAGGGCTACTAGTATAGGGATTTGTTTGGCTAAATAACTCCAAACCTGGGTCAGGCCCCATCAAGCCAACAAATGGTTCCATTTCCGGGACCGGAATCTACATAGAGATGTCTGATGTCGTATCATTGGAATCCAACTAAGAAGGAAATTGAAGGTTTGTTGGACAGGAGAATTCACAAGTTCACAACGTAGGAGAACAAGAATCCACGACTGATGAAAGAAGAGTGGTTAGATTGCTACCTGTACACAGAGATCCATGAAATTTTTTTCGCATCTTTCCCTACTGAGTTGTACGAGTGGATCATGAAGCTAGCAGATAGCCAAGGAAGGTGGAAACTCGACAATCCTATTGTGTGGACCCCAGAGTTGGTGCGCAGATTGGAAGCATCAGAGGATAAGATCACATGCATTGTTGATCACTGGCTCGATCGGATTATATGAGGATTCATTACGGATTTCGCGGTAGAGACTTCAATTAGCTATAGCGAGGCAGAGTGATGCTTTCTCGAAGGACCACAAGGTAAGTACGTAAGGTATTTGAATACTTGGATTAAAATGTTATTGTGTGAAAAGAGGGTTATGCAATTACCTTGATGTCTGGAGCTACGTGAAGTGGAAAAGCCTACAGAAATGAAGGAAGTAAGGGACCAGAGAATAGCCCTTTGATTTCACCTCCGTGAGGGGACGAGGAAGAGCTCGCGAAGGTCTCGCCGCAAAGTGTGATCAATTTGATAAGGCAGAGGATTCCGCGCATACCACCCCCACCCACACCGCCACCAGCTTCATCGCCTTCACCTCCATATTCACCCATACCACCTCCACCACCACCATGAGTCAATATTGCAAGCGCGATAAAGTTGCCTGTGTTCAAGGGAGTAGGAAATGAAGATCCGGACAAGTTTTGGTTCGTGATAAGAGCTGCATGGGAAGCGTAGGGAGTTGCAGATGATAACATAAAGAAAGCAATGTTGGTCAGCGCTCTGCAGGATCACGCACTGACCTGGTATATTAAGCATTCTAATGATAATCCGAATGCGGAAATTGCAGATATCCAAATTGCGCTAAACAAGGAATTTAGCAGGCCGAAGTCAGAAGCGCAGTTAATCATTGGATTCAAAGAAATCACAATGCTACTAGGCGAGACTCCTTGGGAACTAGATCAGAGGCTAAAGTGAATGATTCACGAAGCTAATATGACTTTGACGGATGGAAACCACCGCAAATGGCTTGTAGCATCACTGACGCCGCATTTGAGAAACGCGTTGTCGCAACAGAGGTTAACGACCCAGGCAGATGCCCTGGACATCGCGATGAAGATGCATGAGACCCCAATACAAGATCCTAACTTGCGAGTTCAGTAGATCCATGCGCAGTTGAGAAACTTATGCCTTGAGATGTAGAGTTTGAAACAGTACAGGACAACCCAACCATAAGTGCGCAAAGAGGTATGGTGCGTTAAATGTAAGGGTCAGGGTCATGGCAAGGACCATTGCCTGGTGTTCGTGAATTACCTCATGGGAGGAGGAACGATGTCGTTAAGACCGGAGGCACAAGAAGGACCTAGAGCGACGCTTGCTTTGTGGTGCGCAATTTGTTAAATAGGAGGAAAGCATGCTACGAACAACTGCCATTTGTTACAGAAGTACACGCAGAATTCGTGACAATTGTTTTGTAATTTTTGTAGATCGGTTGGACATGATGAGCACACTTGTAGAAGCTATGAGTTGATGATGGATAGAACTCCTACCTACAGAGTTTGGGCCGAAACACAGGACCTTGACCAGAACTCAGGACTGGCGCGAACCAGATTTCAGGGGCGCGGGCAAGGCCGAGGTCGATGAGGACCTGGAAGAGGTCACGGACAGCTGATATGTTACAATTATGGAGGGCCAGGACATTATGCATGTGATTGTATGAATCTAACGCGTCCATCATGTCTATATTATACCTTGTTTGATCATGAGACGGAGGATTATCCTACACTGATAGCTAGGATACGTGACAAGGGAGCGCTACCACCTCCCCCAACTCAGAACCTGCAGATGATGAGGTCTAAGCCATGCGAGGAAGATCCAAATGTGAACATTGTGCTCCGAAGTGGAATCGTGACGGAGATGATAAAGGCAAACAACCCGAAGATAGTACTTGGGTTCACAAGGCTCCGACAAAAGAAGCAGAGTTTGATTTGGAGCGCGCTAAGGAAACCTTCATGGAAGTTAAGGAGAGCTTCATTGATGCCTCCACTTCAAGAAGAAAGGATAGACTAGAGCCAGAAATGGACCCATCTATGCTTATGACATTCCTAGAAACATGCATGAAGCTACTGCGCGATACTAAGGCTGCAAAAGGATTGCAGGAACTCATTAATAGATGCGCTGGGACCACACCAGGAGAACCATGCATAGTCTGGAATATTGGAAAGCATACGACGAGGACGGGAAGAGAAATGAGGTTAATCACGCAAATTGGATAATATGAGATGGACCAAGTAATTCTGGATCTAGTATCGCACGTGAACGTTCTGCTGAAGTAGACATGGGAGCGCATGGGAAGGCCTATGCTGCAATGGTCTCCTATCCAGCTATGAATGGCGAACCAACAAAAGATAATACCTATGGGGATATTGTAGGGAATCACCGTGGATATTGAAGGAGAAAGCATGCTAGCAGACTTTGAAGTGATAGAGATTGTTGATGATAGCAATTCCTACCACGTGCTATTAGGAATTGATTGGGCCACTGACATGAACGGGGTGATTAATCTGAAGAAGCACAAGATGATTTTTGAGAAGAAGTCTCTACGCGTAGTTATACCCTTGGACCCTGCAGAAGGATCGCGCTACACAGAGCTGGTGCGTGACTATGAAAGTGACAATGATTTGGACTGCATCTACAAGATAACCACGTGAGAGCAAGACTGGGTAAATCCCACCGTGGATGGACGAATCTCATGGGAGCGCGAAAGCTCCTGTACTTCAGATTCGGATGAAGAGATAGAGCGATGGAAAAACTGGTTACACGAGGTAACCACACTGAATTGTAATATGATGACAAGATCACTACACTGCGTATCAACAGAAGTGAGAGATCTCCCTACTTATGATGGATTAGGTGAGGTAGATGCTTTCTTGGACATATTTGAAAGGGAGGTGCCGGAAAAGCAACATTTCCAGGCTTTGAAGTGGGTACTGCACGCTACGCCCGCAAGGTGGTGGGGTACGCACCAAGAAAGCTTTGAGGACTGGCGCGAATGTAGGAGAATGATGTGCATGCATTTAGGGAATCCTAAGATGCAACTATCAGATAAATACAATGGAAAGGATGGTCAGCACACGTATCTATCCAGGTGGGTACAAGCATATGGTAAACAACCTGCGCAGATGCACATGAACTTCGCGTTGGGGAATACGGTCAATAAGCATGTGTTGGGGCGGAAATTGTGTGAATGATCCCTCAAGTTGGAACAATAGAGTGTGAAAAGAATGAGTGCATAGAAGGTTACCCACGTAGAAGCATTTAACGAAGTGTGCGAAGCATTGAACAAGGTATGTAATGCGCAGCGAAGTGATTGGGACCTGCGTGTACCAGCAATTTTATGGGCTTATAAGACAATGTGCAAGAAACTGACGAGACAGACGCCTTCTAGGTTGGCCTATGGAGCAACCGTTGTAATGCCGATGGAGTATATTATGCCTAGTCCACGCATAGCAGCACCCGTGGATATGACTATTCGCAGAGCCTTGGAAGAAGGGATCACACAGCTGGATGAAGAAGAATGCTTGGGACCTGATGAAGAGATCTAATAGGGTGATCTTATGCTCCAAGAACTCATCAAGGAAATAATTCGGTTAAGGGCAAAAAGCTCCATGATGGAAGAAGAAGTCAAGAAGCTTGAGGAAGGAATAACGAAGGACTTTCTTGATTAAAAAACTATGGTGATAAAATAGGATGCACACGATTACGTTGACGAATTTTGGGACTACCGCTGAGAGTTGATCGGTGTGATGCCTTGGATCAGGCCATATATTACTAGAGGGATCACTAATGGTGGTGCGATGCAGATGGTGAAGTGCGCGATGCAGATAGTAAAGTTAAAAGGCAGACTTTTCGCAAGAAAAATGATTGATGGTCGATTGAAGTCGTATACAGGTGGCCCGACCACCTGACTAGCCGTGGAAAGCACAGTCTTAGCGATCCAAGTAGTTGAAATGAGGTGAGGGACTATAAAATACCCTTCTCTAGAGTTGCGCGATGACAGGAATGCACGTAGGAGTGAAGTGTCACAAGGTCCGCGACAGCGCAAGGGTGGTTGCACTTCCGTGTGGGTTGGCTAGAAAGTGAGCGTTATAGTCACTATTCATGATGTGATGCTTGGTTTGTGATCAAATGGAGTGGGCGGTAGGAATTTAAGGTAGGCTTTATGGGCTAGATTTGGGAAAATCTGCCGCCAAGGGAGCATTAATGAACCAGATTTGGGGGGAACGGTCGAATTCAAATTCAAAAGGCACTATAAATTGCAAAGGGCTACCCAGAAAAAAACACTTGGCCACTTGAGAATTGAGCTATTGCGTGCACAAAGATCTATGAACCCAGATCCGTTTGATTTGTTGAAGTCGAAGGCGTTGTTTGAGCACTTACCTGAGCCGTTGAGAGATTTGTGGAGCAGCAGTATGACCACACCAAAGGAAGCCATGGATATCAATGAAATGACCGTTGAAGAGGCCGTGCAGGCCATAACAGTAGGAGATTCCCCTGAAAACGCTGGGTTAGTCGTGGAAATCCCTAAATCGACACGCACGTCGAGGCCCAAGAAGGATAAGCAACCTATGATTTCGATGTGCATGTCCCCTCGAAACCCGCTGAGAACTAAACTGACCAGGGAAGAAAAGGGGAAAATAGTTAATGTGGAAACCAATGAGGAGAAGGAAGACCTTGAGGAAATCCTGGTGGAAGAGGAGGAGGATGAAGAAATGGAGGAAGAAACCGAAGGTGTGGTGTTTAAAATTGCAACAAGAAATGCTAAAGTTAGAAGTGATAAAAATAGAATTGCTATAAATAGCAGTTCAGGTACCAGTGTTGGACATAGAAACAAGGAATGAAAAATGGAAGTGCTAAAAATAGCATTGCTATAAATAGTATTTCGGGATAAATTCCAGTTTTAATTAGTCCCTGAACTAAAATTGAGAAGTAAAATTCGACTTTGATCTTAGCAGCTGTTTGTAAAATAATTAATTCATTCATTTTGAGTTAATTAGTTGTAGAAAATCAAACATGAAGTCTATGTGAAGACATGCAACAGTTTCTCCATTGATTGAGGAATTTATCCCTTAGTTAAAGAGATAAGGATGATTTGTAATTTGAGTTGTAATTAGTTAGCTCAGTTAACTGAGTTAAGTCTAGTTAGATTAGTTCCAACAGTTTGTGGAATTAATTGTGAGTTCAGTTAGTTAATGCTTGCATGCATGTAACTATTTCTCTCTAGATAACTGAATATTCTCTCATAAATAACTCATGCATGTCAATTCAGTCAGAGACCCAGTTGAGATCAAAGGAAGGGACAATGTACTATCAGTTGGAGGATTTTTCCTATATAGGAAACTCATCCATGCAGAAGGAATTATCTCCTTCAAGATTGCACAGTTAGATCAGAGGTTAGTGAGTGTGTGAAGAGGCCAATTCACACAGGTGGCAACACTGGACCCCAAGGAAAATTGTGCAAGGAAATAGGAGGCTTGGAGGGCAGAGGAGAAGGTTTGGAGAAGCCTTTGACTATCTATGAGCAGCATTGTTTGATTGCAGAGAGAGCAAGATAGCTTGAGAGTTGATTCTTTTTGTAATCTGAACATATTTCCACTTGTATGATAATACAAAGATTGGGGTTTTAGGCTGAGGCTTTCCCCAGATTATTCCTCTGTGTTCATGTGTGATTTCTTTCTCATTCTCAGTTATATGTGTTCTTATTGATCTCTCCCATATTCGATTAAGCTTCTGCAAAGTTTGTTGTAGAAGTAGATCTTGTATTTTTCTTTAGTATATTGCATAATATGTTGATCTACAGTGGGAAATTCTACATGGTATCAGAGTAAAGGTGACCAAAGGAGAGAATAGTATACAAGAAGGGAGAAGTTTGAAGCTTAAGGTTCTTGATTATAGAAATCGATTTCTTATCACATCTCACTTTCACCAATGGCATTCAACGGTTTAAGACTCGAGTATGCCCTTGATGGCAGCTCAAATTATATAGCCTGGAAGGATTGCATGGAAGCAATATTAGAGGATAACAGTCTAAATGACTTCATTGATCAAGAAGTCCCCAAGCCGGCAGTAGCTAATGCTACAGAATTGGCGGAATGGAAGAAATGTTTGGCTAGAGCAAGGAGAATCCTTTTGGAGGGAGTTTGAGACCACATATTCTCGAGTCTCCATGTGAAGGAGAAACTATTTTCGATGTGGAAAACATTGAAAGATCTATATCAGAACAGTAGTGATTAGAGGAAGTTGGCACTGAAAGACAAGCTTCGGAAAATCAAGTGTGAAAAGAGCGACACGATCTCTACATATCTGAACAAGCTCACCACCTGCAAGGATGAGCTTGGAAGTGTAGGGATCACGACAGCCGATGATGACATGGTGAGTCTTGCGCTCCTTGGTCTTCCTAAGAGTTGGCATAGCTACCAAGACTCATTAAATGGAAGAGAGAAACTGCCAGATTGGGAACAACTTTGGTCGGATCTAATGCAGGAGGAGATAAGAACAAGCAGCAGAGATGGTTCTTCATCCAAGGAGGATGAAGAAAATTGTGCCTTAGCAAGTAAGGCGAAGAAAGGGAAGGAGAAGGATTCTCACCCCAAATCGAGTTCTTCCCATGGTGGGAAGAAGTTTGACAAATAAAAAGTGCGATGCTTTCATTGTCATGAGGTGGGTCATTTTGCTACAAATTGTCCACTGAAGAAATCTAAGATGGGATCCAAGGAAGGATCTGAAGGTGAGGCATTGGCCTCATAGTTCGAGTTGGATTTCACCCTCTTCGCATGCATGGTTTCATCCATGGTGGGATGTTGTTTGTTTCTTGACAGTGGAGCTTCTTTCCACATGACTGGCAACAATAGTTTGTTCAGTACCTTCGAGGAGAAAGATCTCCAGATACTCATAACGATGGGTAATGATGAAAAGTATAGTGTCTCAGGTGTAGGCACGATTGTTTTTTAGAGGGAGTATGGAGCTCACATTACCTTGACCGATGTCAAGTATGTACCAGGACTGAGGAAAAATTTGGTGTCAATCGCAATGTTGGAAAACAAAGGCTAGGATGTAGTCTTCAGTAAGGGAAAGGTTTTCCTTCGACACATCACCACAAGACAGGTGAAGCAAATCGGTTCACGAGTCAAGAACCTGTATGCTCTTGAGGTTCAAGATGCATGCAAAGCCTTGAGGAGCAAGGCAACTAATGGAGACTTGGTGGTTGAGAGGAAGAGTAAATTACCTCTCAACATGCAGTGCCAGAAGAAGTCTCAGAAAATTGTGGAGGAGCCACAATTGGTAAAGCATCTTTAGGAGGTTTTGGAGCAACCACAACTAGAGAAGCCGAGAGGAGACCAAGTGGAGGCATCCACTCATGCAGAGACCTCCAGTAGGGGGAAATTTTGATCCAAGTGGGTAGAGGGATCACATGCATCCATACCTCCAGGTTGGAGGTGGGGCGATGTGGAGTGACAGTCCCAAGAAGGCTGGAATAGGGGCAGGATCATTGAGGTACCCAACCTCTTTGATTAGACCTTGCTACGGGAGCCCCGACAAGGAGTAGCAGGACTGGCTGAGTGGGTAGAGACAAATGCAGATGGAGTGGCAAAGAGAGCTACAGTGCAGGAATCCCAAGACAGTGCAGAGCTAGTAGGCTGCAACAATGCAAGAGGCACAGGAGTGTTGCACCAGTGCAGGATGGCACAGAGAGGTGTGCAACGGTGCGAGATGCATGGAGTGTTGCAGCAGCTCAGAGGTCACAGAGGGAGCACTTTTCAGTGGCAAAGGAAGCTTCAGCATCAGAGGATGTTTCTAGCCCAACAAGGAGGTCAGTTGAGAGATTTTTTATTTCTAGAGTTGTTGAAGCAACAACACTTGGGAGAAGTGTTGCATGCAGAACATTCCAAAGGTTCAGGATCGGGTTCGAGTTGAATGCCTTTCTTGTTGAGAGGGAGTGTTGAAAATAGCAACAAGAAATGCTAAAAATAGCACTGCTATAAATAGAAGTTCGGGTACCAGTGTTGGACATAGAAACAAGGAAAGAAAAATGGAAGTGCTAAAAATAGCATTGCTATAAATAGTATTTTGGGATAGATTCCAATTTTAGTTAGTCCCTGAAATAAAATTGAGAAGTAAAATTCGAATTTGATCTTAGCAGCTGTTTGTAAAATAATTAATTAATTTATCTTGAGTTAATTAGTTGTAGAAAATCAAAAAAGAAGTTTATGTGAAGACATGCAACAATTTCTCCATTGATTGAGGAATTTATCCCTTAGTTAAAGAGATAAGGATGAGTTGTAATTTGAGTTGTAATTAGTTAGCTCAGTTAACTGAGTTAAGTCCAGTTAGATTAGTTCTAACAATTTGTGGAATTAATTGTGAGTTCAGTTAGTTAATGCTTGCATGCATGTAACTGCTTCTCTCCAGATAACTGAATATTCTCTCATAAATAACTCATGCATGTTAGTTCAGTCAGAGACCCAGTTGAGATCAGAGGAAGGGACAATGTACTATCAGTTGGAGGATTTTTCCTATATAGGAAACTCATCCATGCAGAAGGAATTATCTCCTTCAGGATTGCGCAATTAGATCAGAGGTTAGTGAGTGTGTGAAGAGGCCAATTCACACAGGTGGCAGCACTGGACCCCAAGGAAAACTACGCAAGGAAATAGGAGGCTTGGAGGGCAAAGGAGAACGTTTGGAGAAGCCTTTTACTGTCTATGAGAAACATTGTTTGATTGCATAGAGAGCAGGATAGCTTGAGAGCTAATTCTTTTTGTAATCTGGACATAGTTCCACTTGTATGATAATACAGATATTGGGGTTTTAGGCTAAGGCTTTCCCCAGAGTATTATTCTGTGTTCATGTGTGATTTCTTTCTCATTCTCAGTTATATGTGTTCTTATTGATCTTGCTCATATTCGATTAAGCTTCTGCAAAGTTTGTTGTAGAAGTAGATCTTGTATTTTGCTTTAGTATATTGCATAATTTGTTGATCTACAGTGGTAAATTCTACATGTGGACCCTCTGACCAGACTGCCCGCGTATGATCCTCCGCAAAATGGAAAGGCAAAGGTGCCCAAGGACCTAGATGAGAGCAAGAGCTCTCTGCAAACTCCGCTGCTACCTAACGATATCATTTTTGAAGGAGCGCACTTGGGACGGGTGCTCAGTATAAAGTTTGAAGACTGGGATCTCACGGACCACGAAAAGTTCCCACACTTGGAAACCACATAGCTCATGAAGCTGAAGAAAAACATTTCGATGGCAATTGTAGAGTTAGAGCCGCACAAGTGGTTGTGTGGGGTATAGAAAGCAGGGTTGTTGAACCTACTCTGGGTGCCGCATTACCATCGCACCCCAGTAACTATCTTTGTCATCAATAAGCTACTATGCCTGGTGCATGATGGGTGTTTGTGGCTAGAGGAGCCCATCCCCATCAGGGACCACCTGATTCATAGAATTAGCTAACTCCCTTACAAGTGGGAGGACCCAGTGGATATTTCGGAGGGTAAGAACACCAACTTGGCCATTGCGGAGGCCATGAAGGAAATTCAAGCTGGAGAAGAAGAAGAGAGGGTATGTGATCTCCAGTATCAACAACAAGGTAGTCAAAGTTGCGACCCAGATATTGGTTGGCAAGGTTATGTGGAAGTGCTACACGGATGAGGTGCTGCACCGGTGATAGCACTTGCCACGCAGTGTGTAGAGGGCGTCCAGTTTAACTGGTCAGAGTACTTGTGCAAGGTGTTCCTGGAGAATTGATGTGAGCCACAGGAACAGGGGAAGACCTTCCACTATGCATGGCTTTTTATTTCCATAGTACTGGTAGCTTGGGAGTTACCTGAGGATAGCCAGTTCCCCATAATTGCATGAGACCTTCTCGAGGTAGTGAAGTACGCTTCACTGTGGGCCACTAAAGACACGAAAAGGATCCAAGATAGTAAGATATTCTGGGTGTTCATGGAGATGAACATTAGAATGGGGATTAACCGCAAGCCACGGTTATTGCCCACTGTCTAAAATAGCCTAAAAAGCTTCATGGAGTTCAAGGCGGACTTCCACCATGTGTATGTTAGGGCATGCAAGGACCCTGCTAAGAAGTGGAATCAGCTCCCATACCTGGCCACGGATGATGTCATATTCACCGTGTTGGAGCGACACTCCAGCCATCTCTACTAGGGAAATGGAAAATTTTGCTGCACAACGGAAGGAGGCAAAACTGTGGATAGCGCAGTTGGCATAGAAGAGAAGGAAAGAGGCAGCAGCAGCTGAGTAGCAACAGGAAGTAGAGAAGAAGCGTGAGGGCCATAAGCCGGCCTCGCCTGAGGAAGAGCTCGAGACATAGGAAGCTGGCGTGGACCCAAAAACAACATCTACACAGTTGAAGCGCTTGCACCCGAGAGAGCAGGAGGGGCCGCGAAAGAAATTGAAAGCTTCTAAGACTTCTTTTCACCCGATCACCCTCACTGAAGGAGATCTCCACGATATAAGGGAGACGGTGCATGACATCACCATGGAGGCTCTCCAGCAGCTTGCGGAGGATAATCAGATTGTGTTGGGGGCCATCCGGGCAAAGATACAGGAGTTGCAGGTGCACACTCCTCAGGCTGGTACTCTCTCGGCCAGCCTTGCAGTAGGAATGGCCGCGGCTGAGGAAATGTTGCACGCCCACATGACCAACACCATAGTGCTGCCAGAGGGGGCATTGGTTACAGATGATGAGACCAATAGGCCTATGGTCAGTGCATTGAATGCAGTAGGGATCAACATGGCTGCACTCCCTCGGGAGACGCTATATGTCCTACAAGACGAAGTGATTGCAGAACTGCGGGCTAGGGAGGGTCATGCACTACAGGTGTTGAGAAATCAGAAAATTAATATGGAACAACTGAGCCTGCAATGCGATAAGGTAGTGGCGCAGAACTGGCAGATAGTGTAGGTGGTTGAGGAGGCCTGTCAGATGGTCCCTGAGTTGGCCATCCCAGCCAAGGCACCAGCAAAGGCACACATCCAGAGGTTAGCAGCAGGGATGTATGAGGCATGTGAAGAGATGACTAAGGTTCAGTTGGAGCTAAACCTTCAGATAGCAGAGCTTCTCTAGAGGTAAGGGAACAACATGCCAGCGCCATTACATCGGGGATGGAGGAGATCAGCAGTGCAGTGAAGGACTGCACCAAAATGTTGGAAGAGTCGTTCGAGGTCCTCACCACTCTACAGGAGGACCCAAACATACAATGCTTAGAAACATAGGCGCGTGAGCTACAGCAAAGATATGATGATATAAAAGGGACCACGCAGACGGTGGCCCTTACACAGAGGCTCGCGCGGATGCAACAGGAAAAAGCGCTTAAGGAGCAGGTAGATGCAACATGACATAGAGAAGTGGTTTTGAAGGCACGTGTCTAGCCTTGGATCGATGAGGCATTCATCATTATAGCCTCGATCGAAGCCAAGCTCGCGCAGATGCAGGGAATGCAGGAGCAGATACAAGGAAGCAGTTCAGATACAACAGTCTCTAAACAGCGCGTGCAGGAGGTACAACAGGCAGCTGCTCAGTGCATTGCCGAGCTTGCAGCAATTCGAACAGAGTTGGGAGGTCTCCACATGAAGATCTCCACACCGACTGAGTGACTTGAGGGTGAGTCACGATGTTTGTATTGGGGGCTTGTTGGGTGCGGGATCCCCTAAGGCAAGTTTTTGGGCTTAAAGCCCAGATTTTGACCAAATCTGATGTAAAGACTCTGCGTTTTGTGGGAACGACGCAAATATTGTAAATGAGTCATAAGGTTGTCCGCCCTCATTTTTGTAATGTAATGTCGACTTTAGAAATCTCCCCATGGTCCGCAGACCATGGGATTGTATAAATAGAGTGAGGCTGTAAGTTGTAAATAAGTTAAGTTAATGGAAGTTAACCGAAGTAAGATCTAATGATGAAGAATTGAGTCTAAGTTGAAGCGTCAAGTCATGTATTTGGGTCATAGAGTAGGAGAAGGCTTTGTAGCTGAGTGTGCAGAGGCCTAGTAGTCCACAGTTGAGTGCGTAGACCCCTATAGCTAAGTGCACAAGGCGGGTTGAGTCTATAATCTTTGGAGAAGTAATAAAGAGAAGTTTTACATCATTTCTGTGTATCTTTTACTATTTTTTGCATTGAATTTATTGGGTATAAATTCCATTTCTATTGTTTATATGATGCGCGAACTTATATGAATGTGTTGATAAAGTGAATATAAGGTAAAGTATCTATTTACGCGAAGATAACTAACTGTTATAAGAAGATAAGTAAGATCTCGGTGTAACTTGGGAAAATAGCACAGATCACTACTTTAACACCACGAGAGCACCTTAGCCCCTGGTTAGGGCTGTGCGAAGGCAATTATAACAGCTCGTGAAGGCCTCATAGGTTAGGAAAGTGCACGAAGTGACCTACGCAAAGGTATTCACAGTTGGACTAAACCGACCCCTTAGACATCTCAAGGGTGCAGAAACTTGGTTCCAACATTCCCCCATACTGCTTCGCGTGGGACTTCAGTCCACGCTCCACGGGCTATTTCCGAAAGGGCTAGTAGTACAGGGATTTGTTTGGCTAAATAACTCCAAACCTAGGTCAGGCCCCCTCAAGCCAACAACAAGGATTTTCCTCATCTAGATATCCTCACAAGATGCTTGAATAAAAACCATGTACTCTGCTTCTATTGAACTGAGTGCAACTAATCTCTGCTTCTTGCTATACCAAGAAACTATTGTTGACCCAATACTGAAGATTCCCCCTGATGTGCTCTTCCTGTCGGATGGAAGTCCTGCCAAATCCACATCTATGAAACCTTAAAACTTCACTCCCTTTGTCTATCTGTACGAAAGAGAAAACTCAGTGGTGCCTATGAGGTATCTCAACACATGTTTAGTTTCCTTCCAATAGATTTTGGTTGGCTTAACCATTGCTTGACTAAGCTGGTTAACTAAAAAACATGTGTTCGTTCATTTTTTCACCAAATTCATAAGTGAACCGATAAACTGCCTGTAAAGAGTAGCCCCCACTACTTCACCTGAAGTGCCATCTTCCTTCCTCAAATTTCATGCCAGAGGAGTCTCCATGGGTTTGGTTCTCTCCATGTGGAACTTCTTCAGTATCTTGTTGCCATACTTTCCCTGAGAGAAAAATAGTTCCTCATCTCCTTTACATACTTCCATACCAAGGAAATAATGCATGAGCCCCAAGTTCTTCATCTTGAATTCTCTTGGAAGATCCTCTTTACAATATTTTACCACCTTCTCATCACCTGTTAGAATTAAATCATCGACATATCCTTCTTCTTTCTGCCCTGAGTAGAATCTGATTGGCAATGGGATGAATTCCCTTTTTTCTTTTCCTTTCTAGCTAAGGCACAATTTTCCTCATCATCATGCTTGAATGAGGATCCATCTATGGTGTTCTGTCGAATCTCTTCTTGCACCAAGTCGGACCACAAATGATCCCACTCTGGTAGCTTCCCCCTCCCATTTACTAAGTCCTAGTAGTTGTGCCAGCTCTTGGGAAGGCATAGAAGTGATAAGATGACCAGATCATCTTTAGAAACTATAACACAAACACTTCGAAGCTCATCCCAACATTGGGTGAACTTGGTCAAGTACTTTGGTATTGTGTCTCCCTTCTCCATCTTAATTTTCGTGAGATTTTCCTTTAGTGCCAACTTTCTATGGTCACTGTTGTTTTGAAACAGGTTCGTCAAGGCCTTCCACATTGCATATGGAGTCTCCTTACAGTGGAGGTTCGAGACAATATGATCTCTAACTCCTTCTAGGATAATCCTTCTCGCCTTTGCAACACATTTTCTTGACTATGCTAAATGTTGAGCATCAAATGCTAGAGTCTTAGGAATATACTTGTTTATGAATTCCTTAATCTCGTTGTCTTCCAACATTGCCTCCATCTTGTCCTTCCAAGCAATATAGTTTGAACTGCACTCAAGGGAATATTCAACTCTCAATCCGTAGAACGATATCCTGCTGGCTCTGAAGTATGATACTGCAAATTTGATTTCACCTGCAAAAGACAAATTCATATTCTTCTCTTCTAGAGTGATTTCTACTCTGATACCATGTAGAAATTACTTGTAGATTCAAACTACTAATTGTAATATGCTAAAACAATAGAATTGAATATACTCTACTCATCTGCGGAAACAATTAAACGATCGTGAAATCATGAAGCATACAAGAGAAAGAATAAATCAACACATTACATAATGATTTCCTAGGGAAAGCCACAACTAAAAAGCCCTGCTATCGGTATATTTCATTAGTCAGAAAATATGAGAAGATTACAATGCTTTGTTCAAGCCCAAGAAACCTCTACATGATCTTTGTTTGTCTCACAACTTCCTAGACAAGCCCAGGCCAATACATAACCAATTTCTCGCTTGCCCAATTCCATATTTCCTTGCATTGTTTCCTTGGGAATTATCCCCCTATTAATTATGGAAATTCCTCATTTGGAATTGCGCAATCTTCATAGGCCTTCCTCTGACTACATGCACCACCTGTACAATTCAGATGATTATAAAACTGATAGTACAATGTCCCTGAACTCCAATCTCAAATAGGTAAATCTCAGATCTGACATGCATGAGTTATTTATGAGTAAATCATCATTTTAGTGGTTGTTCATTGTAGGTAGCACCACTAGGGAAAAATTTTGGGGCTAATATTCAAAAATGGGCTAATTTTCCATGCCTTTTCCAAGAAAGATTCGCCAATTCCCAATTTTTCCTAGAAGTGATTCGCCCAAATTTTATAAGAAAAAAATATTTTACCTTAAAAATCGCCAAAAATTTATAGAGACTGTATAAAATCATTAGAAGTTTGAATATTTTTACTAAAATATTACCAAGCATTTTATAGTTTGCATATTATGGATTAGTAAGATTTGCCAAGGTTTCTAATCTTGAAGCTAAATTTCCATCCTTAAAAGTTTCCTTGTGTTTCTCAAACACACCAAACCAAGAAACTACTCAAGACTATTATAAACTAGGGTTTTAAATGAACAAAATTCAGTAGAACAATAGTTTATAACAACAACAAATTTAGCCATGAAATAATGACTAAACTATGAGAAATGAAGGCTAAATTATAGATTAAATTAAGGACAACGTTACAACAAATTTTGAGTTAATAAGACATAAAAATAAATAAAATATCGACATTGAAAATGGTTGAAAATGCATGGAAAACTTCAATTTTGCTTCTCTAATGCACTTATAAACAATGTATAACCCTAGGGAATGCATTAGCATGTCATTAAATTCTAAAAATTATAGGATTTTGTTGTAATTTAACCTAATTTACCATGAAATAAAAAGAAATTCAATTCTTATATTTCAAAAAAGTTCCACAAAAGAGATGGACTAGTGCCTTCTCAATCTAGGGCATATGGAGTCTAAGATACAAAGAATCCTAGGGTTTCCTTAGAGTGATATTGAAACCATACAAAATATGAAAAATAAACTAACTTATCCTAGCGTTTAAGGTTTAAATTTTTTAGTTTTTCAAACGATTAAGGAAAATAATGTAACACTCCCTCGCACCCCCTTGAAGCATATTGAGCTGCGAGAGGTGTTACTTAATGAATTGACCCAACATCCAAGGTTTATTATGAAGATGGGGTCAATTTTTTTTACTTTTTTCCAATGTCATTAAAAGTTGAAACCAATGCCACCATTGTGTTCATCTCATCAAGAGATTTCAAATGATATAATTTTATCTCAATCCAAATCTTGCTTTGAAAGTTATATTGTTTTGAATTTTGACCAACTAACTATGGCCACATAAGCATTGGACTGCCACATGGAATCCACATGGATTCTATCTGGCCTACATGGCACCACCATGTCACCATCATACAATTCCACACCATCACAATATTGCGACATGGCAGCCATGTGCAACCCATGTGGCACTACCATATCAACATAATATGAGTCCACATCATTTTGGTACCTTAGGTGGAATTCACATGGCCACTATTAGGACTCCATGGCACTAGCCCTTCCTCATGCTTTGCGATGTTTCCTCCTTATGGCTGATTCCAACCTTGAATACAAGAGTGGGTTTACATCAATGGATTCTAGTTTTGAACCCTACCGCCCCCCTTCGTTAACTCACAATGGACCAAGGAGGCCCTAAAGTGAACAAGGGTTATAAATTAGACCCAAACTTGGCCCACTCTATGATCATGTTGCTCATAGTAGCACTCTATTTAATGCAGAACCCATGACGGGAATTCCAATGTTGGAACCCAACCCCCCCCCATTGTTAGCCCATGGTAGATCGCGGGGGGTGGGGGAATGAATGTGGGTTGTTGAATGAGCCACACTCATGATCTCTCTGCTAAGAGTATACTCCCAATAATAAGAGGCTCAAAGGATTGAGCCAAAAGGTGATAGGTGGTCCTATCAATTAATGATCCTTACAAATGACTAAAGTAAGTACACTTTCCTTCACTACCTTAGAAGAAGACATTGAAGAATGAAATGCACCAATGAGCATTGTCTGGTCCCATCACCTAATGGTTCTAGTAGATGGAAATATCCCTATCACTTGCAATTCCATCTATCACTATTATTTTTTCTTCCCCACTTCCATGACCTATTCCAATGTGCAATACCCATCGATTATTGTGACGAGTGGTGGCCGAAATTTATAAGATTTCACTCCAAAACCACCATTAGGTTGACCTATCCTCCATTGGCGCCCATGTTGTGCACTTGAATCTCCAGTGGCAGGCGAAGGGCATTAGTGTGGTCATGTAGCACCCACATGACCTCCACGCCATCCTAACAAGTCATCCCAAAGCGAGGTTGACCTTTGCACCCATGTCATACCACTGAGATCATCACCACTATGACCCAAATACAAATTCTACCAGAAAGGGCCATCTGATCCCAAATGAGATCCAAATTTCCACCAAAACTTTAAATTGAAGGTAAAAGATAGAAAAGGATCCAAAGTCTTGACTTCACCAAAAACCATGGATCATTCTTCTTCTTTGAATAAATAACAAAACAACATACATGAATGCATAACTAGATAATTCCTCATATAACTCTTTGAAATAATATTTTATCAACTTTATCTGAGTCCTTATTTAACACACAACATAAATATCATCCTCCTCATCTATGAAATAGCCTGCAAACTCAAATAATGTTATGAGCCATCCAAATCCTAGATATACTAGATAAATGGAAAACACTTATACTAAAAATTTCATAGAGAGGCCTCATACAATTAGACATAACCATATAATAACCATTAATTCATGAAAATATTAATAATCACAAGATACCAGAGGTCTATCATATTCATAGAGATATAAGATATTATATCCACCATGGAAATTAATTCAATAACCTTTCATGAATAAATCATTATACTTATCTTAGCGGCTTGAAATGGTTGGAAACTAAAGGAGGGACTTCAACTCTCTACCCAACCATATGCCAACTACATGTTGTGCAGAAAATCCTTTATACGGACAGAAACGATCCCTCTAATCCTATGGAAGGATCTAGCAACTACAAAATATAGCTACATGCAATCTTTCCTAATTCATATTAGAAAATACAAAGGAGGATAGATCTCCTACCTCTCTTTGATGCTAAAACCCTTGATGTTGACCTTGACTCTTTGGCTTCCAAGCTCATGATCTCCTCTTCATTGGTGTAGATGAGTGTCTGCAAGAAATATCAAGTGGAGACAACAAAACTACGCAAAGCAGAACATTTTATAATACAAAGTAGTAGTAGATCAAGGAAGATTACAATAAATGGAAAATAATTGACACATTTATGGAAAGTAAACATATATTATGTTATTAATATATGGAAAGGGAAGCATTACAACCAATGAAGCCTTGATGTTGGAAGCCTCCTTCAAGTGAGATTCCAAGTCCAAGCCATAGCCTTCAAACATCTTTTCTCCTTTGCAAATGGGAAACATCTAGGCACAATTAAACACTAGGATGGCAACCAACCAACCAAAAGCCAACCATTAGTGGATGGTGGGAAATTCATTTATAGGGAAGGAGAGGGAATTGAGGATCTGTGAAAATAAATATTTCCACATCTCAAGGGATATATCCATGGAAATAGGACCAAGGGCCAAGAATGGGAGGTCTCATTACAATCTTCATTTACCTTAAACAATGTCATCGTTCTCGAACCTTCTAGTAAGAGAAGTTTCTCCTCCTTTTTGGGAAAAAAATCCTGAAGAGGACCAGCACAGATTTTCTTGGTAAAAGTAGCGTTGACAACGCTAGACATGTGTTATGACAAATATTACCAGCACGATTTTCCTGATAAAAGTACCGATGGTATTGCAAAACAAGGTTTTTGACAAGATCTTCAAAATTATTTCAAGGAATTTTTCTTCCTTTTCTTCAGCGATGTTCCAAACATGTTTCATCATGAATACATTGTTTGCGACAACTTTTATCACTTTTTGACACTTGTGGCATCGACGACACATAGTGCGACACTTCAAAATATGAGACAGGGAGTGTGACAAAATATTGTATAATAGATTCCCCCTAAAGCATGAAGTCAGAACAGGAAGTCATGGAGGAAGTGCTTTACAAGCAAAGGCAAGGACTTATAGAACCATCGTTAGGAGACCTACAAAGGAAACATAATACAATGTATCTAACATCTCTGATGTAAGTATGCCTAAAGAGTAGGCATCTAACAATGCATGGATCCACAACATGGACACAATCATCTGTATAGAAAGGATCATATTTACAACCATGAATACTTGATAACTCCACGCAACCTGGATTTATCAAACGAGACCTAGGGTCTTCATCTCTATCTCGATCCAACCAAAGTACGAATCTCACCATGTGAATAAATGGGATGGAGTCAAATATGTTAGAAACCACCTAATTACCGGTCAATGATGTAAACCGTTAACAGGCATGAGAGAAACCACCAATGATGGCGATGACCCTCAAGGTACAACAACATAATCCACGAGTGTGAACAATGAAGTTGAAGTCGAACACTCGCAGAATCATTCAATCGAAGGCAAGTGATGTGAACCTATCGTCGAATGTGAAGAACCTTTCATTGAGGCATGTAAGCTCTAAGGTACTAAAAGGGAGTTCCTAGATCATCTTCTCGGATAATGAGTTAGAGTCGATGGGAAGTGATCCGTTGAAGGAGAGCCATAATGTTTCCCACATCATCAACATGAAACATAGGATTTTGCAGAGCATGGAAAATTTTAGGGGGTAATTTTCCATGGTTTTTCCAAAAAAAAGATTAGTCAATTTCCATTTTTTCTAGAAATAATTCGCCCAATTTTTATAATATAAAATTATTTTATGATAAACATTGCCAAAATTATATAGATAGTATATATAAAAACATTATAAATTTGAATGTTTTTACAAATATATCACCAAATATTTTATATTTTTCATATTAGAGACTAGAAAGATTCACTGATGTTTCTAAACTTTAAGATAAATTTCCATCCTTAAAATTTTCCCTGTTGTAGAGTTGGAAAGAGTGATTCAGGATTGTTATAGAAAAAGTAAAATAGGGTATAAGTGGTTTGAATTTTCATATGGGACTTCTCTTGAACATATTGGCAACACGACTCCAGAATTTGGTAGAATTTTACTCAAAATAAGATTAGAGGGCATGGTGATAATAGGATATAATCAAGTGAGAGGCAAATGGATTTCCCAAACCCGGTAAGCCAAGTGACACAGTGAGGATGCCCCAAACCCGACACGACATAGAGATAAGTGTCATGTTCAAGAGGATGCCCATTTCCCCCTACTATTTCTATCGAGTACCTCTTTATTTTTAATCTAAAGCTTGAAGAGGATACCATATTCTTATCATATAAGTTCATCCTTCGGATGAATCCACCCTAGTAATTATAACGAGCCCTAGGAAGGAGTAGCTTGGTCTCGTCATGGTGACAAGTCCTTCGTCGTTTTAGTTTTATGAGTCTGATGGAGGGGTAACTCAACATCTTTTTCATATTTAGAGAGTTTGAAAAAGAGGTGAAAAGAAAACTCCAAATGTCCATTTTAGAAGATAGTCTCTTAAGTCCAAAAAGGTAGAAAGAAATATTGAAGAGAACTTCTTAACCATGTATGACTAAGGTATTCATTTTTCTTATCTAGTCTATCTCAGTCCGGAAAAGGGTTAAACTTATACTGAGTAGAGGTATTTTCATTTACTTTTGCGAGTTCGAAAAGACAAGTGCTCGACAATCTTTTCATATTTTGAGAGTCTGAAAACAGATGATAGAGGACTCCACCTGGAGGAACAAGTGGTATAAAAGGATAACAACTGGTTCCGATGATTATGGAACTGCTCAAAACATGTAAAGGTCAAGAGGTTGGCTAATAAAACCCCTCATCGCAGTGGTTACTCAAGAAAGGGTAAAACAACCAAGTGAAAGTGTATGATTGTCAAAGATGGTGACGATGGAATGAAAAAATGAAGGTTAATCTAGCAAAAATAGGCTGATAAAAATAGAAATCACAAGAGGTAAAGTGGGAATGGTTTCATTTTTACACAAGCTTGAAACATGGGAAACTATGCTTGAGGATACTTGAAGATGGTTTCATTTTTTCACAAGATTGAAACATGAGAGAAAAATATGCTTGGATTTGGTTTCATTTTTACACAAGTTTGAAACGAAGACAAACTATGGTTGAGATTAGTTTCATTTTTACTCAAGCTTTAAACAAAGAAAAACTATGCTTGAGAATGGTTTCGTTCCTACACAAGCTTGAAACGGAGACAAACTATGCTCATGACACCTTGTTTCAATTTTTAAGGATCTTGACAAAAGTAAAGGAACTCTAATATGACACCTTGATTCATTTTTTAAGGAGCTTGACTCAAGATAAGGAACTCTGCTCCAACACCTTGATTCATTTTTTAAGGAGTTGTTCACAAGACAAGGAACTCTGCTTCGGAAACCTTGATTCATTTCTTAAGGGTCTTGACATAAGACAAGGAACTCTACTCCGAGAACCTTGATTATGGACCATAAAAGGCCATGGCTTTGAAGAGGTTCTCATTAGATGGGAGAACAATGCTTTGGAAGGGATACATGTCAAGGGATCTAATGGAAAGATCAGGTTCCAATACCCCTAGTACATGATGCACTATATCATTGGCTATATCATTAGTTGGCATGGGCATGGAACAGGTGGCCACATAATTAGCCTGTGGCGGGGGTGATACCACTTGAATACAAGGACGATTTATGGATGTTGGTTGATTTGGGGCCAAATTAGGATCAAAAAATGAAAGCTGGTCAATGGTCACAATTCTTCCTTCATGCGAGAAACAAATTACTCGAAAGAGAGAAGAGACAAGAGCTCTTTTGACATAAACATAGTCACGGCCGAGGAGTAAATTAAAATCCAAAGGGTCTTGGACAACTATTACATCAATATAGTCAACTTTTCCTCCCAAAGTAATAGGAAACTTAGGAAGGATCCCTAATGGTTGGTTGTTTCCTCTATTAAAAGCCAACAGATTCTGGGTAACGGGCACAAGATGTAGAGAACCTAATGCTTTCCAAGTAGTTGAGGACAGAATACTAACCGACACGCCTTCATCTATGATTGTGCCAAGCATGGGTATATTATAAGCCTATACTATGATCTATAAGGGCACATAAGGAGGAAGACGATATCTTGTAAGTCGACTCCAATCAAAGGAAGTGACCATACTACTTGGAGAGGGTGCCATGGGAATGGGAGAACTTCCCCCTTGCGTTATAACAAGGGGAGGATCACCCCCCTGTACCATGGAAAATAAGATAATGCCCCCCAATTCATTGGCATCTGAAGAAACAAGAAGAAGCTTAGCGGTATGATGTTCACTCTCTACAAGAAATGTATGATCAACTGAAGGTGGAATCGAGTCAAATATTTTCTCAACCAATATTTGTTTGAGAAGGGGCTCATGGGATTCACATTCAGAGAGAGTGGGATTGACTAGAGATGAATATTTATCAATCACTTGATAAACTAGTGGAGGATCATGGGAAAGATTTCAATAACCAATCGGAAGATGAGGTTGAGAAGTTGTAAGGTTTTCCAACACTTTTGAGGTGATTCCCTTCACATAACCTATAGGGAAATTGGCTCTAACCTTTTTCCTGTAGACCTTGCTATCACTAGTTGAGGGTTTATCACCAGCATGATCTTCAGAGGCTGATGACAAAGGTTGATGTAATCATGTGGACCACACTTATAATACCTTGGCGATACCAAGAAAATCTCTAAGAAGGTGGTCACCCTTACACAATCAGCAAGGGAACTTCACTTTGCGGGGCCGATTGGAAGGTTTCTCCACATTAGTTGCATCTGTAGCAATGGTTTCTTGGTTTCCCCTTTGTTTATTTTTCTTCTTCTTCATTATCCTCTTCTTCTTCATCCTCTTATTATTCCTCTTAACTCCTTGGTTACTAGAATCAATACTTTCACCAAGCGAAGAGGGAGAAAGGGGTGAAGAAGTCAAGTGGTCAACTTTAGGATCAACATGAGGTTGATGTTTTTTAGGTAGAGGAGAACTCGGTTGAGAAGAATTTTGGACATTCAGAACCATAGGGGTTGAAAACAGCCAAACTAGAAAACCAATAGTAAATCCGGGAAGGGACAACGTTGCCATATAAGGAGTGCCAACATTCCTAAAAGAAGGAAAAGGACTAGGACTCCCGTCAGAGGGGTTTCCTTGATTGGTAGACTTGGGAACTATTTCCATTACTCTCAACCTAAGATCCACTAAGGATTTATTCCATGGGGAGGATGTCATTCCGCAGTCAATTAATTAACTTTAGAAATTAAAGACACAAATCAAAACAAAGGGGTAGCTAGGAAAAAGGGCTTACCAAGTCACCATGAACTACAATATACACCTTGGCGAACCAAGGACTTAACGTATGGTAGCCAATCTGCATGAATGTTATGTTTAGTATATCACGGTATACAAGGTGGCAGACTCGGTTACCCATGGATGGAAAGCAACATATATGGGACTCCCAAAATATACTCGATGGTACGTGGGAGTGCAATCTGTAGTAATGATGTTTCAAGCATAATTATTCGATGAGAGCATTCCCATATACTTTTCATGTGTGGAGCATTGTCTGATATACCAGAAGGTACATGGAGAACGATCCTATACACTTATGTATGTGGAACGAGATTTCACCCCCAGGATGCAACACTGGAAAACAACGACAGCTCCTACATTTAACGATGTCAGAACACATCTCTAGCCTAGACCTCTAGATGTTTTCTTTAATGTTCCAAATGCTCCTTAGGTTAATTGAAATGAATTCTAAATTTTATCTTGAATTATGTTTCAGTTTATAGGCTCAAAAATCGATATCACCTGAACACACCTATGATGCAAATGATATTAAAAAAACACTCTTTTCATTTTTGACAGAACCTATCTAGTGTAGGGAAGAAGTGAAAACATTAATGCAACAACTAAATATGCAACGAACAATAGCTTCCTAACTAGATCTTTCAATTCCACAATTCCAATGCAACAACCAAAAAGTAAATGAATTTTAATTTACTAAAAATCACCTATATGAATTTTTTATTTTAAAATGAATGAAGATGCACTTGTCAGCTTTCAACACCAAGCAATGTAATCTATGCTTAATGAAAATCTCAAAAAAAAAAATCCAGTGCAATGTAATCTAATGCAATTTCCAGAAGTAATGATCAATTTTGAGATGAAGACTTAACAAATGCAAATGCAATTTCTTTCTAGTTTCCAAAAGAACTAAAAATGCTTATCAGACAGCAAATCAGTAACACATGCAAGCAACAAAATAATAAATTTGATTACTTAAAGAAATAAAGATTCAACAAAAGTTCATTTTCACTACTTAAACATGGAACAGACTTTTGCAAACCACAAAGAATATAACAACAATAACTCAAAATTCTATGCACACAGAGAAGGAGAAAAGATTTAGACGTCAAGACATTCCAAATATTCTGTCAAAAACTCTAAAAAAATCTCATTTTTTGGACCAATGTGACTGTAATGGTCAAAATTTGTGCTGACAGGGTCTTCAACATGACTGTAATGTGCAATATCTGCATTGACAATGCTCTGTTTCGTAGGAAAAGGACTTTGCCCGAGAAAAACTTAGGAGAAAACAATCAAAGTTGAACAAAGACCTATATTTAACACTCTAAACCACATACTACTCAGAATGTGGATCCATAATCAATCAAATTTATGGATCACTAATAGGTTGGCCAAACCTATCAAAAGAGACCAAAGACAAATGAGGCTTGAAGGGGTATGTACTCCCCAGCGAAGTTTCCATTTTTTCGTGCAGGCAATCCTTTCTGCGGATAGAAACGATCCCTCTAGTCCTATGGGAGGATCTAGGAACTACATAAGACAACTACATGCAATCTTTCTTAATTCAGATTATAAAATACAAAGGAGGATAGATCTCCTACCTCTCTTTGATGCTAATACCCTTGATGTCGACCTTGACTCTTTGGCTTCCAAGCTTACGATCTCTTCTTTTCTAGTGTAGATGAGTGCCTACAAGAAAGATCAAGTGGAGACAACAAAACTATGAAAAGCATAAAATTTTCTAATACAAATTATGTAACAGATCAAGGAGAATTACAATAAATGGACAATAATTGACACATTTATTGAAAGAAAACATATATTGTATTATTAATATATGGAAAAGGTGAGAAGTAGAACCAATGAAGCCCTGATTTTGGAACCCTCCTTCAAGTGAGATTCCAAGTCCAAGACTTAGACTTCAAACACCTTTTCTCATTTTCAAATGGGTAACATTTGGGCACAATTCAACACTAGGATGGCAACCGACCAACCAATAGCCAACCATTAGTGGATGCTAGGAAATTCATTTATAGGGAAGGAGAGGGTGTTGAGGATCCATGAAAAGAGGGAGGAGTTCCACATCCCAAGGGAGAGATCCATGGAAATAGGATCAAGGGCCAGGAATAGGAGGTCTCATTCCAATATTCATTTACCTGAAACTACATTATTGTTCTTTAGCCTTCTAGTAAGAGAAGCTTCTCCTCCATTTTGGGAAAAAATGCCTGAAGAGGACCAGCGCAGATTTTCTTGGTAAAAGTAGCGCTGGTAGTGATAGACATATGTTATGCCAAAGGTTACCAACACGGATTTTCCTAGTAAAAGTAGTGTTGGGATTGTAAACAAGGTTTTTGACAAGATCTTCAGAATTCTTTCAAGGCAAGTTTTATTATTTTTGTTCAGGGATGTTCCAAAAACGTTTCATGGTGAATACATTGTTTGGGACAACTTTTATCACTTTTCCACACTTGTGGCATCGACGAAATAAAGTCCCACACTTCAGGATATGAGACTGGGAGTGTGACAAAATATTGTATAACACTACACTGCAATATTTCTTGTAGTTGGCCACCTGTTGTGGGGAAAAATGCCTATTCAGGACGATCCTATCCACCTAAGGTGTGACAGTGCCTTAGCAACAAACAGAGACAACTATTCTAGTATTCTTCCTTTATGAATTAAGAATGAAGAGAGATAGATGGACTAACCGGTGTCTTCCGCTTGTCCCTCGATCCAGTCTCTCTTCTTTTTGAGGGTTCCCAGCTACTTGCCTTCTCGCTCGCCCAACTTCAAGAGGTTTCTGCAAGATCACAAGAAGAGAACACTACACAAGACATGGATTCATATTCATAACTAGTTCAGGATTAGAAATAAACTAAACATACTAATGCGATCATACATCAAGGATACATCAGTATATAGGAGAAACCAAGATAGCTTTATTGATGAATAACAAGGTTCAGGAAGAGATACAACCCAGAGGGCTCCAATCCAGCATCTCCTTCCCAGCAAATGGAATTCCTATCTTCACCCCTTTCCAAGCATTAAGCACCCAATGATTCCAATCTCAAACCAACAACAATTCTTTGCAATAACAAAATTCCAGCCTCTAGATCTCATGGAGTAGAGATCCATATATAGATGTTTGGAGAGAGGATGAGTCAGCTTGAGATCTAACTAGTGTCCTCTCCCTCTGTCAGTTCTTGATTCCACTTGGAGGTTCTTGCTTCCACTTGGAGATTAAGAGCTTCTTACTCATCATAGTCGAATTCACTGAGGCAAGTGTCATTGAGGAAGATTCTAGAAGCTTCCTGGGTCTTGACACCTCTTGGAATGAACTTGCCATTTGTCAACTCTCGCTCAGCGCACCCTGGTAGTGCTTCTACCTGCGTTGCAGTGCAGGTAGGTAGTGTTGACTTTGACATTCAGCGCAGACAACTAGTGGAGCCACTGAATTGATCCTGAATTGACTTTTTTTTGAGCAGTTTCTGGTGGAGAACTTCTGTGAATTGCTGTGGTTTGTTAGCCTTGTTCC
This sequence comes from Pinus tabuliformis, assembly GCA_031772625.1. NCBI lineage: Eukaryota > Viridiplantae > Streptophyta > Pinopsida > Pinales > Pinaceae > Pinus > Pinus tabuliformis. The sequence goes on from CM062813.1 coordinate 700,577,289, forward strand.
TCTAGGGGCAGGAACAACATGTTTAGGGACTTTGGATCCCTTAGACATTTCATGCTTATAGCTGTAAGGCACAAAAATGTCTATAACAGTTGCCCCCTAAAGTATGAGGCCGTTTATCGGGTGAAATGCTTTATCAGGAGGATCTGAAGTTCATCCAATGCTGGGAGGAGACCTGTAATAAGATACAATACAATACATTATTTTTCATACTGCTTTCATGATCTAGCTGAGGCGGGCATTCCCATGCTCAGCTTTATAAATTCATTTTCCTGTACATAGAACAGAAAATCGTCTGATGGTAGACTGATAATTTTGATGAAATTATCATCCTTTGGGTAGGATGATTATCTGCTGCAATGATGTACATGTCAATGTCTTTATCTTTCCTGAATATATATCGCAGCCCAGATGGATGAAACTAGATCCGGGGTCTTCAAACTCGTTCGATCTTCACTCTAAGTACAAGTCGATCCATGTGAGAAATGTTCTGAAGTCGAACATGGAAAGACATCGCTTGATTACCGGTCAATGAGGTAAACCGTTAACAAGCGCGAGAGGAATCACCGATAATGATAATGACCCTCAAGGTACTGCAATACAATTCACGTGGTGTGAATAAAGGACTCGGCGTCGAACACCACGCAAAATCTTTCGGTCGAAGGTCATTGATGTATACCTGTCGCCGGAAGTGAGAAACTTGCCGTTGAGGCATGCAAGCTTCAAAGTACTGAAGGGGTTGTTCCTAGATCAACTTCTTGGATAATGAGCTGATGTCGACAAGAAGCGATCCGTCAAAGGAGGGCCTTAATGAATCCCACATCAATGACACGGAACGGAGCTAATGATTTTGATGGAGGTGAAAACGATCTGTGACATATGATTCAGGGTGGCGGTCATGAAAGGATGAAGGATAATGTACGGCAGTGGATGGGACGTGGTTGACTTTTCTGAACGACTTCTCTTGAACATATGGCGACACTAATGTGATGGATTGGTAGCATTACCCCAAATATGGATGGTATGGTGAGACCATGGTGATGTGACCGGTGAATGAAACAACCCAACCTGATTGTGGTACGAAGGAAAAGTGTCATGTTCAAGAGCGACTTGCTACCATCAAATTTTTCTTGAGTTTCTCCCAATTTTTCCCCAGTCATTGCTGACCAGTACCTCTTTATTTTTTTCAAGCTTGAGGAGGATAACATATGCTTGCTCTATAACCTGCCCTTCGGGCAAGCCCATCGCTATGTTTTAACGAGCCTAGTGATAGTGAAACTCGTTCTCGTCTAAAGACAAGTTTATCGCTACTTAATGCATTTAACGAGTCTAACGACAAGGATAACTCGGTCCTTTTCATTTTTAGAGAGTCTGAAAAGGTACGTAAAGTCAACTCCGGAAGTCCTTTTTCGTCATCTAATCCCTTAAGTCCGAAAAAGTATAAAACAATACAAAAGGGATGAGTTTTCGATAGTTTTAATGAGCCGAACAAAACAAGCGCTCGATCTTTTTGTGCAATAATCCCTCAGGTCCAAAAAGATTAAAATCTAGAGGAGGGATAGCACTTCCGGTCGCTTTAACGAGCTGGAAGGTCAAAACTCGGCAATCTTTTAATATTTTACGAGTCAGATGAAAAGAGCTTAAAGAAGACTCGTCTTTTGAGGAACGAGTGATAAAACGGGTTAGCAGCTGATTCCAGGTAAGGCTTGGAATTTTCCAATCACGGCAGTGTCACAAGGATGGCTAGTGAAATCACTCTTCGCAGCTATTCCTCAAAATGGGTAAACAAACATATGGAGGTGAACGATCGGCCAATGGAAAAGTGGAGGTGACGGTGCAAACACGACCAAGGCTTTAATGGCTGATAATATTACATTCACTGTGGTTATTTACTGGGTAGTTCACTTTTTAACGAGCTTAAACGCGGGTGGAAACATTTGCTCGATCTTATGTTTATTTTTTAACGAGCATGAACTATGTGCTAAAACTGCTCGGATCTTGCGTTTATTTTTTAACGAGCTTGAACTATGTGCTAAAACTACTCGATTTATCCAGTCATATGATAAGAATGTCTCATTGAAGATGCTATTTTTTATGGAGCTTAGATCTTACAAAGCTTTGCTCCGGATCCTTTCGTTATGCAAGTTCGGAAACGACTAATCCTACGAGTTTAAAGGGTTAGACCTATAGGTTTAAAGGGAGGACCTAAAAATTTAAAAAATAAATAGCCGCTCCTTGCTTGCACTCCAAAAGGTTTGCATGCCCCCAGGCATAAAGTACGATTTCAAGGTTACCCCTTCTTAGTCCAATAAAACATTTGTTTTACCGGGAGAGGCCTACCTCTTTCAGGTTACCCAAAGATTGTCTCGTTAATTTTTCAAACAAAACACTTCTTCGACGATATCTACCGAGATAGACAAAGGTGAGAGACTCCATCTGTCAACTCACATAACTTTAACAAAAGAATCTTATTCTAGAATAACCCCTCTCCAGCAAGGGCGGGGTACCGACTAGTCATATTCTCCCGCGGAAACCTACCTTATACCCAAAGTTTTCCTGCCGAAGCAGACCAGGACGCATGCCCCCTGGGGTCCAGTCATATCCTTCCGGATTACTCGCGCTCATCGGGAGGATGGACCGTGGGTTGAGACATTTCTTGCGTGAAGAGACCATTTAGGAATGGTATATGACTATTTGTGATGCGTGATCTGGGAAATGAAAGCTGGTCCACGAGCTTGACCACTCTTCCTTCGTGCGGAAAACACATTACTCTAAAGAGTGAGGAGACGATGGCTCCCATGCAATATATATAGTCTCGTCCAAGGAGTAGGTTATAATCCAAGGGTCCTTGAATGACCATCACGTTCATTTGAACGGTCTTCCCTTTCAACGTGATAGGCACATTGGGGAGGATCCCTAAAGGTCGACTGGTTCCTTTATCAAAGCCTGATAGATTTCTCATTTAAGGAAAAAGCGCTGGTGAACCAAGCGCTTTCCAAGCAATAGAGGAAAGGATACTCACAGATGCCCCCTCATCAATGATAGTGCCAGCCATTACCATTCTGTATATGTGAACGATAATTCTGAATGGTATGCTTGCTGGCAAATGGGGTCTGCCTAGTTGGTTCCAGTCGAACGAGACAACTAGGTTGCTTGGTGGTGGGACCGAATAGACGGCCGGGTATGACTCTGACGAAGTTCCTTCCTGCGATAAAGGAACGGGAAAATTGCCCCGTTGTTCGTCGGAGTCTGTGTTGATGAAGAGAATTTGGACAGTGTCGTCTTTATTCTCCTCTGTGATGGTATCATTTGAAGATAGAGCCTCTGAAGGCAAAACCGGGTCAACTACCGCCTCAACCTTTTGACTTTCGTCAGGTATGATTAAGATGGTTCATCTTCAATGATATGTGCCTCGGCTGACCACCTGAGCGGGCCAGCCGGATTCTCAACTGGTGAAGGACTTGGCAGGAGTTTTTGATATCCAGGAGGAAGTTGCGCTCGTAAAATCGGGCGATCTTCCAAAACTCTTTTAGCCTCGTCTAAGAAGGGACAACGGTGGATGGCATGGTCGCCTTCACATAGTTTGTAGGGAAATCTAGCTTTCCCTCTCTGTCCTGTGACTTCACTTTCACTAGTTGACGGTGAGCTGTCAACATGGCTATCAGAGGTTGACGCCACCGAATTGTGCAAACGGGGGGACCAGTCCCTTAGTATCCGAGGGATGCAGGGACAATCTCTGTGGAAGTGGTCTCCCTTGCATATGACACATGGCGATTTAGGCCTAGTCAGTGCTGTGTGTGGATTTTTGTCAGACGCCACTTGTTTGCCCCCAGTCGCTTTTGGCTCCTTCTTCTTTTTCTCTTTCTTCTTCTTTTCCTTCTTCTCCTTAGGAACTTGGTTTTTTGTTTTACCAGCTCCGTCAAGCGAAGAGGAAGGAGGAGAGGAAGAATTAGATGAAGTAGAAGGCTGGTGGGCAACTCTGGTCTGGTCTAACGGTTCATTCGATTGTTCAGGAATGGTGGTGTTCTGAACGACATTGGTTGAGAAGAGCCAGACAGGAAAGCCTATTGTCAGTCCTGGAAGCGACAATGTGGCCATGTGGGGTGCACCAACATCTCCCCAAGAGGAGAAGGGACTAGGATTTCCACCAAGGGGAATTCCTTGGTTGGTGTGCTCCATTTTCTCAACCTAAAGATCAACGCAGGAATAGGGGTGATTGTTCCGTTTAAAATAAATTTTAACGACGCTTTAGACACAACTTGCTTTTTCAATTTTAAAGAGTCGAGAAAAAGCTAAAGATGACTCTAGTCTCCATCGATGTTTTAACGAGCCCGAAGTGACAAATGCTCGGATGGACTTTTTCCATTATAGAGTCTGAAAAAGGCCAAAAGGAACTGCTCTGGAGTTCTAGGTAGAGGGTGTGCCAAACTTTTCGCAAAACCACAGAATACTTTTTAGGGTACGGGCGGTCGATCTTCCTGAATGCTGTGTTCAGTGCATTGCGATCAGTAGGGCGACCGACACGGCTTCCTAAGGATAAAGGTTTTATGCCTATAGGGGTCTCCCAATATATACGCGACGGTACGTGGGAGCACAATCCGTACTGGCGCTATCGTCCCTCAGGAGGAATCACCCACCATCAACGAGATCGAAACTCACCAGGCTTTACGACGCCGGAACACGTCTCTAGCCTAAACCTCTATGTTGTGCGTTATGTTGCAAAGTGTTGTTAAGTACATTCAATTTATTTTAGGTTGATCTTTTTAAAGTTTGCCTTTCGAGGTTCACCACGAGATGTATGATACAAATTCCTAAATGCAGTCTAAAGATGATAAGCAAGCTTTATATCTTTTCAACTATGAAAATCCTAGCTACTAAGGGAAAAGAAAGACACCATCTTTTCTCAAAGAGCAATCAGCACACTCTAATGCACTTTTCCTAAATCAAACATGCAAACTATCAAGATGCAAATGCACAATGCAGGTGTTTGTTTTCCGCTTTCTTAGTATTGATGCCTACAAAGAAAGCTTTTTGTACAACTTTGAATTTGCTTTTAAATGACAAATACAAACAAGTTTACTTTTTCGAAATCAGAGAGGGTAGAAGAGATTACAACACTTAACGATTTCTGAAATGAATACTTGTTTCGACACTTAAAAGAGACAAACTCAAACCAAAAGCAAAAGTAAATGTATAATCAACTGCAAATAGCCAATGAACTCTCTCCTAAGATCACAATCAACAGATCAGAATCAAGGGCTACAAGACGATTATTTCACTCTTGCAAAGGAAAACTGCAAATGACACCACAAACACATAAAAACACTCACAGTCTTTTTGTACAAAAGGAGGCGGAATTTAAGCAGAGAAAAGGAGTTATCAGATTGGTACCTATGCTGGTTACAGGCTGCAAAAATCAGAGATCAAAACAAGGCAAAACAGAGCAGAGAACCCCAGCTGCACAAGGCCTAACTGGATCAGTGCAACCTCAACACAGGGGTTTTGACATTCAGCGCAGGTAGCCTTCACGGGACCTGCGTTGAAATGCAGAACCTCTTCACAGGGTCTGCGCTGAAGGAGAAATGAGAGTTTCTCACTGGGTTCTGGGTCACAGATTGCTGATTAATCTACAGTTTCAGGCCAAATCAAAGCAACAAGCAAGGTACAATCAAAGGGATGCTTTGAGGGGGTACTAAGATCTATCACAAAGGATCATCAAATCATTTGTGAGTCCATTGTTCAGATCATAGACAAATCCAGTGATTGGATCAGAGCAGCAACTGTCTACTTTGCATCTGAGAATAGCATATGCAGTTCGATTGTTGTTGTTGAGTCTATGAAACAAACAATGATGGAAACACAAATAAAATGACTAAACAAATCTCCCCAACGAAGTCGCCAATTTGTTGTGGGGAAAAATGCCTATGTAGGATGATCCTATCCACCTAAGGTGTGACAGTGCCTTAGCAACAAATAGAGACAGCTATTCTAGTATTCTTCCTTTATGAATTAAGAATGAAGAGAGATAGATGGACTAACCGGTGTCTTCCGCTTGTCCCTCGATCCGGTCTCTCTTCTCTTTGAGGGTTCCCAGCTACTTGCCTTCTCGCTCGCCCAGCTTCAAGAGGTTTCTGCAAGATCACAAGAAGAGAACACTACACAAGACATGGATTCATATTCATAACTAGTTTAGGATTAGAAATAAACTAAACATATTAATGCGATCATACATCAAGGATACATCAGTATATAGGAGAAACCAAGATAGCTTTATTGATGAATAACAAGGTTCAGGAAGAGATACAACCCAGAGGGCTCCAATCCAGCATCTCGTTCCCAGCAAATGGAACTCCTATCTTCACCCCTTTCAAAGCATTAAGCACCCAATGATTCCAATCTCAAACCAACAGCAATTCTTTGCAATAACAAAATTCCAGCCTCTAGATCTCATGGAGTAGAGATCCATATATAGATATTTGGAGAGAGGATGAGTCAGCTTGAGATCTGACTAGTGTCCTTTCCCTCTGTCAGTTCTTGATTCCACTTGGAGGTTCTTGCTTCCACTTGGAGATTAAGAGCCTCTTACTCATCATAGTCGAATTCACTGAGGCAAGTGTCATTGAGGAAGATTCTAGAAGCTTCCTGGGTCTTGACACCTCTTGGAATGAACTTGCCATTTGTCAACTCTCACTCAGCACACCCTGGTAGTGCTTCTACCTGCGTTGCAGTGCAGGTAGCCAGTGTTGACTTTGACATTCAGCGCAGACAGCTAGTGGAGCCACTGAATTGATCCTGAATTGACTTGTTTTTGAGCAGTTTCTGGTGGAGAACTTCTGTGAATTGCTGTGGTTTGTTAGCCTTGTTCCTCTAGGGGCAGGAACAACATGTTTAGGGACCTTGGATCCCTTAGACATTTCATGCTTATAGCTGTAAGGCACAAAAATGTCTATAACACCACCCCTGAGTTGGATGCAAAGTTTGAGGGGATGATATCTAGGCACATTCACATCCGAGGCTTAATTTGCACAAATGGGAGAGAGTCCATTATTTGGGTGGTTTCACAACCCCAAGGCAAGCACCACGATGACTCACTTACTCTCTAGTTAAAAACACAGGGAATCACCCAAAATTGAAATGAGTTCTACCTCAACTCTAGGAGATGGAATCATTGCTTTTGATGGATTAAAAACCACCTCTCATGGAAAGCATCATGGGGTCCCATAGTCTAGTGTTCGGGTGGTTTCACAACCCCAAGGAAAGCACCATAATGAGCCAGATTTCCCTGACCCGGTGGTTTCATAGTTAGGAAACAAGCACCGGGTGGTTTCAAACCCCAAGGAAAGCATCAAAACGACCCCCTTAGCCATTAAGCTCCTATCTAGTGTTTTTTTCACCCAAAATTTTCTTGCTTTGCATTCTTTTAGCACTCTTCTCCTCCCTAGATACCTCAATCACCCCTTATCCAAAATCGTAAGGAGGTTGAAGTCTCTCATCTCTTCCCATTTCACGAGGATAAGGGACTATGTTGTACCATCCTCCACTCAGGCTTCCAAATTTGACTTCATTTCTTGTCAGCATAGGCTAGTCGATCATTAGGTGGATAGTATGACAATTAAGTACGTTGGTATGGGCCTTCTCATGGAACGCAATAGACACCCAACATGCATGAAACAAGTGTAACAACAAGAAACCAACATTCATGCAACATGAAACCCCCTCAATACCTTGGATCTATGTGTCCCTCCGTTCAAGACAACCACCAATTAAATTTACACTTAATTTATTTATGTTTACACATATTGTCTCAACCAGCGATGGCCTTCATGTTGGTGTTACATAATCACAATTTTACATTAAAAAAACATGGGTAACATGAGGGATGTTAGAAATAAAAACCTATCTCTATTCCTCAAATATTTGCAGGAAGTTTTAACTCAACAAAGGACAATGAAACATATACAAAATAAATTAACTTATCACAAGAATGTTAATCTCTTGACACATAATACCAAGTTAAAACAAATAAACTAACTTAAGGTCTACCATAATCATCCATGAAAATAGATCACAACACATCACAAATACATCCAAGAGAAATTACTCAACTAGGCATCAATATTGCACAAGAGAGAAGGATCACTAATCAAAATAAGTCATGATCCAACGGTGGAGATCAACAAAGAGATAATCAACTTCCCTATGTTGGAAAAAATAATTATGCTCGGTCTTCAATAATGTACTTGAGTCATCATGTAATGTACTTGTCAAAATAATAAAGAAAATAATTTTTATTATTATTATTGTGACTTATTAAAGCATGGGTTTCATGCTTGGGTCACCATGTTTTAGGTAAAAGTCCCCATTGAGGACTTCTAGGATTTATTCCGAGTCTATATAATCATTGTACATTTAAAGAGACCCTTCTTGGGCTTTCAAATCATGTAAAAGGGTTTAGAATTGAGTCAAATATGAATTATGGAACCTCCACACCATTTTGGCCTAAGGGAAGATCAAGTTGACCTAAGACCCTATTCGACCCCACAAGAAGCCTATAAAAGGAAGGACATAAAATTCATTTGGATCATCACCTCTCATCAAGTTTGGATCCTCTCTACTGGGCAGAAGTACGGGAATCTTGTTACTGGGCAGAAGTGTGGTTTGGGTAGCTAGGAAAGTCTATTGCTGGGAAGTCAAAGTGAATGCGAGTTTGGGTGAGTCTAAGGAGTCAATGAAAATCAAAATTTTGGTGGTGGTCTCCCTCTGTTTCGTGCTCTAGATTGGGAGATCAAATTCTTCCAAGTTGGCCTACTGCTGGAAGTTTTTAGCTGCTGCAAGTAGTTGCATAGTCGAAGTTATTAGGAAGAGTTCAATCTTCTAGAGGCTAACTTGTTGTGGAGTGAAGGTTTGGTCTTGGTCTAGGGTGAAGAGTCTCAAATAATACTATTGAAAGGAAGAATTACTTTGGCTGGGTTTTCCGCTCGAGTGGGGTTTTTCCCTAGCATGTGCCTACATCTTGTGTCCATTATTTTATGTGTTGCTGCTTTTGGTAATTTCTTAATGAACTAAAGAAATAAGATATAAAGAATCTTTATAATAATAAATATCACAAGTAATTATCAAGATCAAGAAAATCTTTATTTCCTTTCTAATTTTCCAACTTGGGATCAGAGCTTTGGTGAAGAAGAAAAATGCAGATCCATTCAAAGGCACTATCTCAGGGAAGGAGTCTATCATATTCAAAAGATGTCTAACTCTATCAAGGGTGAGAACAATATTGAAGGAGCATCTAACTCCAGATCCTAGAAGAAGAGGATTGACCTAATCCTCAAGAAGAACAAGGTGTTGGATTTGGTAAAAGGAAATGTAAAGAAGCCTATCGAAGAAGTCAATGATGTCGACAAAGCGAAATTCAGGGATTTAGAATTGGTGGCTATGACTCTAATGGTAGAATGGATAAAACAAAATTGTGTCCCATTCATATCTAACATCGATCATGTGCATGATATGTATGAATCCTTATCAAATTTGTTCACTATTAAGAACATTGGTCAAGTAGCAAGTTTGAAGAATGAGCTGAGGAATACGAAAATGACTAAAGAAGATACTGTGGAAACCTTCTTTATGAACATAGCTAGACTCGGGGATGATATTTTGGCCATTGATGAGATTGTTCCAGACATATAATTCGTGATCACTTCATTATTAGGATTTCCACCCCCTTGGGGTGCATTTTCTTCGGGTCTCAACAGTTGGAAGGTAGCTCATGTTAGTGTCTGTCAATACTGCCAGTCGCCTGTGATCAAATATGCTCTTTCAAAGTTTTTGCTAGGGTCTTAGGTCAATTTTTTTATGGTTTTAGTAGGTCCTCAAATAAAAAAATTTGATCATTGGTTTTTGAGTCTAGGCCAGTGCTACTCCCTTCAATAATCATGGTTTTCATTAGTTGTCATGGTCATGTCATTGTTGGTCTCGGATCAGTTGAAGTGTTGCCATATAAGTCTTAGTCTAGGGTTTCCACTAGTGTTGTCATTACTATGTCCAAATTCAAAGCAAAGAGCCATCATTGTTATGTGTCTTAAGTCTTCACACCAAGGGAGATAGCATGTTAGGAAATAAAGGTAATAAAAGGTATCAAGCAACATTTATGAAGATATTACTGCAAAAGGAAGGGTATATTGTCATCCTTTGACATATACAAGAAAAGGTGCTTTGTAAGTTTTAAATGTTGGCATTTTGGCACAGGTGTGGCCCTATGGTACAGGTGTTGTCCTTGATGGCAACTCACTTTGGTGTCAGACCTTAGTTCAGGTGCTCAGAATCAAGGAAATATTGTATACGCAGGTTCACCTTGCCGAAGACGCGTATACATGCGGGTTATACGTTCAGAAGTCGCGTATGCGTATACACGCACTTTTATGCACATAAAAGCGTGTACATGGTGGGAAACTTATTTTTGGTCCATGTTTGTTAGTCCTTGGAATTTGAACCTATGGTTTTGGGACCAAGGTATCTGGTCAGAAGTGTTGACCCCAGGTTTTGGGCCCTTGGTATTGGTTTATTATGGTTTTGGACCATGGTATTGTGGAAGGCCTAAAACTATAAAAGAGGAAGGAGATCATGTGACAAGGTATAATCTGAATTATTATTGAATATCTGATAATGTACGAGATCTGAAATATTGGTGATTAGCATTGTGGAGCAGATCTGGATCTGAGTGAAGGAGGAACCTTAGCGAAAAGAAGGATAAGTTCTATTGATGGGTCATAATCTCTTGGCTTGAATGATAATATCTTTGCATGATTTTGATCTGTTATATTTGGCACATGCGTGATCTATAAACCTGATAATCTGGGTTAATCAGTGCCTGAATACTTGAAAGAGCGAATTATGTTTGTAGATCTGTACGCAGGTTTAGTTCAGCTAAGGCGCGTATATACGCAGGTTCAGTGAAGGAAAACAGCGTATACGCAGGTTGTTCCATACACAGAAGCGTATGCACGCAGGTTTTAGGCCATTAAAGTAGCGTATACATTTTGAGTTGTGTTTTTGCTGCTTCTGTTTATTGCTGCAGTGTTCTGGGTTCAGTTTTGGTGTGTGGTACTGTTACTGTGATCTGGGTACAGTCGTCAGAGAGGTGTTTATGTTGATTTAGTTTTGGTGAAAAGGTGATCGGTTGATGCATAAATTCTTGATGGTTGATTGATGTTATTTGTGGATCCAGTCTGAAAATTTATGAAACGTGGTCCTTGAAAGAAAGAGAAGGTTGTAGCCTTCTGTAGGCCAACACCTACGTACTAGTATCTTGGCTAGTGCAAGAGCTAAGGGGGTTGTAGCTCCCTTCCAGGAGAAGCTGGAAAATGAGAGAGAGTTGTAGCTCTCTGCAGGTTGCAGCCTGCATACTGGTAAAAGGACTGCACCAGTACATTTGTAAAAGGAATTTTCTAATTAAAGAAAAGATAGAGACGAAATGCAGCAGGTGGTTTTCACCCACATTGGGTTTCCACCTTATATCTTGTGTTCTTGTGTGCGCTTGTCTTTCTGCTCTGCTTTACTATTTCTGGTTACTGGTTATTTGCTTCTGAATCACAGATTAATAACTGACATCTGAAAGATAAATCAAATTATAAGTCTGCTTTGTATACGCGGGTTTATTTATCTATAGTTGTGTATATACGCGGTTTTTATTAAGAGAAGTAGCGTATATCATCTGGAATTGGAAAAGGAAATATTTGATTAATAATATTGATTCACCCCCCCCCCTCTCAGTATTATTTCCAACATTAAAGACATTCCAAACATTTGTTTTCATCATTCACATGTACAAAATACTCCAATTGATCATCCATAGCCCAAAAGACTCATTCAGCATCGAATCTCACTCTTATTGTGCATCTCAAACTCTCATGCTGTGTTTTTACCCTACTCGCTACGTTTTCATATAGACGCTACGTTTTCTTGCAAGGGTGGCTTGAAACATATCTCCAAGAACTTTCTTCAATGGGTGAATGTCTTCTCAGCTCAGTACAGGTATGTCAAAGGCAAACACCACCTCAACAAAGTGAAATTTTCAGTTTGAAGGTGTGGAACCCTCTCCTAAGGTTTCCACGCTACGTTTTCAATTTTTCACTCTATGAGTTAATTGGCACACAGCTAAACTAGTTTCCCCACATTTCCTTGTTAGAAATAATACTGAGAGGGGGGGTGAATCAGTATTATCAAGCAATTTACCGAATCTTCCTTATTTGATCTTTTGAATTATTCTTGCATATCAGTACCATAAAAATAATGAGCATGAATAAAGTAAATAGACAGTCACACCAAAGAACACAAGATGTAAGGTGGAAACCCAATGCGGGAGAAAACCACCTGCTGCAATATGTCTCTATCTTCTTTCAAGAAATTCCTTTTACAATGATTTTGTACTGGTGCAGTCCTTTACCAGTACGCAGGCTGCAACCTGCAGAGAGCTACAACTCTCTCTCATTTTCCAGTCTCTCCTGGAAGGGAGCTACAACCCCCTACTTCTTTTCATGAAGAAACAAATGATCAACAAGTATACAACAGATACTACAGATATCAGATCAGTAATTACAGAAACAACCCAGAACACCTTATGAACAGAAATATACAGTCAACAGATCATCTTAAGACAGGGACGCATATTTTCTTTCTGTGGCCTGCGACTGGACGCAGTCTCCCTTCTTCTGTTCTGCGTGCAGACGCACTGTTCTTCTAAGCTTTTCTGCGACCGACGCACCCAGCAGCACTATCGCGCCGCGTCTTTCGCTTCAGAGACGCACCCAATAACACAGTCGCGCCGCGTCCCTTGCCTCAGAGACGCACCTGAGCTTTTACTGCACTGCGTCCCGGCGCACTTGCTCTTCACTGAACCTGCGTCCCTTCAGATATAAGAAATATGAGGACTTCAGAACCAACCCAAATACTCAGATCCACAGATCTGATCATGCGCCATAGAGATCATAGTCCATTAGAAGATTCGCCCTTATAGATCTAGACTAGATCTCACCAAGAGATGTTCAACCAAGATGATACTTAAACCAAATGAACTTCTTTTCTTTATATAGGCAAGCTTCTCCCCAAAACATGGAACAATACCACGAGCCAACACCATAGAAACACAAAACCGTCGGCTAGATACCACACAAGAAACCCCCACGTGCTTTTCTCTGCCTTGAAATGTGTGCACTGGGCGGACGCACCTCCTGAACGGCTGGCCTGCGTCCCTGGACGCGGGTTCTGTATGGTATACCTGCGGGGACGCACTTGTTGAACATATTACCTGCGTCCTTCTTGATTTATCACCTGAATGGGTTTGCCATCAAGGACAACACCTGAATCATAATGCCAACAATCTCCCCCTTTGGACTTGATGGCAACCACATAATCTTCAGCTTCATTCTCCCCCTTTGACATCAAGGGCAAAGGGTATGCTCCCCCTATGCTCATGCATCTCCAGATCTGTAACCAGAAATCCATCATGAAGGAGATAGAGACATATTGCAGCTATTTCCAAGATCTCCTTCTCCATAATGCCAATCAATGCATTATGTGCTCCCCCTGAGCCTATACCACCAATAGGAAGATGATCAACAGTAAGATGATGCATCAACAACCCCCAGCTTTTGCCTGAGGTATTCAAAAGTGTCCCTGGGCAACGGTTTGGTGAAAATATCAGCAACTTGTTCCTTAGAAGGAACATACTCCAACTTGACCTTCTGTTCAAGTACTTGTTCCCGGAGAAAATGGTACTTGATTGGTATGTGCTTGGTTTTTGAATGCATAACCGGATTCTTTGAGATGCTGATTGCACTTGTGTTGTCACATAAGATAGGGATTGGAGGAGTACAAGTGATTTGATAATCCTGCAAATTCTGCATCATCCAAAGAAGTTGGGTGCAACAAGATGCAGCAACAACATATTCCGCTTCAGCTGTAGACAAGGCAATTGAACTCTGTTTCTTGCTGAACCAAGATACCAGTCTGGAGCCCATAAAGAATGCATCGCCACTTGTGTTTTTCCTGTCATCCACGCTTCCGGCCCAATCTGCATCTGTGTAAGCATGAAGAGTGAGATCTGTATCTCTAGGATACCATAAGCCATAATTTTGAGTCCCTTGAAGATATTTGAAAATTCTCTTCACTGCTTGAAGATGAGTCTCCTTTGGATTTGCCTGAAATCTTCCAACTATTCCAACTGCATGCATGATGTCTGGTCGGGTACCTGTCAAATATAGTAAACTTCCAATCATAGATCTGTAGGTTGGTTGATGTACTGCTGCAGATTTATCATTTGCACTGAGACTACATCCTGTGACCATGGGTGTACATACTGGTTTTGCATCTTCCATGCCATATTTCTTCAAAATCTGCTTGAGATACTTGGTTTGAGATAAAAAGATTCCTCCTTCCTTCTGTTGGATTTGCAAACCAAGGAAATATGTCAGTTCTCCTAGCAAGGACATTTCAAATTCTCTTTGCATGACTGAGGCAAAGCTTTGACTCATAGCTTCTTCATTGCTGCCAAAAATAATGTCATCTACATACACAACAAGTATTAGCAATTTGTCATTTTCAACTTTTATATACAGATTGCTATCTGCTGAACCTTTTAAGAAACCTTGTTGATGAAGATATTTGTCCAAACGGTAGTATCAAGCCCTTGGAGCTTGTTTGAGACCATAGAGAGCCTTTTTCAATCGGCATACAAGATTTGGATCATTTCCAAGAATGAACCCATCTGGCTGTTCAATGTACACTTCTTCTTCCAAGTCTCCATTCAAAAAGGCTGATTTCACATCCATTTGAAATACTTTGAAGTTCTGAAAACTTGAGAGAGCAAGGAACATTCGGATGGCCTCAAGTCTTGCAACAGGAGCAAAAGTTTCTTCAAAGTCTATTCCTTCTTGCTGCGCATACCCTTTACAAACGAGTCTGGCTTTGTTTCTAATTACTTCTCCATTTTCATTCAATTTATTTTTGAAGACCCATTTTGTTCCAATAACATTCTTATCTTTTGGTCTAGGAACCAGCTCCCAAGTGTTGTTCTTTTCGATTTGCTCAAGTTCTTCATCCATTGCTTTTACCCAACATTCATCTTTGCATGCCTCTTTCACATTTTGTGGTTCGGTGGAGGAAAGTAATGCCAAATAGCTTGAAGCTTCTGCAACTGTTCTTCTAGTTTGTATACCTGCTTCTTTTTGTCCCATGATCTGAGATTCTGGATGGTTCTTCTGAACATATCTGGATGGAGTCTTTTCTTCTATTCTTGTCCGTTCTTCTGCTTCTTCGTGAGATTCTTCTTGAGATTCTTCTTGAGGTTCTTCTTCTTCATCATTCTGTCTTTGAGGGTAGCTCTCATCTTCTTCGATGTCTTCATGATGTATTTGCCTAGGAATATATCCCTTTTCATCAACCACTATATCAATGCTGTCAACAATTCTGCCAAGTCTTTTATTGTAGCATTTGTATGCTTTGCTATGTGGAGAATAGCCAAGAAGAATGCCTTCATCTGCTCTAGGATCAAGTTTGCCAAGCTGCTCCTCAGTATTCTTGATATAGCATTTGCTCCCAAAGATTTTGAAGTGCTTTACCGAAGGAGTTTTACCACTCCAGAGCTCATGAGGGGTTTGAGTGCTGTTCACCCGGACATTTGTCTTGTTGAGAATAATAACCGCAGTATGTGCAGCCTCACCCCAGAAGGTTGCGGGGGTTCCTGATTCATCAAGCATAGCACGAGCCATTTGTTGGATTGTTCTGTTCATTCTTTCAACAACTCCATTTTGCTGAGGCATTCTAGCTGTAGAGAATTCTCTCCTTATCCCATGTTCATCACAGAAATCGAAAAATTCATTTGAAGTAAATTCCCCACCTCTGTCAGATCTGAGGCACTTAATTTTGTGACCTGATTCATTTTCAGCCAAGGCTTTGAAGGTTTTGAATTTTTCGAATGCTTCATCTTTGTGCTTCATAAGTCCTAACCAAACAAACCTGGAGAAATCGTCAATAAATAATATCAAGTATTCCTCTCCTCTAGGTGTTCTTTTTCTGAATGGTCCACATAAATCTGTATGTACTAGCTCAAGAGGCATGCTAGCTGATCCTTCTTTCTCTGGAAAGTTAGTCCTGGTTTGTTTTCCAAACTGACATGATCTGCATATGGTGTTGTCAGGAATTTTGATATCTGGAAGATCGCGAACTGCCTGATATTTACATGCTTTCCTTATTTGTGAGAAGCTTAGATGTCCCAACCTTCGATGCCATAACCAGTGCTCTTCATCCTTGCTTAGGTAGCATTGTTGTTGTCCTTCTTCAAATATGTATAGATTATTTGGAGTTCTTTTCCCTTTGAGAACTGTTTTACCTGTATCAAGATCACGAACAAGACATCCATTTGATCTGAATATAACCTCGGTTCTTTGATCACACATCTGGCTGACACTTAGCAGATTATGCTTCAATCCATCAACAAACAAAACATTTCCAGCCTTAACATCTTCTTTTAAAGGAGCAATACCTTTTCCTTTTATAGTTGCAGGAGTATCATTTCCAAAAGAGACTTTCTTTCCCTTTTCTAAATTAGAATAAGACTCAAGTTTTTCTTTATCACATGTCATATGCTTCGAACATCCACTGTCAATGTACCATAGATTTTCTTGTCCTTCTGCATAAAATGCTATCCCACATCTTTCTGTTTGAGGTTCCTTTATTCTCCATGTTTTGGTGCCTAAGGCTTGTTCCTTTTTCTGCTCTTGTACCTTTCTTTCCGGAAACCTGCTTCTGCATTCAAAGTCTTTATGTCCAAAATTATTGCAAATAGAACATTCAACTTCATTTTCAAGAGCTGAAAAGTTGTTATAGGTCCTTTTTGTAATCCCTGTCATGCTTCTTTGTTTTTGAGCTTCCCTAGTCATGATTGTTTTATATGCAACACATTGAGCTGCTTTGTGACCAAAGTTATGGCAAGAAAAGCATTGTCCATTGAAGAAGCTTCTGCGATTATTGGATCTACCAGCCAACTGATTGTAATTTCTATTTTCATCTATTCTTGAACCAAATATAGAAGATTTTACCTGTGGCTGGTTGTGGCTTTTGTTCACCCTTAAGCTGGATTGCCCCTGATAGTTTCTGTTTGACATTTGTCCCTGCTTTACCTGATGATCTTCCTTGTGTTCTTGCTCATTTCTTCTTGCTGCATCAAGATAACTTTTTGAAGTGGATGCTTGAGAAGTTTCTCCATTATAGCCCAAACCTGTCTTATTTAGTGGAGACCGCTGCACACTGATAATCTCATCCAAAGTTTCAGATCCTTTGACAAACTTGAGATTAATAGTTTTTGTTTTCTCAATTTCTTTTCTAAGACCAACAATTTCACCTTCTAATTTTTCAAGATGTTTTTCCTTTTCATCAATTTGGAATTGTAGAGTATCAATAATCATGTTCTTTTCTTCTATGCATCTCTTGAGTCTAGTAATTTCATCATAAAGGTTATCCACATCTACAGCATCCTCATAATCATCATCTTCAAATGCCATTAACAACCTATATTTATTACCTTGTTCATCTTCATCACTGTTTGATAAGCCATCACTATCTTCATGGGTGTAGTAGCTTTTCTTATTTGCGCTTTGTTTCTTGTTCCATCTAACTGGTTCCTTTCCTTTATCCTTATAAGAGCATTTTGCAGCATAATGACCTACTCTTCCACAAACAAAGCATTTGAAGGGTAGCTTACCTCTGAACCTTCCAGAACCCCTTTGAAGATTTCTGACAAAATTTGATTCTTCTTCCTCTTCTTCTGGATCATGGCTTGCTTCATAGTAATCTTCTTTGCCTGATGCTTTAAAAGCAGCCTCCCTTCTGTCTGATGGTCCTCCCTTTCTCATTTCATAAGCAGTTAGAATTCCATGTAGCTGAGACATAGTGAGAACTTTGAGATTTTCCTTTTCTTCTATTGCAGATACTTTAGATTCAAACTTGGGGGATAATGATCTTAGAATCTTTTGAACTACTATAGTCTCTTTTATTTCTTCACCCAAATTTTTCATACAATTAACAATCTCATCTACCTGAAGAAAATAATTAGCCACACTTTCATCATTATACATCTTGAGAGTCTCATATTGAATCCTGAGAGTTTGAAGTTTAGCTTCCTTTACCTGTTCATCTCCTTCATAGCTAGTGATCATTTTGTCCCATATTTCCTTTGCTGATTTGAAGTGCATGACCTTCATGAATTCTGTTTGGGATATACTTCCTAATAGAGTACTGACTGCTTTTGCATTTGTTTCATATGTCTTTTTCTCAGCTGGATCTGTAGGAGTAGCTGAAGGAAAAGCATAGCCTGTTTCTACAATGTTCCAAACTTCAGTACCAAGAGATTGAAGATATGCAGTAACTCTTACCTTCCAATAATTGAAGTTTGTCCCATCAAAAACTGGTGGCCTGATTGATGCTTCTCTCTCGTAGTTGCTCATGATGAACGATCTACCTTCAAGCGATCAAGCTTTTCTGAAGGACCTGCTCTGATACCAATTGTTAGAAATAATACTGAGAGGGGGGGTGAATCAGTATTATCAAGCAATTTACCAAATCTTCCTTATTTGATCTTTTGAATTATTCTTGCATATCAGTACCATAAAAATAATGAGCATGAATAAAGTAAATAGACAGTCACACCAAAGAACACAAGATGTAAGGTGGAAACCCAATGCGGGAGAAAACCACCTGCTGCAATATGTCTCTATCTTCTTTCAAGAAATTCCTTTTACAATGATTTTGTACTGGTGCAGTCCTTTACCAGTACGCAGGCTGCAACCTGCAGAGAGCTACAACTCTCTCTCGTTTTCCAGTCTCTCCTGGAAGGGAGCTACAACCCCCTACTTCTTTTCATGAAGAAACAAATGATCAACAAGTATACAACAGATACTACAGATATCAGATCAGTAATTACAGAAACAACCCAGAACACCTTATGAACAGAAATATACAGTCAACGGATCATCTTAAGACAGGGACGCATATTTTCTTTCTGTGGCCTGCGACTGGACGCAGTCTCCCTTCTTCTGTTTTGCGTGCAGACGCACTGTTCTTCTAAGCTTTTCTGCGACCGACGCACCCAGCAGCACTATCGCGCCACGTCTTTCGCTTCAGAGACGCACCCAATAACACAGTCGCGCCGCGTCCCTTGCCTCAGAGACGCACCTGAGCTTTTACTGCACTGCGTCCCGGCGCACTTGCTCTTCACTGAACCTGCGTCCCTTCAGATATAAGAAATATGAGGACTTCAGAACCAACCCAAATACTCAGATCCACAGATCTGATCATGCGCCATAGAGATCATAGTCCATTAGAAGATTCGCCCTTATAGATCTAGACTAGATCTCACCAAGAGATGTTCAACCAAGATGATACTTAAACCAAATGAACTTCTTTTCTTTATATAGGCAAGCTTCTCCCCAAAACATGGAACAATACCACGAGCCGACACCATAGAAACACAAAACCGTCGGCTAGATACCACACAAGAAACCCCCACGTGCTTTTCTCTGCCTTGAAATGTGTGCACTGGGCGGACGCACCTCCTGAACGGCTGGCCTGCATCCCTGGACGCGGGTTCTGTATGGTATACCTGCAGGGACGCACTTGCTGAACATATTACCTGCGTCCTTCTTGATTTATCACCTGAATGGGTTTGCCATCAAGGACAACACCTGAATCATAATTCCAACATTCCTACCCTTCCTCAAATTGATATACATTTCCCCTATCATTTCTAACCTTTCTCATTCATCCCCATATCTTCTAGGGAAAACCCTAGACCACATGCTACGTTTTCAGCAGAAAGGGTAGTGTGGACTGTGTAAAACTTATTTGCTGCCCTTCCCATCACTCCCTATCCTATTTCTTACTTCCCTAAGGTCCCTAAGACCCCTACCCACCTCCCAAATTTTTCCCATTGTTCAATTCCCTCCCTAATGCCTCTTTCCCCTCACTTCAAATTACAAAACATAAATCCCCAGTTTCCCCAATTAAAACTCTATTTTTTCCATTCCTCATAACCTAGTTTGTTGTGAAAATTTTTAACATGGAAACTGAAAAGAAAACCTACAACAAGGGAGGAAAAGTGTCAAGGTTTGAACCCCTTAACACTCAGGAGTTGGTCTCCTCACCATTTTCTAAGCAGTGTTTCCAGAATGTTGGTTGCCTAGGGTTTTGTGAGCAAATCCAACAAGTGGGTTATCATGCTAAACTAACCAACCTGTTTGCCACAAACCTTAGAGGAGATAAGGTCAATATTGTAGGGGTGGACTTCATCATTTCATCAGAGACAATAGTTTCTTCCACAGGGATACCAAACAGTGGGGAAAAGTGGTTCAAAAACTCAGATTTGGACACTTCAAATTACAAGGCTTTCATCAAAATTCAGTTCAAAGAGGCTCCCAAGAGTATTTTTCCTTTTGGACTGTTGCTTGAAAAGTTTGCTCCATTAATGAAGTTCATCATGAAATATTTTACATGTGAGGGCAGGTTTTCAACAGTGTATAAGTATCATATCAGATTTTTGATGCACTTCACCGATGTAAAGCCTCTCAAACTACCTCACTACCTTTACAAAAATTTAGTTAAGATGGCAAAGAAAGTGAAAAATAGAATGGGTGATCACCAATCTAGTCTCTACCACCATGCTTTAATTAAAATCATTGTCCTACACCAACTTGAACAGAGGAACATCTCTTGGGAAACCTTCATGCAATCCATAGTATTTATGCCTTCTACTAGTCATCCTACTAGCCACAGTACACCACCAACATCATCCAAACCAATGGAGGTTGGCTCATCTAGCAAAGTTTTAGTGAAGAAGACACCTAGGGAAGAAATCACTCAAACCTACATCAGAGGGAAGAGGCTTGTGTTTGATCCTAGAGAAGAGGAAAGGGCCAAGCCTACTTCAGTTGATAGGGAAGCATCTCCACATCACCATGAGACATCATTCCATGGGCATATTCATTAAAAATAGAGCAAATCATTGAAGCATCTTGTCATGAAGAAAGAGCTTGAGATTAGAGGTTTGAAAGATTATTTGGCTAAAGCCAACTACATGATTTCATTTTTGCAGCAGGAAAATAGGAAACTCAAAGTGAATCAAATGCTAATGTCAAAACCTAGAATGGGTGTAGAGGATGAACCAGACAAAGGTAAGAAATTCATTGGTGTAGAGAAAATGGAGGACATTAAAGTTCAATTCAAACTAAAGAGGCCTAGAACCAAGGGCATGAAGAGGAAAGGAGACCAAATGAGTGATCCATCTACACCTTTGGAGTAGCAAGACATCAACAAATCCATTGAACAAGATTTTGAGAACGATAGGGATTATTTGCTGGATAAAGTTAATTGCCACTTGGAGAAACTCCTTGAAAGGGCCAACAGGTCCACTAACTTGCAAAGGCACATGGCTAGGAATTACTACACCCAGAATAAGATTTGTCAAATTAGGGTTAAGAGCATGAAGACAAAACTCAAGAAAACCCTAAAGAAGCTCAAGAAGAAGGATAACTTGGAATTTCTTGTTGATGCATCCTTGATAGTTTTACTTATATTTCAGAGGGTCAATGTTATGAAACCAGCACAAGAAAAAGAAAAGATAGATCAATGCCTTAAAATTCAGCCTCTTCGAGGGGGCAACCTCCTTTACATTACATAAATGAACAATTCTTTGATGATTCAAATGACAAAACCTCCTTTCTATATATAGGAGTCTAAGGAGTCACAATATAACCTGGACAACCTAACAATAATAATATAAAGCCACAAAAATAACAATAGAGGGATTCTATGGGGCACAGTAATAACAATATGGGGACAATAGGGGCACAACAATATTAATAAGGGGTACAACTACAATAGTA
This sequence comes from Pinus tabuliformis, assembly GCA_031772625.1. Lineage (NCBI taxonomy): Eukaryota > Viridiplantae > Streptophyta > Pinopsida > Pinales > Pinaceae > Pinus > Pinus tabuliformis. The sequence continues at coordinate 700,599,212 of CM062813.1, forward strand.
ATGGGGTAATCACTAGTATTATAGGGACCCAACATGCCTCACTCCTTCAAAAAAGTGTTGTCCTCAATGCTTGAGTAGTTCTGGATGCTTTTGTGTAAAATTCTCATCCTCCCATGTGGAATATTCAGCAGATAAGTTCTTCCACTTGATAAGATACTCTGAAATTGATCGATTTCGTAGCTGTCGATTTCTTGTTTCTGTGATTGCTTCTGGTTCCAATATAATTTTTCCTTCCTTGTCAAGTTCTGGCAATATTGTTTGAACTGGGAGCTTATCGCCTATAACCTTCTTTAAACATGAAACATGGAAAACTGGGTGCAATCGAGAAGTAGCAGGAAGCTCCAATTTGTATGCCATAGTACCAATCTTTTGCAACACCTTGTACGGACCATAATACTTTGGTTATAATTTATTATCCTTCTTAGATTGCTTGAGGGACATTTGCTTATATGGTTGTAGCCGTAGGAATACCCAATCACCTACATCAAAACTTCTTTCGCTGCGATGTTGATCTGCCTGTTGTTTAATTCTATTCTGTGCCAACACAAGGTTATCCTTTAAGAGTTGGAGGACTTGTTGTTGATGTTTGATGTGATGTTCCACTGCTTGAACCTTAGAATTTTCTCTTAAATATGATGTGATGGATGGTGGCTGATACCCATAAAGTGCCATAAATGGGGTCATTTTTGTTGTTGTATGGAAGGAAGTGTTATACCACCATTCAACCAGAGGCAACCATTTGACCCATTGTGTCTGTTTATCAGATACGAAGCAACGAAGATATCCTTCCAAACATTTGTTTACTATCTCAGTTTGCCCATCAGATTGAGGATGATAAGATGAGCTATGAGCTAACTGAGTACCAAGACAAGAAAATAATTTTGTCCAAAAATTTCTAGTGAAAATGAGATCTCTGTCACTTACAATAATCTTTTGGTTTCCATGTAGCTTTTGAATTGTTTCCATAAATGCAGTAGAAACTGTACTGGCTTTAAATCGATGTGATAATGCACAAAAGTGTGCATACTTGGTAAGTTTATCAACTACCACGATGATGACAATCTTTCCCTCAGACTTGGGTAAACTTGTGATAAAATCCATTGAAACCTCCTCCCAATGTTGGCTTGGAATGGATAAAGGTTGTAATAGACCTGGTGTCTTAATTGTTTCAACTTTATTTTGTTGGAAAACCAAACATTCCGCTACAAACTTTTGAATATCTGATTTAAGGCCATTCCAAAAAAATTCCTTCTTAACCCTATGATAAGTTTTTAAAAATCCTGAGTGCCCTCCTAAGGGAGAAGTGTGCAATTCCATAAGAATCTTTTGTTTTAGCTGGGAATTCTTACAGAGGTATAAGCGATCTTTGTACCATAACGAATCATTTTTCCAGCTAAATGTATCCGACGTACTGGAATCTTGTTGTAACTTTCGAATAAGTGCCCACATTTCTTCGTCATTCTTCCATCCTCCCTTGCTTCGTTTATACAATCTGGTTGGATAATAGAAATGGCACACAACAATGCTTCCACATCCTCATCCTTTCTTGAGAGTGCATCTGCCACCACATTTTGCTTCCCTTTTTTGTATATGATTTCAAAGTCATAACCCGACATCTCTGTGACCCACTTTTGTTGCTCTTTAGAGGATAATCTTTGTTCTAAAAAGTATTTAAGGATATCATGATCCGTTTTTACCTTGAAGTGTCTTCCCATTAGGTAGGGTCGCCATTTCTTAAGTGCATGGAGTATTGCCAACATTTCCTTCTCATAAATAGCTTTGTGTAAAAACTTTCCCTTGATTGGACGACTTTCAAAAGCAATGGGTCTTTCATTTTGCATTAAAACAACACCAATTCCATTTCCTGAAGCATCACATTCCACAATAAAGGTTTTTGTGAAGTTCGGTGTAGCTAAGACAGGTGCTTGGCACATTGCCTCTTTAAGATGTTCGAAGGCCTTTGTTGCTTCTGGAGTCCATGAAAATGCATCTTTCTTCAATAGTGTTGTTAGAGGTGCTGCTATTCTCCCATAATTCTTAACAAACTTGCAATAATACCTTGTCAACCCAATAAATCCTCGCAGATGCTTTATGGATGTGGGGATTTTCCATTCCTTAATGGCTTTAATTTTGCTAGGGTCTACCTTAACTCCTTCATGAGATACAATATGACCCAGATATTCCACCTCTTGTAGTCCAAAGAAACATTTGGATCTTTTTGCATATAATTGTTTCTCCTCTAATAGTTGTAGCACCCTGTCAACATGTTCAACATGATCCTTCCAAGACTTGCTGTAGATTAGTATATCATCAAAAAATACTAACACAAATTTTCTAAGGAATGGTTGAAAATTGAATTCATCAAACCTTGAAATGTTGAGGGTGCATTGGTAAGGCCAAAAGGCATGACCAAAAATTCATAATGACCCTCATGAGTTCTAAATGTTGTTTTCAGAATGTCTTCAATCTTCATTCTGATTTGATGATATCCTGAACGAAGATCCAACTTGGTGAAGTAAATCGATCCATGCAATTCATCCAGTAATTCATCAATGACAGGAATGGGAAACTTATCTTTAATAGTGAGCTTGTTGATCTCCCTATAATCCGGACACATGCGCCATGATCCATCCTTCTTGTGCACCAATACTACTAGAGCATAGAAAGAAATTTGACTCGGTTGAATTATACCAGCCTCTAGCATTTCTGCAACCATACGTTCAATTTCACTCTTTTGGGCATAGGGATATATGTACGGACTGATGTTTGGAGGAACACGTCCTAGAATCAGATGAATAGCATGATCATGATCACGAATAGGTGGGAGACCTTTGGGAGTCTCAAATACCTTGGAATGATTGTCCAAGACTTTTTGGAGATCTGGAGAAATAGATGATTCCAATGTGGAAACATCTAGTGAACATAATTGTGTAATTACACCTCTTCGTTCCTTTTTTAGAAGCTTTGTCATACCGTTAGAGTTGATTATCTTTCCCAGTTTCCCTACAATACCCCTTAATTCAACTTCCTTTCCTTCCACAGAAAATTTCATGAAAATGTCTTGAAAATTAAATGCTATTGTACCCAAGGATTGTAGCCATTGGACTCCTAATACAACATCAACACCTCCCATTGGAATAGAAAGCATTGGGCTAGTTAATACATATTCTCCCATGGATAGCTTGACATTATGGCACTTTCCAGAGTAATTTATTGTTCCTCCATTTGCAACCATCACTTGACACTCTAGTGCTGGATATAAGAAGCAATTCAATTCTTTTGCTACATTACAATGAATAAAATTGTGGGTACTTCCTGAATCAATCAACACTATTACCTTTTTCTTTTTTATTTTTCCTTCTATCTTGATGGTTTGAGGAGTGGTAATTCCCGCCAATGCATTACAAGATATGGTCGGATTCATTTGTTATTCATCTAGGCTTTGTTCTTGGAGTATATCCTCTTCTTTTGACCTTTCTTGCTCCTTTTCTTCTTCCTCTTCACAATCTATGTAGAATAATTTCTTCTCAGCACACTTATGACCTTTAGTGTATTTTCTATCACAACTGTCACAAAGCCCTTTTGCTCCTTTTTCTTCCAATTGTTGTGGTGTCAACCTTATAGGTTGTGGAAGACTAGTGGCAACAACACTTCCATCTTTATAGTTGTGAGTGGTATGCTTCCTGGTTGCCATAATTTTTCTTTCCATTTTTCTTGCTAACCTGAATGCCTTCTCTAATGAATCAGGTTCCCAAAGGCGAACATCATGTTGGATATTATCCTATAAATACCCTATGAACACATCAATCCTATGCTCCTCTGGAATATTTTTTACCCTTATGTTCAATTTTTGGAACTCCTCAATGTGCTCCATTATTGAACGCTTTTGTTTGAGACTTATCAATTGGCTAAAAAAAGTGTTGCTTTTTGTATCCTCATAATGTTCTATCAATTCTTCCGTAAAAATTTCCCAAGTGATAAATTGTTTACGAGAGCAAAGCCATTGATACCGTACAAACTGATTTGGTTCCAAATAAAGTTGCAATACGTACCTTTTGTGTGTTTTGCACATTATTGAGATCGAAAAATTGCTCCATCTGTAATATCCATGTTGCGGGATCCTTGCCATAAAACTTCCTCGTATTGATTTTTGGAATATGGTGCGTCTTCCATCCAACATTAGAGTCTATGAAATCATGATTAACATTTCCTTTGTTTGCATCATGAGTTTCCTTTCCTCCCCTTTCACCATTAGTAAGTATTTCTTGTAGAAAATTTGTCAAATTTGCCTTCAAATCTATCTTCAGATTGTCAATCTTGGCTTCCATACCCTTTATCTTAGATTCCACTCCATTTATCTTAGCTTCCGTTAGCTTTTGTGAGAGTGAAATTTGTTGCACTTGGTCTTGTAATTTTGATATATCATGTAGCATTTCTTCCTCTTCTTCATGAGTCATGCTAGAGATTTCAGATTGCTTACTAGGTGTTTGCATTTTCTTTCCTCAGGGCATCAATTACCAATACTAATGCTCTACTATGCCCTTTGAATTCCTTCAAAATAATTTTTCAAACCAAGCTTAAGCAAAAATTTAAAAAATCTACACACATTTTTTCACTTTGTAGGAGCTCGATATTGCCTCTGATGTATCTCTGTAATTTTGGATCATCCAATTTTGAAATTACGACCTGTGGTATCCCTCTGTGTCCTCTTTCCAATGCCACCAGTCTGACCCCAATTGGATTCTCCAATGAAGAGTTATGCCAAATATCCCATAGTGACCTAATTATAGACTAATTCAGTAGAGCGAACTTGTACGACGTGCCACGTGTCCCTGTTTTGACCTTTGGCTCTGAAAAATATATATATAAGAAACTAAAGTCTGTCCTCTTTCTGTACCTTCTTACAAAATTTCAATCCGATACTCAGAGAGAAAGTTATGATGATTTTCCCCAGGTCACCTGTTTGGAATGTAATTCAGGAGTCTGCAAAAAGACCAACTTCCTCAGATCATATCTCCGCAAATATAGCGCGAAAAACTCTGAAATTCAGACCTGAGCTTCAGCGCGATGTCTTCTCAAATGGGTTTTTTTTTAGCTTCTGAAACGTCGCAGAAAAAAGTTATAGCGAAAATGCCACGATGACCTGTTTGGAGCAGCAAAACCCTAGAATCCAAAGCTCTGATACCAAATGTTATGAAACCAGCTCAAGAAAAAGAAAAGATAGATCAACGCCTTAAAATTCAGCCTCTTCGAGGGGGCAACCTCCTTTACATTACATAAATGAAAAATTATTTGATGATTCAAATGACAAAACCTCCTTTCTATATATAGGAGTCTAAGGAGTCACAATATAACCCAGTCGACCTAACAATAATAATATAAAGCCACAAAAATAACAATAGAGGGATTCTATGGGGCACAGTAACAACAATATCGGGACAATAGGGGCACAACAATATTAATAAGGGGCACAACTACAATAGTAATAGGGTAATCACTAGTATTATAGGGACCCAACAGTCAATGGTGCAAATTTTGAGCAATTTTGGCAATTTTTTAAATTTTTGGGCATTTTTCTAACTTTAGCAGGTTTTGGCCAGAAAAGGTAGCGTGGCCCACACTACGTTTTTGTTGGGGGCCTCTATTTGAAAAATGGCTTAGTGTTATGGATGCCTTTTGACCTCTACATCAATCCTCGCAAACCAGACTTCCACTACAGCATGATCTAGCAGGTCAAAAAGTCAAAAAAGTGCCTAAAAAGCACCTTTCTGCCCTCTTTTTTAGCAGCATGCTACGTTTTTGGAGTAGTTGTGGGATAATTGAGTTTTGTAAGGCTAGAATCAGTATTTTTCAGTGCTTGAAGACTCTATGGTGTAATAGAAAGACGTATCCTTCCAATGAGCTATCATGAGCTAAATTTGGAGCACAAAAACCACTCCCAAAGTCTCTTGCAAGCTTCACACTACGTTTTCAGGCAATTTGCTACATTTTTGCCTGGAACTTATTTTTCTCAGTTTTCTTAGTCCAGTTCGACTTTGTCTGATGTAATTCTTTTTTTATGATTTGAAATTATGTAATAGGAGGTAAATAGTCATTTTAGAGTAATTTTCATGTAATTTTAGGCCTCATTTAGGAGGAGCAGTTTAGTTAAAGTTTAAAAGGAGGATTTGTTTTAACCTCCCTAGACATTAGGGTTTGTTAAGCACTTCATGTAATCAGTTCCTAAACTAAAGGATTTGACCCTGAGAGAGGGGAAATGGCTATTTGGTCTATTTTTATCTAGTTTTCATTCATAATCAGGGTTGGACATTAGTGAGTAGAACTCTTGGAACTTGTACTTCATCACTTTTTACAGGAAATCAAAGGATAATTGCAACTATTATTCAGGAATTCATGTGTTGTGATTTTGTGATAATTTTTCCTCTCTATTATAGTTTTATATGAATGATAATTTCATCTTCTTTCCATATCTATGCTTTTCAGTAACTTTCCTAAGAGGTTTTAAGCAGAATTCTTAAGTTTAAGCTTTGTTTTTGTTAGGAACTTCATGTTTATGTTACCTATCTTATGATAAATGAATTCATGCTTCCATGCTCATTTGATCTTTGCTTTTACACCCTGCACTACATCGAAAAAACCCCAAAGTATCACAAAGGCATACCTACCCTGCTCCTTTATATCTCTTGTAGCTGAAACCTTTGATATTTCGACCTAGTTCCCTGATTTTCACCCCTGATCCAGTAAAACCATAAATTTCAAAACCCTTGAGCTGAAATAACTAGCCTAACATCTTTTCCCACTCTAGTCATCATTGGCTATGAACTCATAGAGAGAGCCCTCTCTAGTTTGTCAAGGCTAGCTGCTAAACCCTAAGTGGTATGAGGTTACCTCCGTCAATCTCCTTTCTCAGCCTTGGGATATTGTGGAGGATAACATTTTGGCATCATTGCCAGGGAACGAAAGATCATATCTTCCTTGGGAAAGAACGACAAGGATCAGATCTGGTTGCTAATGGTGCATAGTGATGAGACACAAGAAGGTTGAAATCATTCACCTAGCAACTCCAAATTAGTTTCAAATTTAATTCAAATACTCCACTGGAGGATGAATCTTACCAACAAAAACATGAAAGGACAATATGGGAGGATCAAGTATTCAAGTTGGAATTTCATCCAAGACTTCATGTTCTTTGTCATAAATTATTTCTTCTCTTTTCCTAAGAATGTCAAGAAGGTTTTCCAGAGTATACTGTATTTGAGAAAAGATCCCAAACCCACATTTGATCAATTTCCTTTGAATATTGTGAATACAAATTTTGATTCTGATCAAGACCCTTCTTCCAAATCTTATGTTGATCATCTTCAACTTGACGAGCCTCAAGACATCAAAACTAATCCTACAGCTTATGTATATACTTGTAAAATTCCAGATAGATACAAGCCACTCATCTTACCTCCTATACTCCATGATTTCCCTAAAAATTATTACAAATATCTTCCTAGGTTTGATGGAGAATATGGTAACATCACTGTTGAAAAACACATTTAGAATTTTGAAAAATTTCTCGATCTTTTTGAGTTTGAAGAAGATGACGTTAGTATCGGGATTTTTGCTTTATCTTTGCAAGGCAAAGCCAAGAAATGGTTTAAGAAATTATTGATTGCAAGAATTTTCAATTTCCATTAGTTTGTGCAAGTCTTTCTTGATAAATGGGTGATCAAGAGCAATCCTTTTCTTATTTTAGAATAATATAATCATTTGAAAAGACATCCAGGAGAAATAGTGCAACACTTTTCAGCTGGGTTTAATCAAGTATACCATTGAATCCCTGCTGATATCACACCGCCACCCAGTTTAGCTCTCTTACACTACCCATATGCCTTTGATCTGGAAATGGAATTTCAATTGAGAGAAAGGAACACTACCACGCTCGAACAAATGCAGGAGAATGAAATAGCCATGGAATCTAATCTATTGGTCAAAAGGTCAAAGTTGAAGGAAGCAGAGAGGGAGAACATAGAGAAGGAACATCTGACATCTTTAGAAGTGAAGCTCAACATTTTGGTAAGTACAATGGAAGAAATGACGCAAAATATCATCATGAGAGATGAACTTGCTGTTCAAAAACACCATGTCCCACTTATTGCAGAAGAAGAAGAGGTTGCTGGCCCTAACCATTTTCTTGCTAATCTCAATTACCCTAGATCATAAAATAATTGTTTTATGTATTCATTTATGGACAGTCATGAAAATGGATTTGTAGATCAACCCATGGAGAATCAATCTATTGATATAATGTGTATGCTTGATTTTATTCGTTATATTGATGAGTTACCCAAGTATGATCAGTATGATGATGATTATATTGTTGAAATGGAAGCTAACTCTTCTAGGCAATTAGTGGCATGTTGTTAGTAGGAGGAAGTTTAGTTACAACAGCTTAAATATAGCACTCAGCCTATGCATATCAATCATGAAAGCAATGAAGAGAATCTAGAAAATTTCAAAGAAGGTGAAAGGTATTTTCCTTTATGTTTTACTTCATTTAAATTACTAAGAGGAAACTTTCCTAAGATTAGAAATCAGTAGTCTTTCAGTTGTGATATTGAGCACGAAGAAGACAATGAACTTCTTGATCAAGACCCTTTACCCTTGTGTTTCTCCTCATTTGAAAAAATAAGAGAAAACTATAAGCAAGCAGATAAGTGAGTTATCAACAACATAAATGGGCAGCCTTCTCATGAATTAGTTGAGGATGTCACTTGTGATATGGAATCTTCTTTCGTTCCAGAATCCGAGCCACTGCCCTACATTGAGTTTCAAATCACAGATGAAAGTTTGAATCTGAAAAATATTGTGAATTAATGCAGGATAATTCTGTACCATTTAGTTTCGATTCATTTCAGTTTTTGACGAAAACTTTTGATAATATCTCTAAAGCAAATAATTACAGGCTTATAGAAAATCATGTAGTCTCATTGGAACAAATGTATGCTGAGTTGTAGCAGTCCTCTCAAGTTCTTCATAATCAAATAGTTGATGTTTTGGATGAAACAAACTGGGATCAAAATAGAGAAAGGCTTATTCCTGGTATTGAACATGAAAATCACCAAGCCAGTGTTGACTTATATAAAAATCAGTGTTCTCCTCTGTCTGAAGATGAAATAGATCAGCCCCTTAAAAGCCATGTTACAGCCCAAGTTAAGGAAATTTTGCAGTGTTCACACAGTCAAGAATGTGTGAGTGAAATTTCTTCCATTATTGAAAATGAAAATATGGGTTTAAATTATGACTGTCATGAGACTAATGAAACTATACAGAAAGTTGTTGTGAGTAAGCCAATTTGTGATGTAGATTTCCTGCAAGAAGATCAACTAACAGGGACTTTTTTATTTCATTAAGAGGATAAGGTTGGCATATTTAATAATCTTGAAAAATGTCCTATTCTCAAGGATGATTTAGACTATGAATTGGAAGAAAATGAGTTTGAGATAGACAGTATGCCAGAGATAGAATCATAGTTGCTCATGCATGATGAATTTACAACCAACACTCAGGTAGCAAAAAGCCATTGTTGGGTCCCTATAATACTAGTGATTACCCCATTACTGTTGTAGTTGTACCCCTTATTAATATTTTCGTGCCCCTATTGTCCCCATATTGTTATTATTGTGCCCCATAGAATCCCTCTATTGTTATTTTTGTGGCTTTATATTATTATTGTTAGGTCGGCTGGGTTATATTGTGACTCCTTAGACTCCTATATATAGAAAGGAGCTTTTGTCATTTGAATCATCCAAGATTGTTCATTTATGTAATGTAAAGGAGGTTTCCCCCTCGAAGAGGCTGAATTTTAATGCGTTGATCTATCTTTTCTATCTTTTTCTTGAGCTGGTTTCATAACATTTGGTATCAGAGATTTGGATTCTAGGGTTTCGCTGCTCCAAACAGGTCATCGTGGAATTTGCGCTATAACTTTTTTTTTGCGACATTTCAGAAGATAAAAAAAAAACCCATTTGAAAAGACATCGCGCTAAAGCTCAAGTCCAAATTTCAGAGTTTTTTGCGCTATATTTGCGGAGATATGATCTGAGGAAGTTGGTCTTTTTGCAGACTCCTGAATTACATTCCAAACAGGTGACCTAGGGAAAATCATCATAACTTTCTCTCTGAGCATCGGATTGAAATTTTGTAAGAATTTACAGAAAGAGGACGGACTGTAGTTTCTTGTATATATTTTTCAGAGCCAACAGGGACATGTGCCACATCGTACAAGTTCGCTCTACTGAATTAGTCTATAGTCAAGTCATTGTGGGCGATTTGGCATAACTCTTCATTGGGGAATCCCATTGGGGTCAGACTGGTGGCATTGGAAAGATCACACATAGGGCTACCATAGGTCACAATTTCAGAATTGGATGATCCGAAATTACAGAGATTCATTAGAGGCAATATCGAGCTCCTACAAAGTGAAAAAAGGTGCGTAGATTTTTTAAATTTTTGCTTAAGCTTGGTTTGAAAAATTATTTTGAAGGAATTCAAAGGGCATAGTAGAGCATTAGTATCGGTAACTGATGCCCCGAGGAAAGAAAATTCAAACACCTAGTAAGTAATCTGAAAGCTCTAGCATGACTCATGAAGAAGAGGAAGAAATGCTACATGATATATCAAAATTAAAAGACCAAGTGCAACAAATTTCACTCTCACAAAAGCTAACTGAAGCTAAGATAAATGGAGTGGAATATAAGATAAAGGGCGTGGAAGCCAAGATTGACGATTTGAAGATATATTTGAAGGCAGATTTGACAAATTTTTTACAAGAAATACTTACTAATGGTGAAAGGGGAGGAAAGGAAACTCATGATGCAAACAAAGGAAATGTTAATCATGATTTCATAGACTCTAATGTTGGATCAAAGACGCACCATATTCCAAAAATCGATATGAGGAAGTTTGATGGCAAGGATCCCGCAACATGGATATTACAGATGGAGCAATTTTTCAATCTCAATAATGTGAAAAACACACAAAAGGTAAGTATTGCAACTTTATATTTGGAACCAAATCAGTTTGTATGGTATCAATGGCTTTGCTCTCGTAAACAATTTATCACTTGGGCAATTTTTATGGAAGAATTGATAGCGCATTATGAGGATACAAAAAGAAACACTTTTTTTAGCCAATTGATAAGTCTCAAACAAAAGGGTTCAATAATGAAGCACATTGAGGAGTTCCAAAAATTGAACATAAGGGTAAAAAATATTCCAGAGGAGCATAGGATTGATGTGTTCATAGGGTCTTTAAAGGATAATATCCAACATGATGTTCGCCTTTGGGAACCTGATTCATTAAAGAAGGCATTCAGGTTAGCAAGAAAAATGGAAAGCAAAATTATGGCAACCAGGAAGCATACCACTCACAACTATAAAGACAGAAGTGTTGTTGTCGTTAGTATTCCACAACCTATAAGGTTGACACCACAACAATTGGAAGAAAAAAGAGCAAAAGGGCTTTGTTACAGTTGTGATAGCAAATACACTAAAGGTCATAAGTGTGTTGAGAAGAAATTATTCTACATAGATTGTGAAGAGGAAGAAGAAAAGGAGCAAGAAAGGTCAAAAGAAGAGGATATACTCCAGGAACAAAGCATAGATGAAGAAAAAATGAATCCGACCATATCTTCTAATGCATTGGCGGGAATTACCACTCCTCAAACCAACAAGATAGAAGGAAAAATCAAGAAGAAAAAGGTAATAGTGTTGATTGATTCAGGAAGTACCCACAATTTTATTCATTGTAAGGTAGCAAAAGAATTGAATTGCTTCTTATATCCAGCACCAAAGTGTCGAGTGATGGTTGCAAATGGAGGAACAATAAATTGCTCTGGAAAGTGCCATAATATCAAGCTATCCATGGGAGAATATGTATTGACTAGCCCAATGCTTTCCATTCCAATGGGAGGTGTTGATGTTGTATTAGGAGTCCAATGGCTACAATCCTTGGGTACAATAGCTTTTAATTTTCAAGAAATTTTAATGAAATTTTTTGTGGAAGGAAAGGAAGTTGAATTAAGGGGTATTGCAGGGAAACTAGGAAATATAATCAGCTCTAACGATATGACAAAGCTTCTAAAAAAGGAACGAAAAGGTGTAATTGCACAATTATGTTCACTAGATGTTTCCACATTGGAATCATCTATTTCTCCAGATCTCCAAAATGTCTTGGACAATCATTCGAACGTATTTGAGACTCCCAAGGGTCTCCCACCTATTCGTGATCATGATCATGCTATTCATCTGATTCCAGGAAGTGTTCCTCCAAACATCAGGCCGTACAGATATCCCTATGCCCAAAAGAATGAAATTGAACGTATGGTTGCATAAATGCTAGAGGCTGGTATAATTCAACCAAGTCAAAGTTCTTTCTCTGCTCCAGTAGTATTGGTGCACAAGAAGGATGGATCATGGCGCATGTGTCCGGATTATAGGGAGCTCAACAAGCTCACTATTAAAGATAAGTTTCTAATTCCTGTCATTGATGAATTGCATGGATCAATTTACTTCACCAAGTTGGATCTTTGTTCAGGATATCATCAAATCAGAATGAAGACTGAAGACATTGTGAAAACAACATTTAGAACTCATGAGGGTCATTATGAATTTTTGGTCATGCCTTTTGGCCTTACCAATGCACCCTCAACATTTCAAGGTTTGATGAATTCAATTTTCAAACCATTCCTTAGAAAATTTGTGTTAGTATTTTTTGATGATATACTAATCTACAGCAAGTCTTGGAAGGATCATGTTGAACATGTTGACAGGGTGCTACAACTATTAGAGGAGAAACAATTATATGCAAAAATATCCAAATGTTTCTTTGGAGTACAAGAGGTGGAATATCTGGGTCATATTGTATCTCATGAAGGATTTAAGGTAGACCCTAGCAAAATTAAAGCCATTAAGGAATGGAAAATCCCCACATCCATAAAGCATCTGTGAGGATTTCTTGGGTTGACAGGGTATTATCGCAAGTTTGTTAAGAATTATGAGAGAATAGCAGCACCTCTAACAACACTATTGAAGAAAGATGCATTTTCATGGACTCCAGAAGCAACAAAGGCCTTCGAACATCTTAAAGAGGCAATGTGCCAAGCACCCATCTTAGCTACACCAGACTTCACAAAAACATTTATTGTGGAATTTGATGCTTCAGTAAATGGAATTGGTGTTGTTTTAATGCAACATGAATGACCCTTTGCTTTTGAAAGTCGTCCAATCAAGGGAAAGTTTTTACACAAAGCTATTTGTGAGAAGGAAATGTTGGCAATACTCCATGCACTTAAGAAATGGTGACCCTACCTAATGGGAAGACACTTCAAGGTAAAAACGGATCATGATAGCCTTAAATACTTTTTAGAACAAATATTATCCTCTGAAGAGCAACAAAAGTGGGTCACAAAGATGTTGGGTTATGACTTTGAAATCATCTACAAAAAAGGGAAGCAAAATGTGGTGGCAGATGCACTCTCAAGAAAGGATGAGGATGTGGAAGCATTGTTGTGCGCCATTTCTATTATCCAACTAGATTGGATAAACGAAGCAAGGGAGGAATGGAAGAATGAAGAAGAAGTGTGGGAACTTATTCAAAAGTTACAACAAGATTCCAGTACGTCGGATACATTTAGCTGGAAAAATGATTCGTTATGGTACAAAGATTTCTTATACCTCTGTAAGATTCCCAACTAAAACAAAAGATTCTTATGGAATTGCACACTTCTCCCTTAGGAGGGCACTCGGGATTTTTAAAAGCTTACCACAGGGTTAAGAAGGAATTTTTTTGGGATGGCCTTAAATCAGATATTCAAAAGTTTGTGGCGAAATGTTTGGTTTGCCAACAAAATAAAGTTGAAAAAATTAAGACACCGGGTCTATTACAACCTTTATCCATTCCAAGCCAACATTGGGAGGAGGTTTCAATGGATTTTATCACAGGTTTACCCAAGTTTGAGGGAAAGAGTGTCATCATGGTGGTAGTTGACAGACTTACCAAGTATGCACACTTTTGTGCATTATCACATCCATTTAAAGCCAGTACAGTTTCTACTGCATTTATGGAAACAATTCAAAAGCTACATGGAAACCCAAAGATTATTGTAAGTGACAGAGATCCCATTTTCACTGGAAATTTTTGGACAGAATTATTTTCTTGTCTTGGTACTCAGTTAGCTCATAGCTCATCTTATCATCCTCAATCTGATGGGCAAACTGAGATAGTAAACAATTGTTTGGAAGGATATCTTCGTTGCTTTGTATCTGATAAACAAACACAATGGGTCAAATGGTTGCCTCTAGCTGAATGGTGGTATAACACTTCCTTCCATAGAGAAACAAAAATGACCCCATTTATGGCACTTTATGGCTATCAGCCACCATCCATCACATCATATTTAAGAGAAAATTCTAAGGTTCAAGCAGTGGAACATCACATCGAACATCAACAACAAGTCCTCCAACTCTTAAAGGATAACCTCATGTTGGCACAGAATAGAATGAAACAACAGGCAGATCAACATCGTAGCGAAAGAATTTTTGATGTATGTGATTGGGTATTCCTACGGCTAAAACCATATAAGAAAATGTCCCTCAAGCAAGCTAAGAAGGATAATAAATTATCACCAAAGTATTATGGTCTGTACAAGGTGTTGCAAAAGATTGGTACTATGGCATACAAATTGGAGCTTCCTACAACTTCTCTTTTGTACCCAGTTTTCCATGTTTCATGTTTAAAGAAGGTTATAGGCGATAAGCTCCCAGTTCAAACAATATTTCCAGAACTTGACGAGGAAGGAAAAATTATATTGGAACCAGAAGAAATCACAGAAACAAGAACTTGACAGCTACGAAATCGATCAATTTGAGAGTATCTTATCAAGTGGAAGAACTTATCTGCTGAAGATTCCACATGGGAGGATGAGAATTTTATACAGAAGCATCCAAAACTACTCAAGTGTTGAGGACAACACTTCTTTTAAGGAGAGGGGCATGTTGGGTCCCTATAATACTAGTGATTACCGCATTACTATTGTAGTTGTACCCCTTATTAATATTGTTGTGCCCCTATTGTCCCCATATTGTTATTAATGTGCCCCATAGAATCCCTCTATTGTTATTTTTGTGGATTTATATTATTATTGTTAGGTCGGCTGGGTTATATTGTGACTCCTTAGGCTCTTATATATAGAAAGGAGGTTTTGTCATTTGAATCATCCAAGAAGTGTTCATTTATGTAATGTAAAGGAGGTTTCCCCGTCGAAGAGGCTGAATTTTAAGGCGTTGATCTATCTTTTCTATCTTTTTCTTGAGCTGGTTTCATATCAGCCATGCTTCCGTATGCCTTCCTATGGATCAATAACTAAGTATTCTTTCAGATCAAAATGAAAGGAGTACTTGTGTTTTTGCTGGATTTCAAGACAAGGTAAGATTTCAGATTTTTAAGGATCCTTACACTATTTTTCTACAGTCAACAGGGAAGATGGATTTTTTTTGTATTTATGGATCATGAGCACATTTTCAGTGGATACTTGGAGTTGCCTAGTTTTTTCTTTTTCTGCCTGCTCAAGGAAAGTATGATCAAGATTCAAGTAAGTAGCAATTTTTTGGATTGGTTACATTGGAGGGATCATTTCACATTATTGTGTGTGTGTATATATATATATATATATATATATATATATATATATATATATATATATATCTTCAGTAGGTGGGTGGTTATCATCAGGATTTGAAGCCCGAGGTGAAGACCCTAAGATCTCGATGGTTACATAAGTCGGTTCAATTTGTCGGTCAATTTTCAATATTGAGTTTGGTCTTTTTGTTTTTGACTCCATTCCCAATGGATCAGGCTACTTGGTCTACGATGTTCTTGACACCTCCTAAAGGAGCTGACATCCCCAGCTAGAGCCAATGTTAGTGTATGTCAGTCCTACCAGTCACCAATGATCAAATATGCTCTTTCAAATTTTTTGGTAGGGTCTTAGGTCAAATTTTTTATGGTTTCAGTAAGGCTTCAAACAAAAAAATTTGATCATTGGTTGTTGACTCTAGGTCAGTGTTACTCCCTTCAGTAATCATGGTTCTCATTAGTTGTCATGGTCATGTTATTGTTGGTCTCATATCAGTTGAAGTGTCGGCATATAAGTCTTGGTCTAGGGTTTCCACCAATGTTGTCATTACTATGTCCAAATTCAAAGCAAAGAGCCATCATTGTTATGCGTCTTAAGTCTTCACACCAAGGGAAATAACATGTTAGGAAATAAAGGTAATAAAAGGTATCAAGCAACATTTATGAATATATTACAACAAAAGGAAGGGTATATTGTCATCCTTTGACATATACGAGAAAAGTTGTTTTTGTAAGTTTTAAATACATGCCAAACATCTATTTTAATCCCACTCTTATTGTGCATCTCAAACTCTCACATTGCATTTTTACCCTGCTCACTACGTTTTCATCTGGACGCTACATTTTCTTCCAAGGGTGACTTAAAACGCATCTCCAAGAACTTTATTCAATGAGTGAACATCTTCTCAGCTCAGTAAAGGTATGTCAAAGGCAAACACCACCTCAGCAAAGTGAAATTTTCAGTTTGAAGGTGTGGAACTCTCTCCCAAGGTTTCCATTCTACATTTTCAGTTTTTAACTCCGTGAGTTAATTGGCACATAACTAAACTATTTTCCCCACATTTCCTACCTTCCTCACACTTATATACATTTCCCCTATCATTTCTAACCCTTCTCATTCATCCCCATAGCTTCTAGGGAAAACCCTAGACCCCACGCTATGTTTTTAGCAGAAAGGGTAGCATGGACTGTGTAAAAAATATTTGCTTCCATTATCATCACTACCTATCTTATTTCTCACTTCCTTAAGGTCCCTAAGACCCCTACCCACCACCCAAATTTTCCCCATTTCTTAATTCCCTCCCTAACTCCTCTTTCCCCTCACTTCAAATTACAAAACCTAAATCCTCAGTTTCCCTAATTAAAACTTTGTTTTTTCCATTCCTCATAACCTAGTTTGCTATGCAACATTTGAGCATGGAAATTGAAAAGAGAACCTACAAAAAGGGAGGACAAATGTCAAGGTTTAAACCCCTTAATATTCAGGATTTGGTCTCCTCACCATTTGCTAAGCAGTGTTTCCAGAATGTTTGTTGCCTAGGGTTTTGTGAGAAAATCCAACAAGTGGGTTATCATGCTAAACTAACTAGCCTGTTTTCCACAAACCTTAGAGGAGATAAGGTCAATATTGCAAGGGTGTACTTCATCATTTCATCAAATACAATAATTGTTGCCACAGGGATACCAAATAGTGGGGAAAAGTGGTTCAAAAACTCAGATTTGGACATTTCAAATTACAGGGCTTTCAAATTACAGGGCTCTCATCAAAATTCAGTTCAAAGAGGCTCCCAAGTGCATTTTTCCTTTTGCACTATTGCTTGAAAATTTTGCTCCATTAATGAAGTTCATCATGAAATATTTTATATGTGCGGGTAGGTTTTCAGCGGTGTATAAGTATCATATCACATTGTTGATGCACTTCACCGGTGTAAAGCCTCTCAACCTACCTCACTACCTTTACAGAAATTTAGTTAAGATGGAAAAGAAAGTGAAAAACAAAAAGGGTGATCACCACCATGATTTAATTAAAATCATTGTCCTACACTAGCTTGAACAAAGGAACATCTCTTGGGAAACCTTCATGCAGTCCACAATATTTCTGCCTTCTACTAGTCAACCTACTAGCCACAGTACACCACCAGCATCATCCAAACCAAGGGAGGTTGGCTCATATAGCAGAGTTTTAGTGAAGAAGACACCTAGGGCATAAATCACTCAGACCTATGTCAAAGGGAAGAGGCTTGTGTTTGCTCCTAAAGAAGAGGAAAGGGCCAAGCCTACTTTAGTTAACAGGGAAGCATATCCACATCACCAAGAGACATCATTCCATGGGATATTCATGAAAAACAAGGAAAATTGTTGAAGCAGATTTTCATGGAGAAAGAGGCTAATATTAGAGGTTTGAAAGATGATTGGCATTTTTGCTGCAGGAAAATAGGCAACTCAAAGTGAATCAAATACTAATGTCAAAACCTAGAATGGGTGTAGAGGATGAGCCAGGCAAGGGTAAGAAAGTCATTGGTTTAGAGAAAATGGAGGACACTGAAGTTCAAGTCAGGCTAAAGAGGTCTAGAACCAGGGGCATGAAGAGGAAAGTAGACCAAATGAGTGAGCCATCTACACCTTTAGAGAAGCAAGACATCAATAAATCCATTGAACAAGATTTTGAGAAAGATAGGGAGTATTTGCTGGATAAAGTTAATTTTCACTTAGAGAAACTCCTTGAAATGGCCAACAAGACCACCAACTTGCAAAGGCACATGGCTAGGCATTACTACACCGGAATAAGATTTGTCAAATTAGGGTTAAGAGCATGAAGACAAAACTCCAGAAAACACTAAAGAAGCTCAAGAAGAAGGATAACTTGGAATTTCTTGTTGATGCATCCTTGATAGATTGAATTATCTTTTAGAGGGTTAATGGAGCAATTTTTGAGAAATTTTGGAAAAATTTTGAATTTTTGGGCATTTTTCTAATTTTAGCAGGTTTTGGCCAGAAAAGGTAGCATGGCCCATGCTACGTTTTTGTTGGGGGGTTCTGTTTAACAAAATACTTAGTGTTATTGATGCATTTTGACCTCTACATCAATCCTTGCAAGTCAGACTTCCACTAAAGCATGATCTGACAAGTCATAAAGTCAAAAAGGTGCCTACAAAACATCTTTTTACCCTCTTTTTGAGTAGCACACTACGTTTTTGGAGTAGCTATGGGAGAATTGAGTCTTGGAGGGCCAGAATCAGTCCTTTTTAGTGCTTGAGGACTCTATGGCATAATAGATAGACATATATTTCCAATGAGTTATCATGAGCTAAATTTGGAGCACAGAAACCCCTCCAAAAGTCTCTTGCAAGTTGAATGCTACGTTTTTTGCGGGCACGCTACGTTTTCAGGCAATTCGCTATGTTTTTGCTTGGAACTCATTTTTCTCACTTTGCTCAGTCCAAATTGACTTTTTCTGATGTAATTCTTCTTTTATGAGTTGAAATGATGTAATAGGAGGAAAATTATCTCGTAAAAGTAATTTTCATGTAATTTTAGGCTTCATTTATGAGGAGAAATTTAGTCAAAGTTTAATGCCTTACACTAAACCTTAGAAGGGTAAGGTTGGACGGACTCGAGCTGAGCTCCTGCGCGACCGCACTGGTCTCTGCACCCTCCCGGCCCCTGCCTGGCAGCCCCGCTGCTAGGTCTTCTCTGCGCCCCCCCTGGGCTCCCCTCCGCCTGCCGCTTTCCCTCGGGCCTCCTGCCCGGCCCGAGCTCTGGGGTCCATCCCTGCAGCTCTCGTTCTCTTCCCGGATCGACTGCGCCCTGGCTCTTCTCTAATCTCCAATGGCTGGGACTGAGCCATCGTCCCCAGAACTAGAAGACTATGAAAAACTATTCGCATCTCTTATCCCTGAGAATGCATCAACAAGAATACATCCATCTGCGACAAATTTCGTCAAGAAACTTGATGAAATCCTTGAAGTATCTCTTCCCCCCACCCTCACGAGGAAGGCAACAATCACTTTAGCTGAAAGAGGCCTTGTAGGCCAGTTCACCGGCCTCTGGCCTTCGCCCAGAGCAGGTCAAAAATGGGTGGAACGCAACTAAAATGCGATAACACAAGGAAAAATAGCCATCCGATTCTGTGGAAGGGGCTTCTACACCTTTCTGTTCGAATCAAAAGAGGACATGAACATTATCTTTAGAAATAGGCCCTATTTCATGGACTCTCGAGGCCTCTACCTGAACAGATGGTCTCCTGACTTTGATCCGGAAATGGACATTCCAAATGTTGTCTCTGTTTGGGTCCGCCTACCCCATCTACCGCTACACTGCTGGGGAGACGAATCAGTAAAGGCTATTGGGAACACAGTCGGTAAATAAATTGACAGATTTGAGCCAAAGGAGAACATGCACGCCTGCGCAAGGATTTGTGTTGAAGTCGACCTCGAGAAATTCCTGCCGGAAGCCATCAAGATCAAAGTAGATCAATGGACACACATCCAACAGCTAGACTACGAGCAGCTGCACTTCAAATGCAAGGTATGTCACGAATATGGACATTTCGCAAATAGGTGTAGCAAGTTAAAATTAAATGAGTCTAATGGAAATGCTGAAACCTCTGAAGGCTCTTGGGAACAAGTAAAAAAGAAAAAATCTACCCCCTCTCAAGGTCCTAGCGCCAAGCCTACTCCGGGATCCCCTATTGCTCCTCCTCCCCCCCCCCCCCCCCTCCAGTTTAGCCCCTCCCTTCCCCTCATCCTCCAACCCTTTCAAATCCCTGTCAATGGAAGATCCCATATCTCCCCCCTCATCTCCCCGAGACACTGCCCTTGCTGCCCCCATCCTCTCCCCCCCCAACCATTGAGCGAATCCTTACCAGAAACAAACTGAAAGAAGCTAGCCTCTCCTCTGACCCTCCGAAAAAAGCAGGCAGGAAATCAAACAAGGAAATCAGAGATGAAACAACAGCGAAAGAAATGGCCACTGGAACTCAGCAACCAATGGACACATACCTAGACAAACAAAAAGGAAATGGGGAAAAGACAAAGGAGAGGAGCGGGACTCACTCAAAAATTGGTAAATGATGATATTGGTCTCTTGGAATTGCAGGGGGATGGGCTCCTCCCTAAAAGCAAATGTAGTCCGGGATATAATCAATCAAGAGCAACCAGACCTCCTCCTTATCCAGGAGACCAAAATATCTGAACAAGACTTCCAAAACCATACCAAAAGATACAAAATCTTTACAGGTACAGCAACAGGTGCCTCAGGAGGTATAGGAACTCTATGGAACAAGAACAAATGGGACCTCACCAACCAACATTCTTGCAATTGGTGGGTAAGAATAGACCTTAAAAACAAAGCCTCAAAAGAAGAATACATTGTCTATAACATCTACGCCTCGAACCACTACAGGGACAAAGCTCTTTGCCGGGAGTCAATAACTTCAGATTTACAGGCCGCTCAAGATAGGAACATTTTCTTGGGTGGAGATCGGAATCTAATAAGGAATGTAGAGGAAAAACTAGGCGGGAACTTCCTCGCGGACCCTTCAAGAGACTCGCTGGAAGCAATAATCCAAACTCACAACCTTATCGACATCCCTCCTCATAACGGGAAATTTACTTGGAGCAACAAAAGAATTGGCATCCACAACATCAAAGAGAGACTTGACAGAATCCTTGTACATGAAAGAATTGTAGCAGGCTTTTCCTCAATCAAAAACAAAATCATCCACGCCTCTGCCTCAGATCATAAGCCCGTGGTCATGACTTTGGACAAGGGAAGAAATCTGGGGCCCCTCCCCTTCAAATACAACAAAGTCTGGGACTCCAAAGATGACTTCCGCACTCTTATAAAAGATCAGTGGGCTAAGGAAGTCACTGGCTCGCCCCACTACATTTGGGAAACAAAATTAAAGTCTCTAAGAACAACTATAAAACAGTGGGCAAGAACAAACGCAGCAATGGAAAACAAAAACAGAGCAGATCTTCATAAGCAGTTGGACCAGTGGAACCAGGACAAAGAGAACATCCAATACACAAAGGAGGACCAAATCCAAGAAAACGAAATGTACAAGGAACTCTACAGGCAAAATAGAATAGAGGAAGAAGAACAACGTCAGAAATCAAGGTGTCTCTGGCTTAGAGCTGGAGACAGAAACACTTCCTTCTTCCACAACAGCATAAAGCTCAGACGGGCCGGAAACCAAATCGACAAAATTTTGGCAGAAGGGAATGAGATCAGTGACCAAGAAGGTATCAAAGAGGCAGCGCACAAACATTTTAAAGCTCTTTTATCAGCATTTCCTCAATCCTCGGACAACACGGATTTCCTTAGACCAGTCAAGAGTAAAATCTTTGACTCGCAAAATAGAGAACTGGACCTCGATGTCTCAGAGGAAGAGATCAGGTTGGCGGTCTTCAGCATGCAGCTGGACAAGGCCCCGGGACCCGATGGTTTCACTGCCGCCTTCTTCAGAAATCACTGGGACACAATAAAAAAAGACTTCGTAAGGATGGTAAAAAATGTTTTCAAAAAATTCAAGATGGGGGAAAATACTAAATCCTCACACCTTGCCCTCATCCCCAAGGACCTTAATCCCCTTTCCTTCGACCGTTTCAGGCCTATTTCTCTATGCAATGTCTCTTACAAGATAGTCACTAAAATCCTAGCCAACAGGCTTAAAAAGCTTCTTCCCTATCTCATTTCAGAGAATCAAGGAGGATTTGTCCCTCATAGACAAATCACGGACAACGTCATTTTGATACAAGAAGCAATTCACAGTAGCATCAACAGAAAAGAAAGAGGCATGATCATCAAATTAGACATGGCAAATGCCTTTGACAGGGTTGACCATCACTTCCTAACAAGTGTCCTCAAAAAATTTGGGATCTCCAACAAATTCATAAGCATCATCATGGAGTGCATCTCTAATCCCTGGACCACCCCCTTGATCAATGGTCGACCAAGTAGTTACTTTAGAAGTTCTAGGGGTCTGAGGCAAGGTTGCCCCCTCTCACCATTTTTGTTCATCATAATGGCGGAAACCTTGAGCATCCACTTGGAAAAACTTCGCAAACAAAAGGAGATCACTGGGATTAGTATAGAAAGAGGGACCAAAGAAATCAATCATTCGCTCTTTGCAGATGACACCCTTCTAATCAGAGGATCCTCAAGTCTGATGACAAAAAGATTCAAGAAAATTCTGGACTCATTCCTGGCAGCCTCAGGGGGAAAGCTAAACAATAAAAAATGCAAGATATACACCTGGAATGTCTCTTCTCAAATCATGCAAAGAATCTCCTCGATCCTGGACATTCCAGTGCAAAGAAACTGGAGCTATTTCTCATATTTGGGTCTGCCCTTAGCAAAAAACACAGTCAAGTCAGAAATTTGGGTAAAGCACATAGAAAAAATGAGAGGTCTTCTCCAAAGCTGGGGGTTGTCTTGGCTAAATTTGGTTGGCAGAACCACCCTCATCAAGGCTATCCTTTCAGCCCTCCCCATCTATCAATATGCAGTAACCTTGGCTCCCGCCAGCACCCACAAGCATATGGAACTAATTATGAGAAGCTTCCTCTGGCAGGGAGGGAAGCAAGATTCAAAAAAATTCAGCCTTGTCAGATGGGACCAAGTTATTCTTCCATTCGAAAAAGGGGGCCTAGCCATCAAAATTCCAAGTCTCTCCAATAGAGATATGGGATTCAAACTGATCTGGAGAATGCTTACAGGAAAAGGCTCCTGGTGGGTGGAGGTTTTGAAAAGAAAGTATCTCAACGGTCCAAATTCTAATGTCCTCTATGAATCAATTGTGGAAAGACCGTGCAGTCCTGTATGGAAGCTCATCAAAAAATTCCTCCCTCAATTCAGAAACCACATATCAAAAGTGCCTGGCAATGGTAAGGAAACAAGTATCTGGTCAGACAGAATCATGGGAGCAAAACCAAGAAACCTACTTTAGAACTTCAGACCCCTGCAAACTTGGATGGAAGCAAAAAATTTGATATCTCTATATGACATCTCCCTTTGGGATCATAATAGTTGGCTTGATTGGAAGGGCCTCCATCTCCCAAATGATCTTAGGGATCTTTGGACCGACCTTAAGACCTCTCTCTCAGGATCTGCCCCCACAAACAAAGTGGCTGATGACAGGTACATATGGGACCCCAGTGTAGGAAACTTCACAGCCAAAGAGGGGTACAAACTTCTATAGTCAACCACAGCAACAGGTAAATGGAACCTCTGTACAGCAGTGTGGAAATCAGAGTGTTTTCCAAAGATCAAGTTCTTTAACTGGACCCTTCTCAAAGGAAAGATACTCACAGCTGAGAACCTTAAAAAAAGAGGTATACTTGGCCCTTCAATCTGCTGCCTTTGCCGTGCAGAGGAGGAAAGCAGCCAGCACCTCTTTTTCGACTGTCCCTATGCCCAAAGCTACTGGAATCAGCTAATCGGTCCTCTGAAAATAGGAGAGACCTTTGACCAGCTTCCCTCTCTATACAAAAATTGGGAGAAATGCTACCCCTATCCCAAGAAAAACAAGGCCCCTATCCTTCACCTGTGGAAATGCATCCCCTCAATGATCAGCTGGCAACTCTGGCTCACCCGGAACCATTATATCTTCAACAACCAGAAGCCAAACTTAGGCCACACCTTGGCAAAAACTATGGCTCTTATCTTTGATACAATAAGCGCCTACTCTGTCTCTCAACCAGACCGATCCAGTTGGCACAAAGATGAGAACGACTGGTTCAACAAATTCTATCTCAGCTACGACAAGAACAAGCAATCCCACTCCAAAGCAGACAAGAGAAGGAACAATTGGAAACTTAGAGGTACCAAGGAGGACATAAGTCAATGGCTTCTAGCACAAAATCGAATCACTCTCCAGTTTGATGGAGCCTCCAAAAATAATCTGGGGAAAGCTGGTGCAGGGGGAATTATAAAGGATCAATATGGCAAAGCTCTTCTAACATATGAATGGAGTCTGGGTCAAATGTCAAACAACATGGTCAAGGCTTACAGCCTCCTCCTAGGCACAACCATTCTGAAACAGATGAGAATCCAGAACCCAATCATCCTAGGAGACTCGACAATAGTAATCGCAGCTATGGCTACAGGGGGAGAATTCAAAAACGCGGCTCTCAGCAATCTAGAACTAAGGATCATGGACAACATCAGTCAATTGGGGGACACCACCTTCAAGCACATCTTGAGGGACAAAAATATAGAAGCTGATACATTCGCCACCAGGGCAACCAACACACCCATTGGTCAAGTCAGAGAAAATGACACCATCTATGACAAGCCAATCCCGTAGCCCGATACTCCATTCTCCAAACTCTCTGAATATTGGTCACCTCGGTAATCGTTCTACTCCTCCTCCTCTCTACCCGAAGCCTGTCAAGCCGCCCATAGCCTTCATCGTCCCTAACACCGACCCCCTCCTCACCTTGAATGACGCAAATGAAATCTCTGTCGCCAATATGAACAGGTACGGGCTCAAGATATCTCAGAACCCCCGTGACATTCCCAATCAGGAGTTAGGCGCTTGTCGCATCAAAATCTTCATTGACTGCAACAAAAATCCAAGGCCTGTTCTCAAGACCAGCCAAATCCCTGCGCATCAATCAACAGACCCGGTCGATCAGCCTCTCCTACCGCTTTATATGCACCAGAGAACCTCTCTCCTTGCACAGCATAGAGCTTCAGCTCCTCTAGTGCAAAAGCGCAAAGGCTCGACTTATCTCAGAAAGTTTCCGGAGCTCTTCAATTTCAGAGGCTGCATCACGATCAGCGTTGACAGGAGGCTGCCTTCATCCGTTTACAGTGGTAATTTTTGTGCTCTTAAGTTCTTGTTATATTTTCATTCTAACCAGAGATCCGTTTGCTTAAACCAGTGCCCTCTCCCTTCAGTGTTCTCCTGCCTTCTGGTCTCATCCGCCCCGCTGCTCTTCATTCCCCCTTCCTTCCCCCTCATCGCTGCTCTCGATCCTCCCCAGATCCGTGTCCTCTGCCTGTTCTCTCCTTCATCTTTTCCCCTTCCCCCTTCTTCCTTCTGCTCCCCCTGTTTCTTCCCTCTGTATCATCTTCTCCAAATTTCCCTCAACAGAGGCTCTGAAATGGCCGAGAATCCAGCAGACCGTGAGCCAGCCGAGAACCCCTTGGAGTGTGTAATCACCAACAGTAGCTGTACTTTATGCAAAGCTCACTGTTTCATGATAGCAAGATTTGTAAAGCACTTCAACGATCTCAAGGAGGAATTCCAAGCGGACAACAAATCAAAAAGAAAAAAGCTGGAGAAGCAGAAAGCGGAGATTGAAGGCCTCAAGGAAAAATGCAACCATATGGAAGAAGCCATCGCTCACATCAAAGCAATAACCCAGAGCATGCAAGCAGAGGCCTCGACAAGGGCCAGCGCAAAAAAGGAGCCACAGCCCGATGACTCTGTCAACCAGCAACTGTAAATTGATATATGTCTTATAAATTTTGTTTTCTAGCAGGCTTGTTTGTACGACAATATAGCCGTTATCTTTTTCAAACTACATTCCACAAGTCCACCAACAAGGATCAAGGGTCTGCGTGCCCATTTTGGATCCTCCCCTCTCTGCTCCCGCTATCATATGTAACAGGATTTATTCCTTGAAGTTTTTATAATACATAAGTAACCGATCGTGTTAAAAAAAAATTTAGTCAAAGTTTAAAGGTAGGATTTGTTTTAACCTCCCTAGACATTAGGGTTTGTTGAGAACTTCATGTAATCAGTTCCTAAACTGAAGGATTTGATCCTGAGAGAGGGGAAATGGTTATTTGGTCTATTTGTATCTAGTTTTCAATCATAATCAAGGTTGGACATCAGTGAGTAGAACTCTTGGAGCTTGCACTTCATCACTTTTTACAGGAAATCAAAGGACAGTTGCAGCTATTATTCAAGAATTATTGTGTTGTGAGTTTGTGATAATTTTTTCTCTCTGTTATAGTTTTATATGAATGATAATTTCATCTTCTTTCCATATCTATTCTTTTCAGTGACTTTCCTAAGAGGTTTTAAACAGAAATCTTAAGTTTAAGCTTTGTTTTGTTAGGAACTTCATGTTTATGTTACCTATCTTCTGATAAATGAATTCATGCTTGCCATTTTCATTTTGATCTTTTCTTTTCCACCCTACATTACATCCACAAAAATCCAATGTATCACAAAGGAATGCCTACTATGCTCCTTTATATCTCTTGTAGCTGAAACCTTTGATCTTTCGACCTAGTTCCCTGATTTTCACTCCTGATCCAGCAAAACCATAAATTTCAAAACCCTTGACCTGAAATAACTAGCCTAACATATTTTCCCACTCCAGTCATCATTGGTTGTGAGCTCATAGAGAGAGCCCTCTTTGGTTTGGCAGCGCTAGCTGCCAAACCCTAATTGGTCTGAGGTTACCTCCATCGATCTCATTTCTCAGCCTTGGGATATTGTGGAGGGTAGCAACTCCTACCTTTGAAGAATTATGGACCACATGTAGTCAAGAAGAATTAAGGATCTCAATGGTTTCAAATCCTGAAGGAGTATCAAATGCTTATGTTTCTCGTCAAAAAGGAAAGTGATTGAAGGGACCAAGGAAGAAATTTGACATGTCTAGGATAGAGTGATACCAATTTCATAAGAAAGGTCACTACAAGAGTGACTATCGCGAGAATCCAAGGAGTAAGAAGTGAGGAAGCGATCAAGCCAACTTTGTTGAAGAAGGAGACTCAATGAAATTCAAGCCTAAAGAATCTGACATTAGGTACTTACACTATTAAGTCATTTTCTTTACATAACTTGTTTTATATGTTTTAGAATTTATAGGTTTTTAAATATTTTGGAAAAGACATTTTTGTATTGTTTTTAAGTTTGTAAGTTTCCCTCAAGCTTTGGAGGGAGCCCCCAACAACTCTCAAAGATATGTATCTCATGTATTTTTATTTTTGGGTTCATGTACTCATTTAGTTTTGATTATATTAAATACTAATCACATTTCTCCCTCTGTTGTCTTGATCAAGAATAACATTTGAAAGAAGGAGGATCTCTCAAGACAAGGTTAGTCAAGAAACAAAGGTATTATTTGAATACATTGATTGAAAGGATTATTCATTTTATGATCTATTATTAACTTTGTTATGACTAGATATATTGAATCTTAGTGATTCTTGTTTGGGTAATTCATCTTCTGGTATATCTACCCACCCCACTCATATTCTTGATTGACTATGTAGAACCCTAGACAAGTTCTGGAAAAACCCTAACCGAAGGGTATGCTAATGTGAATGTTTGAAATCCTAAGTTTCTTAGGGGTATTGTGAAATTCTATTTGAAGTCTTATTGATGAAGTCATGTTTGGGATTTTGGTATGATCAGGAAATCCTAACTTGTTAGGGTTTAATGACAAGGTCTAAAATCCAGGAACCTTTGAATTTTTGGTAATGTAGGGTTTGCTATGTTTCTACATTGGAACCTTGGCTCATTAGGGTTTGGTAGAATGTGTGTACCCCTAGATCATTAGGTTTTAGTGTCATGTGTGTTTTACATTGGAACCCTAGTTAATTAGGGTTTGGTGGAATGTGTAAGTAAGACCCTTATGTTGTCTTAAAATGTTTTCCTTGGTATGTGTGTGCTTGTCTGATCAAACCCTAGTGTAATCAAAATGATTGTGTGTCTAACTCTTATTTGATATTGTTGTGAAGTTGGGTTTGACTAACACATGATACAAAATATATTTGCATGATGATGGAATCTAGCCATATATAGATATGTCCTTTTGGTTGAAATCGTAGGTTCGTCTAGGACAAGATATATTAATGTTGTTGGACATACGATATGCTTATTATGATTTCTGAGATATGTGTGTTGACCTAGTTATTGATGGTAATAATTATTAGGACTTAATGAAAGTCCTTGTCTTAGGACTTAATGGAAGTCCTTGTTTTAGGATTTAATGGAAGTCCTCGTCTGAAATTCTAGGATGATGATATCTGTAAATCTAGGGTGTTATAGCAAAACCCTAGTGAAGTTAAAATTGCCTGGTATGTGTGATATAACAATATGAAATTTATTATATGATTGTTGAAAATTAAAATATAGGGTTTTGTAGTTAAATCCTAGTAGTGACATTGTCTAGTGTGGAATGTAACAATCTGAGATCTATGTATGTAATGATTGTTGAAATGGGATCTCTAAAATATGATGATATGAGATTTGTATAAGTCTGTTTAATTCATGAAAAATGGAATTCTATGGTTTCAAAATTGAACCTTAGTTGAAGTAGATATGTTTGATAAATGTTGACTATATGATTTGAGATTTGTGAAGAAATTGTTGAAAATTGAATTTTTGGTTGAGCTTGATGATTGCTTGGAAATCTAGGGTCTACAAACTAACCCTAGTGGTAGCTAGTCATGTTAGTTATTATTTGATGGTTGATTGAAAATATAGGGGTTGGAACTAACCCTAGTGGAAGCCAGTCAGGGTAATGAGTAAGCTATGATTGACTTTGATTGACTCTTTTGTATGAATCACTAGTGAGAAGTATAACATATGTACTTTGAAAGATTGTTATTTGTGTGAATTGTTTCTAGGGTTTGCTATATGTTGTAGTAAGGTATGTCATACCTTTGGAAGACACATTAAAACCCTAGATGGAATGAATGTTGCCATGAAATAGTCTAGGGTGTATAAAGTCCCTAACAATATGTTGAAGAGTATATGTCTCTTGTTTGTAATTCTGGGTATCTAATATGAATAAAGTTGAAATGCTTCCATGTTTTTTATATGGCTAACATCATGCTTCTATAGATTTGGTTTTACTTGCTATTGAAGTTATGCAGGTACACAATCTTCAACTTGGTGAAGATACTTATTGATGTGATAAGCATGATGGAGATGATGATAAATCTGATGAAATGGTTGGAAGGCACAAAATATTATTTGATGTCAAAAAGAAGAAGTTTGTCTCCCGAAGGAAGCATGAATAGAAGTTATCTCCCTAATATTAAGAGGGAGTCCAGATAAAAGGGCGCTTCTTGGTTGAGAGGGAGGGCATAGCTTGGTATCAATTGAAGAATGAATTTCAGAGGATATGTTATTGCATGAGAAGTGGGATGGAAAAACATATGATTGAGGAATCTTCTATAGAATATTTGGTTGATAGTCCTACTATGGAAAGATGAGAATCAACATCTATTGTCTGTAAGACCCCGAAGGTTTGCATTTGATTATGTACATGTGAAAGTATATTATTGATTGGGGTTGTGTTTGTACAGGTGAATCTCTCGAAGGATTTGATAGCATGCTGGTTACCAATAAATTTGATTGGGAGAGATTGGTTATTCTTGATCTACTAGATCTAGGGGTGTTGAGGCTTTGTGAGTGAAGCATTGCCTCGGAGGACATCTAGACTGCACATTGTGCTGATGTCTAGAAGTTGGAAAGGTGGTGTTGATAAAAGAGATATGTTTTGGATACATAACTAGATTTTTGGGTTGATGGTTAGCAAGTAATCCTAATTGTACCTATAGGGGCTGAAATCTTGAATCCATCTTAGTCCCACCTAGATAGATTTCCTTGGTCAAGAATCTAGTCCATGGCATTGTGGTGCCTAAATTGTTGAGTGACTGGTTAGATAGATTTCCCTGGTCAGGAATATAGTCCATGGAATTGTTGTGTTGAAATGTTCTTCATGGTTCATATAGTTTGAGATATTCAATTGTATATGTACATTCATCCCTAGTTAAGAGGGAGTGTTGGAAAAAGTAACTATGTTCGCTCTTCAATAATGTACTTGAGTCATCATGTAATGTACTTGTCAAAAGAATAAGGAAAATATTATTATTATTATTATTATTATGACTTATTAAAGCATGGG
Source organism: Pinus tabuliformis (assembly GCA_031772625.1). Taxonomy (NCBI): domain Eukaryota; kingdom Viridiplantae; phylum Streptophyta; class Pinopsida; order Pinales; family Pinaceae; genus Pinus; species Pinus tabuliformis. The sequence continues at coordinate 700,629,781 of CM062813.1, forward strand.
TTTCATGCTTGGGTCACCGTGTTTTAGATCAAAGTACCCATTCAAGACTTCTAGGATTTATTCTGAGTCTATATAATTATTGTACATTTAAAGAGACCCTTCTTGGGATTTTGAATCATGTAAAGGGGTTTACTATTGAGTCAAATATGAATTATGGAACCTCCACACCATGTTTGCCTAAGGGAAGATCAATTTGGCCTAAGACCCTATTCGACCCCACAAGAAGCCTATTAAAGGAAGGACATTGAATTCATTTGGAGCTTCACTTCTCATCAAGTTCAAATTATCTCTGCTGGGCAGAAGTTCTAAAATCTTGTTGTTTGGCAGAAGTGTGGAGTGGGTAGCTGGGAAAGTCTATTGTCGGGAAGCTGAAGTGAATGCTAGTTTGGGTGAGTCTAAGGAGTCAAGGAAAATCGAAATTTTGGTGGTGGTCTCTCTCTGTTTCATGCTCTATATTGGGAGATCAAAGTCTTCTAAGTTGGATTGTTGCCGAAAGTTGTTAGCTACTGCAAGTAGCTGCATAGTCGAAGTTGTTGGGAAGAGGTCAATCTTCTCAAGGCTGACTTGGTGTGGAGGGAAGGTCTGGTCTTGTTCTAGGGTGAAGAGTCTCAAAGAATGCTATTGAAAGGAAGAATTACTTTGAATGGGTTTTGCCCTTGATCATTTTTTTTCCATGGCATGTGCCTACATCTTGTGTCAATTGTTTTATGTGTTGTTTCTTTTGGTAATTTCTTGATGAACTAAAGAAAGAAGATATAAAGAATCGCAATAATAAGAAAATGTTTATTGCCTTTCTCATTTTCCAACACCCTATATATGAGGGAAACAATCAACAAACTCTAAATACTTTTTTACTTTAAATCCTAAAGCCCTTTGATCATCTACTAAGACATGAGAAAATATATCCTTTGATGGGTTGAATGGTTTAAATTTTGGATTTTAACTATAATCTTAGGAGAAACTTCCTCCTTTTTAAACTTTTTCAACAAGGTATTCTTGTAAAAATGCTTTGGATAGTCTCTAACAATATGACCATACACATGACAAGAATGTATATAAAAGGAACATTGTAATAGTCCAACAACTATTTATAAATTATATGCCCCAGATCCATATCCACACTACTTACCAACTCTGTATTTGTGTTGATTTCAACTAGAACCTTGGAAACCATCCTATAAACACTTGTCTTAAAGGAGGGGTAAATTGATATGAATTTCCCCATCATACTATGTAGCAACCCCAGGTTAACTTTTCCATGTAAATAAAAGGACATAATAAAAGAAAAAATAAAACCAAGGTCATGGGACACATATTCCAAGTTGATAAGGGGAAAAACATTACATTGGGATCCAATTGTGGTTAATTATTTATTGGCTGTGGAAATTGGCATTGGCAAGAGGAAAAAGGAAATAAATGGCAATTAATTATTACAGGCCAACAAGGACATGAGACAAAAATGCAAAAAGGAATTAAAGGAAAATGAAATAAATTCCACTTTATAAGGTGGGGAAGAGGATGATACAAGAAAAGGAGAAAAATAGTAAAAGAATATGCATGTAACGAAAAATTAAGAAAAAAGATAAAAATAAAAATAAAATAAAAAATTAGAGAGACAACATTCTAGCATTCACATTTTGGAAAAAGAAAGGGAAAAGGAGAGAGAAAACTAGAGCATTGGGGCATAAGCAAGGAACAAGCAAGGAAAGAAAGAAGTGCAAGAGGAATTCATGGGCAGCCAAGAGAAGATTTCGAAAACAATAAGCAAGGGTAGAAAATAGCTGAGGATTTGCAGGTAACAATGTGCATGATTTATTATCTTGTTGGGATTTGAATGCATTGGTTTATTGGTCATGTTTGTTTTCATTGGAATGGGATTGAATATATTGACAATGATGTACAACCTTGCCTTATGTCATTTCCCGAATAACCATGATTTAGTGGGTTCCCTATTTGGTTGAGCTTTGGATTGCTGGTAGATTTTGGATCTTGGTTGAGGTGGTATTAGGAAAATCCCAAGGGTTGAGGGTGGAGATTATTTTAAACGGGAAGCTCTTGATAGGTGGGTGGAGATAATAAAATTCCTTTGGGTATGGTGAAGAAATTCTGAGGCATCTAAACTTGTATTAGTTTGGTGATTTCTAGACCAGTTTAGGTAAACTCGTTGTGGCTTAATAGTGGACGTGGTTTTCCTCTAGATTCCTTGTTTGGTTATGTTTTGGTCATCCCATGTGATCCCACATTCATGATTAGAATATAGCATGGGGGTGATTGGCTGGAAGAAAGATCTTATTTATCCAAATATATGGTTGGGTGGTAAGTGGAAGTCCCTGACTTGGTTGGCACTATGCATATGTTATTATGTGTTATTCTTAAATGAGATCAATGAGCACAAGTTTTGTTTTAATGTGTGATTATGTAGGTGGTTTTTCATGGTTTAATTCTGGTTAAATGATTGTTACGTGCATGGTATATTTCTCATTATGTGATGTGCTATTGTTATTTCTCCTTTTCATGTTGGACAAGCTCTTAGATGTTTTATATGGATGTATGAGCTAATCTATGATATTGCAGCTAGTATGAGAGGGCAGCAAGCCTTCTTAATGAACATCTGATGAAACCAATGTAATAGTGAACATATATGCATTCATGACCTACAAGTACTATGTTTACAGAGTATTTGTATAAATTATTGTTATGTGTTATGTAAGCTTGAGCAAGAATAAAATTTAGAATCAAAGCTTGAAGCCTTATACAAATTGTCAAAAAAGGTTTGGATAGATCTAGGTAGTTGGCATGTACGCTAGACTTAAAAATATGGAAAAGGGTTCATGGCCGCATTGTTAGTTTAAAGAATTTTCGGCCATAGCAGCATTAAATGGAGGTTATCCATGCGACTAGAGCCCTTTGGCCGCACTAGCAGGCCTGCATGCATTCGGTTGGGTTGTGAGCTAGGTCAGAATGTAGTTCTAGCTCAGGGAAAAGGTCACTAGTGAAAATTGTCTAACATTTGGGCGATCATGTGTCTCTGAATGTTGCAGTAAGTTTTTGACAAGTGGACCCCATTTCCATAACTAAATCTTGGAGGTTGGGTCATGCATAGTAACTCTCATCTCATGTTTACCTTGGTAAGCATGTTATGGTGGGTAAACGTGGGGTGGGGTGTTACATACTACTAATCATTTCCAATAATTTGTTTATCTAAATATCCAAATGGAGCCTTGGTAGTTTCACCAAAATCAAAATTTTGGAATATGTTTTAGTAGTGTCAAAACATATGTTCTAAGTTTTCAAGGACAAAGAAGATGAATCAAAGAACTATTTCCATTGAGTATTTTGGATACATCCTCCTCAAATCAAAATAGGAAACCAATATAGTCCCTATCCATGATGTAGTACATTGTACCATATCCTATAATTGACCTCCAATGCTACTACATATAAGTATTCAATGATTTCACTAATATATTCCTTCTATAGAATTTTCCAATTAGAGGTTTACCACAAAATTCAAAACTTAGTCCATGCCCTAAGATCTGCCCACTACCATATGCACCTATTTTTCTTTCTTTATAATTACCTTCCTTCATCTCTTAGGGTTCCTCCCCTACATTGTCACTATTGTGTATTCCTTCTCTTTAAATGCTCTACATGAGGTCTCCAAGTCCAAATTCTCCCCTACGAAACTGACCACCTTATCCTAGCCATTATATAACTTCCCCATGGAAATTAACATCCCTATTGTTCCTTGTGTCGTGTAAACCTCACTAACCTAAGAAACCATAGCCTAATTATTTTTTATTCCCTCCAATGAACCAAGTATCACATAAGATACTAACTCCTTACACTATTTTATAGGGTACAAATAAAATTTATTCATCCTTGGATTTGACACATTAAAGGAATTTAATAGACCCTTCCTTGGATGAAAAATAGAAATACTTCTTCCTTCAACACACTTGACAACAAGAATCCCTTCAATGATCAAAACCATAGGATTTGTAACTAGATGTAGGCCCTTATAACCAAAAACTATTATTAATTTTGATGTCACCTAACAAAAGGTTAAAGATGTCATCATCCTCAATTATCTCCAATTCAAACGTTCCAAATTCATCCCCTAAAGCAACCACTTTTTCTCACCATGAGCTCAAACCTCCATGATTAGACCCTAATATGTCCATCTATCTTGTGGGGTCATTCGAGTAATCCACAAGTGTAGCATCTCATAAGGTCATAGCGCATAACACTTTAATGAAACTAAAAATTCATTTCATGTTTCTAATATATACTCATAATTATGTACATTTATAATTGTTTAGAGTAAATTTATAGCATAAAAGTTTCTACTTATACTGTTATTAGTATAAATTAAGGAATGAAATAAACTCACTAGTGTAGCTATTAATGAATAACACATAACAACAAATCTTACAAAAAATATAAATATATATAATGAGCATATAAAAATATTGAAATTCATGGTTAACAAGAGGGAAAATAGAAATACCTCTTAATCAATTTGAATTTAGTAATCCAGCTCCTTCTCTGGAACAACCTATTCAATGTAACAACATATTCAATGTTTCCCAAACTAGATTGAATCCTCCCAACCAACTGTGAACAACCTATCCAACTACCTAGCTCTAGGAAACCTTAAATTTTATCATCCTTCGTGCTTGAAGCTCCAAGAACATCTTCCAATAAATCTAATCAATATGCTAACAATGCAAAGTAGTTAAATGAGATAGCCCCAAAACAATTTAACCCTCTTTCTTCCTTCAAGAAAACATTTTCTTTTAAGATAGAATAACCCCCTTGCATCCTTTCTTATTTATTTTTTGATTCCCATCCCCCCTTCCTAAAGTCTCCTCAAACACTCTAATTAATGGTCATCTACCTCTCCTTCTAGATTTTTGGGAAAATATTAAATAAAATAAAATAATAAATGAATTACATGAAATAACAATAGGTTAGAATGCAAAGTCTTTCTTCTCTTGCTATCTTAGAAAATAAATTTGATAATTTCCCCCAAAATTTATGGTAACTCACTATTCCCATTTAACTCGGCATAAAAACCAAAATCAAAGTCAAAGAGAGTATTTAATGCTACTATATATTTATGTATGTAATATAATTTCCATAATCATTAAACCATTAATTAAGTAGTTGATAACCTAGTTTAGTAGTTAATACATCTATTTATTGTGCTAGAGTACATGTACAACTAGTATATACATATGTTGTGTGTATACTAATGATAAAAAATCACTACCTCTAACGAATAATTCATGTATGCCCACAGCCAATCACTCATAAAATTAAATCAAGTAAATGAATTATCCAATAATCTTTATGAAAAAAATTATAGCAATTCATCAATCATTAGTCATGGCACTTAAATAATTAGAAATGAATCAAAACAAGCGTTTCAAATACACTAAGAACCAAATAAGGAAAAAGGGGTGACATACCTATTCAACAACAACATTCTCATCTGACATGGAATCATCATTTCTCCTTAACATGCTTCCACTTCTTATTATTTCCTTTTCTATAATATCTTGGAGCATCAACTACATCAACCTAAATCTTGATATTGCCCATAAGTGGAATCATCAATTATATTGGCATATCTTCCCCATCACGAAACCAATAGCCTCCATCATGCAACTAGGGGAGTATGGCTTAACATGACCCTCACAAGATGCAATGTTTTAAAGGATAAATGGTAGGAAATACCTTTCACCCCTCTTAATAAAACTAGGGTCAACATCTTATCATTGACCATATTGTGTTGTTGTTATTTTTCCTAGAGATACGTCATCAAATAATTAGTTTGGGGCAACTATGTTTTCTATAGAGCCAACAGTTTCCCACATATCATAACAAGGTTTGGAACTATAAATTAAATCATGAAATAATGCTTCATAGCATACCATTATTCTTTTGATTTCCACAACATCAGTTAACTAGCTATCTCTTAGCTCATTAACTTATAGGTTAGCTTACCAAAACACATAATCGTGCATAGCCATGCAACCATTTTTTGTGTTTTTAAAATTGTTAATAATTGGAAACTAATGTAAATAAATAATTGTATCTACCATTGCACAAATTGTCCATTTATAATATAAATTAAATCGATATCTACATACCAAATTTCTTCCATAATATAGTTATAGTAGTCTCACTGAGTGCAATAAAGAATAAGGAATGTAACAAGATAGCTTATAAGGTAGTTTAGCTATCATAAATCAAACTTCCATCTTACCGAAACCATATGCTTTATTCCTCTAAATACTTGTTAGATCCAAAACTACGATAAATCTATACTAATTATCCTTTCTTCCATTTTTTGACCTTTCTATCTCACATTATGATGATTAGAAAACAAATTTTCCACAAACAAAATAATCATATTTTTCTTAACAAAAATATTAACAACAACTACATCCAACCATTATTATGGTTATTCATGATAATAATTCCTTAATATCATTCCTGTATAATCAAATACCAAATACATTCCTTCCATCCAATCAAATCCTAATCTTAATATACATATGATTGAAAATAAAAACTTCAAGGTATAACTACTCTTAACTTTATATTTCCACTATCACAGTTGTACCACCAAACTTCCTCCAATTTACTGGAATAAGCTTATTCACCATAAAGGTATAATAGTTTTGTACATAAACTTATTTTAATAATTATTTTCTAGAAGATCAAGAGTACTTAATATCATGACCCACCATTGTGATTTAAAGTTAATCTATTACCAATAATTGTAATGTGGATATTTGTTTTCCAGGGCCAACAACGTTCCAAGAGAATAGTATCTCCCATGTTGCAAGGTCCTCCCCATGTGGTGTGAGAAATTACTTGAAATTTGGCAAGGAACCTTGTTTGATACCCAATATGGACATTTATTTTCCATGGTCAACAACGTTCCAAGAGAATAGTATATCCCATGTTGCAAGGTCCTCCCCATGTGGTGTGAGACATTGCTTGAAAGTTGGCCAGGAACCTTGTTTGTCATGCATTTTTCCCTCCATGTTATTGACCAAATTGCACGTTGAGGAAAGGAAATATTCCATTCACATGTTTTATTTAATAAATAAATTTTTGTCACTTTTATAGGGAACCTTGTTTGTTTGTCATGCATTGAATTGTTTTCCTCTCAACATTATTGACCAAATTGTACGTTGAGAAAAGGAAATATTCCATTCACATGTTTTAATTAATAAATAGATATGTGTCATTAAATAGGATATTCCATTCACATGTTTTATTTAATAAATAGATATTTGTCATTAAAAATATTAAATTACAAAGAACAAAATTTGATATTATGAAATTCTATCTTCACCAGGATTCTTTATTCGTTGTTTACTAACGATAAAATTACATTATTTACTTATTATTTAATGTCTGTTCGGGATAGTTCAATTGGTAATAACCAAAAAAGGAAATATTATCGAACTAAAAATTTTGAATTCAAATCTTATATTACTCAAAAAAGTTATAAAATAAATTAATAATAAATAATTAAAATATCATAAATAAAAATATAAAATTATAAAAGTTTTATAATAACGATGTGTATACAAAGATCTTTTAAGCTACAATGAAAATATGATGATCAAAATTCATTAAAAATATAATAAATCAAATTCAGTAAACAACTAATAAACATTGAAATATATGTTGTAACTAAAATTATTTTATTATCAGAAATTTACAATGAAACTGTGATAATAATTTGTTTATTTAAATATAATGAATTAAATTTTCATAAATAACTAATACATATTTTACATAAATATGGCATTGTCTCGATATTAATTAAAATACCCAGAAATATATGTTGTAACTAAAATCATTTATTATCAGAAATTTACAATGAAACTGTGATAATAATTTGTTTATTTAAAATATAATGAATTAAATTTTCATAAATAACTAATACATATTTTACATAAATATGGCATTGTCTCGATATTAATTAAAATACTTTTTATTTAATTACATTTCTTGGAATTTAGTAAGTCAAAATTATTTTATTCTTAACCATTCACCATAGGATATTTTTTTTTTTTATATTTTAGTTACTTTAGAAATTTTCTAAATTACATGTGTAAGATTATTTTCTAAACCTGATTGCATTTCTAACGTAATGAAATGATAACTATTAAATATAAGTCAAAAATATGTTTAAAAATTATATATATATATATATATATATATATAAACAAAGTTAAATTTTAATATAAAAGCGTTATTATTATTATTATCATTATATAATATATATAGAGTAGATAAGTTTTTTTTAAATTGTTTTCAAAATTTTATAAAAATTTTGTTTAAAATTATAGTTTTATTTAATTCATGAAAATTTTAACTCTAAAATATTTATTGTGTGTAATGGTTTGACTTTATATTATAGTGTCAAAAATGTACAAAATATTTTTCTGGGTATTATGGGTTGTCTTGTTGGGAAACCGACCCAATAACACATATAGAGCTTCTTGAGATTACATAGGTTTTCCTGAACTAGTCTATCTAGCAAGAAGAATTGACAGTACAAATCATAGCTACAAAAATGTTGTTTACAAAAAGGATAGCCTCCCTTGGAGCCTGCCTGAGTATGACAAAATTGAGGTGTTGACATGGACAAAAAATTACATAACAAAAAACTTAGTTGACTATGGGAATTGTAGTGGGATGAGCACCTGAAGAGAATTGGCGAGCTTGGCACTCCTTTTTGTTGTGAGTGTGCTTCTAATCGTTGACCCCAGCATGAGGAGGTGGATACAAAGTCACATATGAGCCTGGTATTGATGCTTTTGATTCTATGGTAGAGTAATCCTGAGTGGACCAAACATAAGGAGGCTTGAATTGTTGAACCTCAACCCAAGAATTAACCATAGAACTCTTATGAATGTGCCCTATAGGAGGAGGTCTAGATTTTCGAGTCCCAATTGGAGAAAATATAGTTGCATCCTTTTTTCTTTGTTGGTTATGATGTCGGGGTATCTAATGATGAAGTTGACTGTTGTATGCCCAAATTGGTCGAATTTCTAGGCGCAGGAAAAAGTCGTTGACCAAATTGGCTCTGTAGTAGGCACGAGGAGAGATTCCTTCAACAGTTGCCTAGGAGCTTGGAGTCATGGCCATATGAGGATGACAAGTTCCTTTGTGCTTAACATCTTTTAAATTCATTTAACTTATAGCCTACGAATAAGTAAGAACCCGAAGAGTTGACTGAGTGGGAGATGAAGATTGTGAGGTTTGGAGGCCACTATAATAACCATGTCCAACCTACGAGTTGAGTCATGGAGGGTCTAAGTGCAATTCCAACTACGATGATAGTGTTCCATCGGCGAGATAGCCAAAGCAAAATTATGCATGGGCTGATTGTCGATTGGGAGGAAAGGATGATCATGAAAGGCATGGCTTCTACCTGTAATTACCACCACACTCACAATTTATTTTGACGTAGTGTTTGCTATAGAGGTTGACATAATTATAAGATGGGAAAGAAGGGACGATGACTTACCTTGACGTCGTTCTTGTCCTACATGATCTGAGCCCACAATGCTCCATTATTGCTCAATGATAAGCTATTATAAGTCCTAATGATCCAGTGAGTAATTCCCATGGTGTTCCCATGAGTGAAACGACTTGCAAGGTACAATCTTTCATAGCTAAAATGAATGAGAAGCATGTTGAATTGAGTATTGGCATGCCAAGGATTTAATGGCTTGTCCAAGTGTCTCTCACCCTCTTTAAGCCTAGTACACTTGCCAACCAACATTGGGTTTACGCACCTATAGTAGGGAAACTTTAAGTCTAAAACTTTTCTTTTAGAATTTTCAACCTATTAAATGAGAGAATCAATATAGAATTTTCCTTCTTAAAAAAAAAACGTACCAAAGAATTTGTTTATTCACTTATTAACTCATTCCTATCTTTATGAGTTTTATAAATATGGAAGTGCATAAGAAAGAAGATGTTATTAACTCACTCATATTTACCATTACATGATGAAAGTTAATCAGAACAAACATATCATTGAACATCCTTGCATTTTTTACACCACAAAACCACAAATTATGTTTTATTAATAAAAACAATCTTGCTTGTATAGCCATGTAAAATGTAGTTTTTGGCATAAAAGGGTCATGCATTTTTTACTGGTAAGGAAACGTTTAATGAACATAAAATGCATGTCAAAATATCTCTAGAAAATTTATAGAGATGGTGGTTTCACTCATTTAGCAGTAGCTTTAATATTGTATGTTAAAGAATGGTGGTTTCGACCCAAGAATATGAAGTGATCCTTGTATCGATTTTCATTTTCTTCATTAGATTTCGATTGGCTGAGACTTTGAAGACAATGTTATCTCTCTCTCTTAATGTGGTAACACATATCATAACTTTGTTGCCAATTAATTGTGAGCATAACCATCACTTGCCACTATCTATGAATGAAGGCTAACTCACCATCATTATTTAAGGAAAACTATGTCAATTCAAATGAATCATTGATGATGCGTAAGTGGGTAGAATTTAGGCTGAAGATGCTAAGACGACTTGTAAAACTTTTTATATTTCCTTAATAAAAAGTTTTAGCTTTTTTCTCCGGAAAAAAAAGTGGGTAGAATTTCACTCCTACCAAATTCCTTTGAGTCTTTGGTCATTTATTTATGCTTAATGACAACAATATATTTTCCAATTAAAGGTTATTTTTGGTCTTATTCAAGATCGAAAGGTGGCTTCGACCTAGATAATATCTACAAGATAGCCAATATCCCTTGTGGTCATTATTAAGGCTACCTCTAGCAAGTCATGTGGTTTCTAGTAGCACCCATCCTTAACCCAATACATGACACTAGATACTACCCTTGGTTAGAGTTTAACCTCATATCCAGGAGGATCATAGTTTTTGTTTATCCAAATATTTTAAGGTGTTTTTTGTTTTATTTTTCATTTTTTTTCTCAGTATATATGTGTCTTCGTTTCAAGGATTTGTATCAAATATGTGTTGATATGAAATTAGCTAAATACCTAATAACATTAACCACAAATTATCAACAAACCCTTTTATATATTTTAATCTAAAATAGGAGAAACCTACAATGCTTAGCCCAATTTTCCTAGTCTTTGTTAACACAATCTAAAGGACTTGAATGTGCAAAGGCATCATCATGTGTAGACAAAACCTAGCCACCCCAAATAGCCCACTAATAGTCCATAAGGGGGTAAATCACTACTCTTGGTAGATGTTTTTCATCATGGGTCATTAACTTGTTTCTTTATGCTTAAGGAAGATGAGCTCTTATCCAATCATAAGTAGTTTTAGGACATATTCTAGAACCAAAAGGTAAATTCAACCTAGATAATATGTACAAGAAAGTGAATATCTATTACTCTCATTGTTATGGTTACAACAATAGGGCCATGTGTATTCAACTATCATATGAAGTCATAGTCCCACATTGAGACCCAATACTACTAGTCAATCATAAGCAGTTTTAGGCCATACACTAGAACTGTAAAGTAAGTTCAAATTTTATAATATCCATAAATAGTGAATATCCCTTACTTTCATAGTCAAGGCTATAACAATAAGGCCATCTTCTTTCAAGTATCATCAAGTCTTAATCCAATAATTAATACCAAATACTATCTCCAATTGCACTTTAACCCCCTGCCCAAAAAAATTCACAAACCCCTTTAACTTCACATAACACATAATTACATAAAGAAATTTGATATATCAAATAAAATTTATAATATAATTATTAAACTTTAATATATTTACTTATTTATATCTCATTATTTATATATAAAATTAATAATAAATAATATGTTAAATTTTTATATTTGTGTTTAAGAATTTTTAAAAAATTATTTATAATATTTTATTATGATTTTTTCACACTTTGTTGTTTATGATTTCAATATCCAATAAAAATGAATATATATATATATATATATCAATTTTAAATTCATTAAATATTAATTAATTTTATATATGTGTGTGTGTAGTCTAATTGTCAGACCAGGAGGTAACTCCTCAAATCAAAACTCATATTATTCATTCAAGTTGTTCATTATTATATACAAGAGGGAGTGACTGTTCGGTTCATCTCCCGATGACTCTCTATCTTCTCTATTATTTATTTACATTAATTACAGCTGTACACCCAATCCCTCTGATTAGGTGTCAACATTCCCCCCTTAATCTGAAGGGATGTTGGTGAGTCCAAGCATCGTTCTGAATCTTTCAAGCTTTTCTCTTCCAAGTGCTTTGGTGAAGATGTCTGCAATTTGCTCATTAGTGGAACAATGGTGGAGATGGATTGTTTTGGCCTCAACATGATGTCGAATCAAATGATATTTAGTATTGATGTGCTTTATTCATGTCAGGCCAGGTAGTGACTCCATTAGGCAGAAATAATTTGACTGACTTATTCCATCAGGTAGGTCCTCATTATATACATGAGGGAGAGACTGTTCAGTTCGTCTCCCGATGACTGTTCATATTTCCTATTTATCTATTTACAAATAATTCACCCAATCACAAGGATTAGGTGTTAATATTCCCCCCCTTAATCTGAAGGGATGTTGGTGAGTCCAAGCATCATTCTGAATCGTTCAAGCTTTTCCCTTCCAAGCGCTTTGGTGAAGATGTCTGCAATTTGCTCATTTGTGGAACAATGACGGAGATGGATTGTTTTGGCCTCAACATGATGTCGAATTAGATGATATTTAGTATTGATGTGCTTCGTTCGATCATGAAACTTTTGGTTCCTGGCCAACTTTATTGCAGAGGTATTGTCAATCATGAATGGAGTTGATTGTACTTGTTTTACCTGCAAATCTTCAAGAATTTTGCTGAGCCACACAATTTCTTTTGTTGCTTCAGCTGCTACCACGTATTCTGCTTCTGTTGTGGAATCTGCTGGAATTGATTGTTTGCGTGATCTCCAGGTGAGAGCTCCTGATCCAAGACTCATAGCATATCCTGAAGTAGATACCCCAGTTTCTTTGTCTCCATCGAAGTCTGAATCAGAGTATCCAATCAAGCTGAAGTCGTCCACCTATGTATACTTGATTCCAAAGTCTCGAGTTCCCTTCAAGTACCTTAGAACCTTTTTTGCAGCAGACCAATGTCCCTCACAAGGCTTTTGCATAAACCTGGAGAGGATTCCAACAGCAAACGAAATGTCTGGTCTGGTAGTAGTTAGGTAGTTGAGACTTCCTACAAGTTGTCTATACTTTGTTGCATCCTCAAATTCTTTTCCTTCAATAGATGTGAGCTTTAAGTTTTGTTCCATTGGAGTAGTAAGAGGATTGCACTATGTCATGCCAAACCTGTTCAAAAGATCTCCAATGTATTTCTTTTGAGAAAGAAATATGGAATTTGGATGTTGGGTTAATTCAATGCCAAGATAGTAATGAACATAGCCCAAATCAGTCATTTCAAAACTTTTCCCCAATTCCTTCTTTATGGATGCAATGCAGCTTTCATTGTTCCCTGTCATCAAAAGATCATCTACATATACCACAAGATATACAACTATTTTGCCAACTTTCTTGACAAATAAAGTTGCATCATCAAGATCAAAATGTTTGAAATTGAGTTTCAGAAGATGCTCAGTTAGTTTTTCATACCAGGCTCGCGGTGCTTGTTTGAGGCCATACAAGGAATTCACAAGTTTTCATACTTTATGTTCATGTCCTTTCATAGCAAATCCTTCAGGCTGGGACATAAAAACATTCTCTTTTAGATCTCCATTCAAGAAGGCAGTTTTTACATCCATTTGATGGACTTTCCAACCGTTCTGAGCTGCTAGTGCAAAGAGTGTCTGGATGGTAGCCCATTTTGATATGGGGGAAAAAGTCTCCTCATAATCGACCCCTTCCTTTTGTGCAAAACCTTTTGCCACAAGCCTAGCTTTGTGCTTGTCAAGTGAGCCATCAGCTTTATACTTGTTCTTGTAGACCCACTTGCAGCCAATTGGTTTGGTTCCTAATGGAGGATCAACTAGCTTCCAAGTGCCGTTCTTTATGAGGGCATCATACTCCTTTTGCATTGCTTCTTTCCATTCATAATGAGAAGCAGCTTCTTTGAAGGAAGTTGGTTCAAAATTTGTAGACAAGTTCAATTCACAATCATAAGAAACATCCATATCAACAGGTGAATTAGAGTCATCTACATCACCTCCATTTTGCCGGTTTGAATTTCTGGTTCTTGTCTTTCCAACTTCATTAGGATGAACACTTTCAAGTGTCTTTGTTAGCCACTTTGGGGGACCTTTCTGAGATGGCCCAGGCTGCTCCGTTGATTGAGTTGGGACTGAATCAAGATTGAGTCTCCCAATTCTATCAATTACATCACTTAAAGCATCATTCGTTGTTGGAGTTTCATGCGGGGGAGAGTGTTCTTTAGAAGAAGATTCCACATGTTGATCTAGTATAGGAATCCCCCCTTCAGGATGTGGAATCTGATTATCAAATTCTTGAAATGATTTTGCTTTTGCGAATGTATCCAAGTGATCAAGTTGCCTCTCAACAACATTGTTAGTTTTGGATGATTCAAGAAAAATTGCATCTCTAGATACAACAAACTTCTTATTTACTTCATCATAGAGGCGGTATGCTTTGGAGGTGTTTGAGTACCCCGGGAAGATACACTTACGACTTCTAGCACCAAGTTTGTTTCTATGTACCTTTGGTATCAAGGCATAACAGGTGGAACTAAAGACCTTGAGATTCTTTACCGAAGGAACATGTCCATACCACATTTCATAAGGAGTCTTGTTTCTTATAGCATTAGATGGACATATATTCTTTATATATGCAGCACATAGAACAGCATCAGCCCAAAACATTATCTTTACATTTTTTAAGAAAAGCATGGATCGTACCATATTTAAGATTGTTCTATTCATTCTTTCAGCTACACCATTCTGTTGGGGATTATAAGGCACAGTTGTTTGATGTTTGATCCCATGTTGGCGAAGATAGTTTTCAAATTCATTTGATGTGTATTCTTTTCCATTATCAGTGTCAATAGACCCAATATGAGATTGTGCATCATTTTCAATCCATTTATGAAAATTCTTGAATGTTTGAAAAGCATCAGATTTGTTCTTCAATAAATAAACCCAACACATTCTGGTGTAGTCATCAATAAATGTCATGATATATTTATTTCCATTTGCAGAAGGAACAGGCATTGGACCACATAAATCTGAATGAATGAGTTCAAGCTTCCTATGTGCTCTTGAATGTGAATCATGAAAACACTGTTTGCTATGCTTTCCTAGAATGAAAGCATCACATTGCTTAAGTTTCCTAGGAATTGTAGGCAAACCAGCAACACCATTTTTCTTCAATAAGCGGAGATTTTCATAGTTCAAATGTCCAAATCTAGCATGCCATAATAAACTTGATGGAAGTGTACCTTCTTCATGATGAGAATTGTATGAGAAATGTTGTGCATGAGCAGAGGTTCCTTGTAGTTTGAGAAGCCTTTCTCCTTCTATTCCCCTCATGACAAGTGAGTGGTCAGATGCTTTTCTTACCTCAAGCTTGCCATCAAACATATGAATGGAGTGACCTTGCTGGTGAATGTGGACCAAGGACAACAAGTTTCTTTTGAGCTGTGGGAGATATAGAACATGATCGAGAAGAAAGTCTCGAAGACCAAGCAGTTTAAGCCTGATTGTGCCAAGCCCTAATGGCTTGATTTTTGATTGATCTGCAAAGTATACTGCTCCATCAACATTGTCAGTGAAATATTCAAAAAAATATTTTCTATGAGTCATGTGGCAGGTTGCTCCTGAATCAAGCAACCAATCATTTTTCCAAGAAGCAAGTGAAGCATTAAATAAATCTTCATTTACTCCAATGTTACATTGTGCCTTAACATAGTGAGCGGATTTAGGTGCATTACGTTTGTCTGTATCATCAGTTTTACCTTTCTGTTGGTTTCTTTTTTGCTCAATTTTTTCCCATGGTAGCTTTCATGTAGAGGCATCATGTGATCCATTTATTTTGCAGTGTATGCAGTGCAAATTTGCCTTCTCTCCTTGCGAATGTCTGCCCCCCCTGCCTCTGAATATCTTCCTGTTCCTCTTTGTCCACCTCTTCCTCTTGTAGAATCTTGAGCAGGAAGCTTTTCTTTATGGGCAAGGCACACAGTCTCTTCAGAAGATTCAGGGGCTGTCTTCTTTCCAAAAGCTTTCTCTCTTTCAGCAAACTTTTTCACAAGAGAGTCAAAGGTTATATCTTTGATATTTCCATTTGCTTGCAATGACTCAAGATAATTGGAGTAAGTAGGATAAAGTGCCTTGAGAAAAGCAATAAGAGGAATATCCAATTCAACCTTAGTGGATTTTATATCATGCATTATAGACTTTACTTCAGATGCAAGAGCAAGAGGATAATTATTTTGCAGTTCAAGAGTGAAGAGTTTAATCATGAGTTGAACGACTTCAAGTGCAGAATGTGACTCATAGAGTTCTTTCAACTTTTGTAAAGCTTCAAAGGAAGTTGAATATGACAAAATATCGTGACTCACCTCTTCATTTACAGATGTTGCGATTAAAGCATAAGCTTTGTTATTCTCTTTTTCCCAAATGACGAGCTCTTTGTCTGAGGTAGGCTGTACTGGGTCATTGTCTCCGTCTTTGACACACACTCCTTTCCACAACTCATTGAAAATGAGGGTGTGTTTTATCATCCAGGACCATTCAGGATAGTTCTCCTTGCTAGTGAGAACTATTCCCACCATGGATATGATTGAATGCATTCTGTAGCAAAAAAAAAACTTCTGCTGCAAAACTTTTACTCTTAATGGAAAAAAATATAGTTCTGATGTGACAGGATAGCAAACTCAAATGTCAATCCACATTCATCTGCACAATGTTAAAGTATAGAATATGGCAGTATACTAAGTCCAAAAAATATTCTCAACAACATAAGGCACTGCATCCACCAAAAGGCTTTTGCATTATATACCATTTATACTGGTATAAATTTATCCTT
Source organism: Pinus tabuliformis (assembly GCA_031772625.1). NCBI lineage: Eukaryota > Viridiplantae > Streptophyta > Pinopsida > Pinales > Pinaceae > Pinus > Pinus tabuliformis. Next base: position 700,646,851 of record CM062813.1, read on the forward strand.
GAGCATAACTGAAGTAGGTGTAGGTCAGAATCATACAACTTTGGAAAAAATCCAACTGATCACAAAGAAAAAAAAGGTGTTCAAACGCCAACACCGAGGAGTCCACGATCCCTTCCAAAACACATCTCCACGCATGAAAAGAAGGTCACAGCACATCTCCACGCATCAACAACACATCTCCATGCATGAAAAGAAGGTCACCACATCTCCACGCATCAACAACACATCTCCATGCATGAAAAGAAGGTCACAGCACATCTCCACGCATCAACAGCACATCTATCGATCAAAGTAGACAGAAACTGCCTTAAATGTAAGCCAGAGTATAGAGCAGGCGTGGAACTGAATATCAAGAGTTCAACAATGATGTCAGTGTTAATACGCAGTCTTAATATGAAACCAGCATTTAAAATGTGTACAACGTTGATACACAGCTTTTTTTCATTCAAATATTCTTTAAAACCGCGCAAATCTCATTCCAACACGACTCTCTGTAATGGAATCTTTAACAAAACAGAGTACGAGGCCAAAAACTGATAAATGGCCATCCACTAATACACAATGTTCACAGGATTTGCTCCGATAGACCATGAGACCATGGCTGTGCAGAGACTTGACGTTCAGGTGAATGCACAGAACAGCTTGGACAGTGCTGGCAGTGTCAGGCAGAGGAACGTTTCATCGTTCAAGTGAATATGGAAGACAGGGCGCAGGTCTGTATAAAAGGAATATGGCAGACAGGGCACAACTAATTGTAAGAAGGAGCAGCGCAGGTATAAGAAAGCAGACAAGGGAGTTACAAGGGACAAGAGCTAAAAAGGAGCTGGCTCTGATACCATGTCAGGCCAGGCAGTAACTCCATTAGGCAGAAATAATTTGACTGACTTATTCCATCAGGTAGGTCCTCATTATATACATAAGGGAGAGATTGTTCAGTTCGTCTCCCGATGACTGTTCATATTTCCTATTTACCTATTTACAATAATTCACCCAATCACAAGGATTAGGTGTCAACAGTTCGATCATGGAACTTTGGATTCTTGGCCAAATTTATTGCAGATGTATTGTCAATCATGAGTGGAGTTGATTATACTTGTTTTACCTGCAGATGTCCAAGAATTTTCCTGAGCCACACAATTTCTTTTTTTGCCTCAGCTACTGCCACATATTCTGCCTCTGTTGTGGAATCTGCTGGAACTGATTGTTTGCGTGATATCCAAGAGACAGCTCCTGATCCAAGACTCATAGCATAACCAGAAGTAGACACCCCAGTTTATTTGTCTCCATTGAAGTCTGAATCAGAGTATCCAATCAAGCTGAAGTCACCCACCTATGTATACTTGATTCCAAAGTCTTGAGTTCCCTTCATGTACTTTAGAACTCTTTTTGCAGTAGACCAATGTCCCTCACAAGGCTTTTGCATAAATCTAGAGAGGATTCCAACAACAAATGAAATGTCTGGTATGGTAGTGGTTAGGTATTTGAGACTTCCTACAAGTTGTCTATACTTTGTTGCGTCCTCAATTTCTTTTCCTTCAATGGATGTGAGCTTTAAGTTTTGTTCCATTGGAGTAGTCATAGGATTGCATTCAGTCATGCCAAACCTGTTCAACAAATCTCCAGTGTACTTCTTTTGAGAAAGGAATATGGACTTCGGATGTTGAGTTACTTCAATACCAAGATAGTAATGAACATAACCCAAATCATTCATTTCAAAACCTTTCTTCAATTCCTTCTTTATGGATGCAATGTAGTTTTCATTGTTCCCTGTCATCAAAAGATCATCTACATATACCACAAGATATACAATTGTTTTTCCAACTTTCTTGACAAACAAAGTTGCATCATCAAGATCATAATGTTTGAAATTGAGTTTCAGAAGATGCTCAATCAGTTTTTCATACCAGGCTCATGGTGCTTGTTTGAGGCCATACAAGGATTTCACAAGTTTGCATACTTTATGTTCATGTCCTTTCATAGCAAATCCTTCAGGCTGGGACATAAAAACATTTTATTTTAGATCTCCATTCAAGAAAGCAGTTTTTACATCCATTTGATGGACTTTCCAACCGTTCTGAGCTGCTAGGGCAAAGAGTGTCTGGATGGTAGCCCATTTTGTTGTGGGGGAAGAAGTCTCCTCATAATCGACGCCTTCCTTTTGTGCAAAACCTTTTGCCACAAACATGGCTTTGTGCTTGTCAAGTGAGCCATCAGCTTTATACTTGTTCTTGTAGACCCACTTGCAACCAATTGGTTTGGTTCCCAATGGAGGATCAACCAACTTCCAAGTGTCATTCTTTATTAGGGCATCATACTCCTTTTGCATCACTTCTTTCCATTCATCATGAGAAGCAGCTTCTTTGAAGGAAGTTGGTTCAAAATCTATAGACAAATTCAATTCACAATCATAAGAAACATCCATATCAATAGGTGAATCAGAGTCATCTACATCACCTCCATTTTGTTGGTTTGAATTTCTAGTTCCTATCTTTCCAACCTCATCAAGATGAACACTTTCAAGTGTCTTTGTCAACCACTTTTGGGGACCTTTCTCAAATGGTCCAGGCTGCTCCATTAATTGAGTTGGGACTAAATCAAGATTGAGTCTCCCAATTTTGTCAATCACATTAGTCAAAGTATCATCCATTGTTGAGTTTCATGCAAGGGAGAGAGTGCTTTAGAAGAAGATTTCACAGGTTGATCTAGTATAGGAATCCCCCCTTCAAGATGTGGAATCTGATTATCAAATTCTTGAAATGATTTTGCATTTGTGAATCTATCCAAGTGATCAAGTTGCCTTTCAACAACATTGTCAGTTTTGGATGATTCAAGAAATATTACATCTCTAGATACAACAAACTTTTTGTTGACCTCGTCATAGAGACAGTATGCTTTGGAGGTGTTTGAATACCCCAGGAAGACACACTTACAACTTCTTGCACCAAGTTTGTTTCTATGTACCTTTGGTATCAAGGAATAACAGGTGGAACCAAACACCCTAAAATGCTTTACTAAAGGAATGTGCCCATACCACATTTCATAAGGAGTCTTGTTTATCATAGCATTAGATGGAAATCTCTTATTTATATATACATCACATAGAACTGCATCAGCCCAAAACATCATTTTTACATTTTTGAAGAGTAGCATGGAGTGTACCATATTTAAGATTGTCCTATTCATTCTTTTAGCTACACAGTTTTGTTGGGGATTATAAGGCATAGTTGTTTGATGTTTGATCCCATGTTGGCGAAGATAGTTTTCAAATTCATTTGAAGTATATTCTTTTCCATTATCAGTGTGAATAGAGCCAATATGAGATTGTGCATCATTTTCAATCCATGTATGAAATTTATTGAATGTTTGAAAAGCATCAAATTTGTCTTTCAATAAATAAACCCAACACATTCTGGTGTAGTCATCAATAAATGTCATCATATATTTATTTCCATTTGCAGAAGAGACATGCATTGGACCACATAAATCTAAATGAATGAGTTCAAGTTTTCTATGTGCTCTGGAGTGTGAATCATGAAAGGACTGTTTGCTATGCTTTCCTAGAATGCAAGCATCACATTGCTTAAGCTTCCTAGGAATTGTAGGCAAACCAGAAACACCATTTTTCTTCAACAAGTGAAGGCTGTCATATTTCAAATGTCCAAATATATCATGCCATAATGAAATTGATGGAAGTGTACCTTCTTCATAATGAGAATTATATGAGAAATTTTGTGTACGAGCAGAGGTACCTTGCAGCTTGAGAAGCCTTTCTTCTTCTATCCCTGTCATGACAAGTGAGTGGTCAGATTCTTTTCTCACCTCAAGCTTGCCATCAAACATATGAATGGAGTGACCTTGCTAGTGGATGTGGACCAAGGACAACAAGTTTCTCCTCAGCTGTGGGAGATATAGAACATGATGCAGAAGAAAGTCTGGAAGGCTAGGCAATTTAAGCCTGATTGTGCCAAGCCCTGATGGCTTGAGTTTTAATTGGTCTGCAAAGTATACTGCTCCATCAACATTGTCAGTAAATTCTTCAAAAAAATCTTTTTTATGAGTCATGTGGCAAGTTGCTCCTGAATCAAGCAACCAATCATTTTTTGAAGAAGCAAGTGAAGCATTAAATAAGTCTTCATTTACTCCAATATTACATTGTGCCACAACATAATGATCGGATTCGGGTGCTTTACCTTTGTCTATGTCATTAGTTTTACCTTTGGGTTGGTTTCTTTGCTGCTCAATTTTGTCCCAAGGTAAATTGCATGTGGAGGCATCATGTGATCCATTTATTTTGCAGTGAAAATCTGACTTTCTCCTTGAGAGTGTCTACCCCCCCTACCTCTAAAATATATTCCTCTTCCTCTTCAACCACCTCTTCCTCTGGAAGAATCTTGGGCAAGATTCTTTTCTTTATGAGAAAGGCACACAGCCTCTTCAGAAGATTCAAGGGTTGTCTTCTTCCCAAAAGCTTTCTCTCTTTCAACAATTTTTTCACAAGGGAGTCAAAGGTAATATCTTTGAGATTTTCATTTGCTTGCAATGACTCAAGATAATTGGAGTAAGTAGGATAAGTGCCTTGAGAAAAGTGATAAGAGGAATATCCAATTCAACCTCAGTGACTTTGATATCATGCATTATAGATTTTATTTCGGATGTAAGAGCAAGAGGATAATTATTTTGTAATTCAAGGGTGAAGATTTTAATCATGAGTTGAACAACTTCAAGTGCAGAGTGTGAGTCATAGAGTTCTTTCAGCTTTTGTAAGGCTTCGAAAGCATTTGAAAATGGCGAAATATGTCGACTCACCTCTTCGCTTATGGATGTTGCAATCAATGCATAGGCCTTGTTGTTCTTATTTTCCCAAATTGTGAACTCCTTGTCTGAGGTAGGCTGTTCTGGCACTTCGTCTCCTTCTCCAATACACACTCCTTTCCATAGCTCATTAAAAATGAGAGTGTGTTGGATTTTCTGCGACCATTCAGGATAATTCTCCTTTCCATTAAGAACTACTCCCACAATAGATATAATTGAATGCATATCGTTATACCAACAACGTTAAACTTGGTATCGCCTTCTTTCACCCGTATACAAGAGTTTGACGTTTAAGAGATGAATGACGGAGAGATGAACGATGTTAAGAGATGAACAATGGAGATGAGCAGAGGAGATGAACGGAGGAGGGTTGTTGATGGTAAGCGATCAACGGTTATCGCAAGCAAAACAAGTCGGGGCGATAACCACGGCTAAAGGTGGATTTCAGGTTACAAGCGAGATTTCGGGTGGATAAAAATAGTAAGTGGTATTGAGAGGGGAGCGCCCGATTCCACTAAGCGATTGACACCTAGAAACTAGGGGAGAGAGAAAAACCACTTGTATCAGGCGGGTAACTCTCGTGCAATTAATGCACCCGAAGTCACTATAAACCGTCTGATTTTGAGGTGATGATCAACGATGGAGATTAAAAGGCACTTTTCGGACGAGTAACCGCTGTGCAAGTGGTCCCCCCAAAATCAATGTCAGCCGTCGGATCTGGAGGTTGAGATCAATGGTAGAGAACGAGCTAGATAAATTGAAACCTCGGGAACTGTGTCTGAGCGGGTTTAATGAAGGGTATGATCACATCACAAACATGCAGCGGTATTGATCAAGGCAAGAGATTTGCGATATGCGATTAAAAAGCGGACCCGACGATATTTATATATGGGTTTATAATACTTGAGATCCGACTCAAGGGAATGCAAAAAAGGCTATATGTGAATACGAAAAAGGATATATGGTTCTTCAATGCGAAAGGGTATATATACCATACTTAGAGCAGGAGGAAATCCAAGTCATTATAGCACCTTCAACTTCAACAGCTAGCTCCAATGCAACACACTTCAACGAATGTATTAAACGATAAATGAGATTTCGCAGGGATTTGACAGAAATGTTAGCCTGCAAAAGATGCAAAACAAAGGCAAAACAGAATAGGAGTTACAAATTAAAAAGGAAGCCAAAAAATGGCGCCTGCTCTGATACCATGTCAGACCAGGAGGTAACTCCTCAAATCAAAACTCATATTATTCATTCAGGTTGTTCATTATTATATACAAGAGGAAGTGACTATTCGGTTCATCTCCTGATGACTCTCTATCTTCTCTATTATTTATTTACATTAATTACAGCTGTACACCCAATCCCTCTGATTAGGTGTCAACACTAACTTATAGATGGAATAGTCATTTTCATCGGAATTCACTAAAATCTAGCAACATAATTTCAAGATTTTTTGTAGTTCAAAATAAATTTTTGAATGCATAAATGGATTCAACACCCTGAAAAACGTAGGGCACTCTAACTATGCAGATTAAACAATTTAAACTCAATTTTTTAAAAATATCTGTCATATTTTGATTAAAATTAACCAGAAAAATCGTCATTAAAAAAACCAATTCGTTTATAAGTTAGACTATGCCTATATATATATATATATATATATATATATATATAGGCATAGTCTAACTTATAAACGAAATTATATCTAGATATATATATATATATATATATATATATATATATATATATATATATAGTGTCATTAGATGTAATATGTGGTGTAGGTCGAGTCCATATGATTTATATGAAATTTCATGTTTTAAAATTATTAAAGTTGTGGATACAAAAATTAGATATTTTTAAGTTTATTGGAGAATCAAATATTTGAGTTCTATGGTTTGTTTTTTCGTTTTGGTTAGCAAATACCTTTTGCAGTGATAAATATATCAAATATTCCAAGGATGAGTATGTTGACACTAGTTCTATCGAGTTGCAATTGTCCTTTATCATAACCCTACTTAATATTATTTCACTTCATCATAATATAATATTTTCTATTAATTAAAATTCTAAATAATTTAAATTTAAGGTGTTATATATATAAAAGAATAAGTATGATTTGTATTAAATTTGTGTTCAATCATAATATATACACGAAAAAGTTTATAATATGATCATCATTTTTGTAATTCTATGGGACTAGAATTTCCTAATGATAGTCTTACTGGACTTATATACTATGACAAAAGTCATAACATTTATGAAGGTGTAGATATGACAAAAACTACATAGCAAAAAATAGAATTTGCAGGATAACATATGTTAGTTACAATTGTCTACTCCCTAATTGCTAGTCGGTTGACATCCAAGCATTGCTCACTTTGCTTCCAAGTTTAATTTTCTATACCACTAAACCTGATATTCAGAAGGTTCATATGATCCTAGATCCAGGTGGCTTCAGAAACACTCAGTGATCAATGAGGGCTCAGGAAAGGCTTAAAAATAAAATTTCTTGGATTGCAGTGAAAATAGAGTCAAATTAAATATCTCATCGCAAGTTTTCAAATGACGTAAACAATACTTCAATGTGAGTTCATATGTGAAATTTATGGTCAGTCAAAGTTTTCATCAACACGGCCCATTCGCTAAAGTTAGCAGAGCGCCAACTAAATTTGGAGCCCAACTAAATCTGGCGGAACTGACAAATTTGGAAGAATTTAATGAGGCAAAAATTTGGCACTTTGCAGTGATGGTTTCTAGTGGCCAGAACTGGCGAAATTGATGCCTATTTAATTTTTCCAATGGCCCTTCAAAATCAACAGACTATTTTCTACTCCTCATTTTAAATATATATGAAAAAAATATAAAGAAACAGTTAACGAGTCATAAAACCCCGCCAATCCAACACACATTTTTAAACAATATATATATTATTAATGGCTGGCGGGCCAACCATTGGTGGACCCACCCAACTACCATTCATCGACAAACATATATAGTTTGGGGTCGGCAGGAATCGAACCCGCCCAATCGACTTAGATGGCACACCCAACAGACGGCCCCATAAATCATACAAATCGTCATTTAAATAAAACTCCAAAAAACCAAAACTGGTGGGTTGCAGGGTTGGAACCTAGCCCACCTCAACCACCAATTTCTTAAATAATGTTATTCCAACCAAGAGAGCCAAGTGGCTCGTTGGAAAATTTGCCACCGAATTTTATTTAAATTCATTTTTTTGTCATTCGACCAACACATAACGAAGATGGAGTGAAGGAACCATACATGCAAGCCAATAGAGAAAAATCATCATTGGGCGTGGGGAGGTGGGACCATGATCTGAAGGAATCATGAGGAATCTAAAAGATTCCCTTGGAAGATGAATTTTGACAATGGCGGAACCATGCCAACTTTATACTCAAATTTTTCATAATTTCGCCAAGAGTCTGATGGTGTAGACAGTTTTCTAATATGAGTAGCATATTTTCCAGAGACAAAATGTTGAAGGTGGAACCATGATGTAAGAATCTGCATGGAATCTAAAAGATTCCCTAGAGGCTAATTTTTGAAGGAGACAGAACTAGGTCGACTTTATACTCATTCTTCTCAATTTTTCACAAGGAACGTGATGGTATGATCATTTTCCTCCTCTGAGCAGCATATTTTTAGTCAACGTGTAGAAAAGAATCTTTATAGAATCTTTGAGATTCCCTATAGGCCCAAAAATGATAGTTTCATAACCAAACCAACTTTATACTCAATATACTCAGTTTTTCTCAAGGAACATGATGATATGATCAGTTTCCTCATCTGAGTAGAAAAATTTCAAGCAGCCCACATAAGAGAATCATTGGGGAATCTTTAATATTCTCAAGGAGCCCAATTTTCTTGAGTCAGAAAGGGGTCAAGTTTACAGTCAGATTTCGTGATTTTTCGCTAGGAATTCAATCGTGCAATCTGTTTCTTCAGCATAGCTGTGCATTTTCAGTCCATCCCTAGATGTGGAGGTATAAGATGCACTAATGCCATGTCTTATTTTGATGTTTTCTGAGATGATACTTTGATGTTGAAATCCTTGTTTGCTACTATGTTGGAGGATCCTCATATTCCACTTCATGTGAGAGTTTGATATTTTGTCATGCTAATGGAGAGATTTTATGAGTGAGAGTTCTTATAGGAGAACGTCTCGTGGATAGACACGCCACTCTAGTTGAGGGAGTTCTTCCTTGTATTGACAAATAATTCATCATGTACTCATCATCATTTTGCATCATTTACTAAAACGGTCTCCCCACTCTTGACACTGGGCCCAGAGACATAACCCACACTGGGTGAACTTCATTATCAACTTTTTTGTGTATTTTCTTCTCATGTTTGTTGTTTATTTCTACTTCTTTTATGTGTATGCATCTTATGGTTCCATGCCCTTCTAAATTCAATTTGGTATGCATCTTTGAAGTGAAAATATATGGATCAAGTTTGGTATCAAAGTGAGTCTTCTGTCGATGTGAATTGCAAGCGTATGATAACCAGGACAAAGCTCCAAAGAGGTGAAGGAAAACTTAAATCCTTCGATCCAAAAGTGGGGCATGTAGCACGAAGAAAGGAAATGGTAGATGAAGATGCTCTTTTGGAGGAAGAGCGAAATTGTTGCAAGGCCTTCTATGTCATGGCAGAAAAAGTGGACAAGTTGTTTGTAGATGTTATGTCCCTATACTACTAGCATAACCCCTTATTTTTATTAGTACAACCCCCTTATTATATTGTTGCGCCCATGTAGTTCCCATATTGTTATTATTGTGCCCCATAGAAGCCCACTATTGTTATTATGGTACCCTTACATTATTATTGTTATGTCGGCTTTGATTACATTATGACCCCTTAGACTCCTATATATAGAAATGAGGTATTGTCATTTGTATCATCCAAGAATTGTTCATTTGTGTAATGTAAAGGAGGTTGCCCCCTCGAAGAGGCTGAATTCTAAGGTGTTTATATTTCTTTTCTATCCTTTTGTGAGTTGGTTTCATAACATTTGGTATTAGAGCTTTGGATTCTAGGGTTTCGCTGCTCCAAACAAGTCATCATGTAATTTTCGCTATAACTTTTTCGCTACAAAGTTTCAGAAGCTAAAAAAAACCCACTTGATAAGAAATCAGTCAGAACCTCGAGTCCAAATTTTAGATCTTGTCTCGCTATATTTTCAGAGATATGATCTGAGGAATTTAGGGTTTTTGCAAGCTACAAAATTTCATCTCAAACAGGTCATTGTGGAATTTTCGTTATAATGTTTTTTCTACGAAGGATAAGACTTTGAAATTAAAACCCATTTGATCCAAAATCGTAGTGAAGCTCGGGTCCAAATTTCAGATCTTGTTTTTCTATATTTTCAGAGATATAATTTGAGGACGTTAGGGTTTTTGCAAAATCCCAAATTACATTCTAAATATGTGACCTTGGGAAAATCATCATAACTTTCTCTCTGAGCATCAGATTGAAATTTCGTAAGAAGTTACAGAAATAGGACAGACTATAGTTTTTTTTTATATTTTTTATATCTGAAGTTTGAAGCAGTGACATGTAGCACATTGTAAAAGTTCACTCTATTGAAACATTATATAATCAGGTCATCTTATGAGATTGGGAATAACTCTTTCTTGGAGAATCCAATTTTGATCAGACTAGTGGCATTGGAAAGAGGACTCAGATGACTATTGTAGGAAGCAATTTCAGATCTTGGAGAGCCGCAATTACAGGGATACAGAAGATTCAATATTGAGCTCTTACAAAATGAAAAAATAGGAAGAAATGCAACATGATATATCAAAATTACGAGACCAAGTGCAACAAAATTCACTCTCACAAAAAGTAATAGAAGCTAAGATGGATGGTTTAAAGAAAGGTGTGGAAGATAAAATGGAGGGTTTAAAGAAAGACATGGAAGCTAAGATGGATGATTTGGAAGCTAAGATGGAAGGAAAAATGGATGATTTGAAGACAGATTTGACAAATTTGCTACAAGAAATGTTTACGAACGGAGAAAAGGTAGTAAAGGAAACTCATGATGAGAAAAAAATAAATGTTAATCATGATTTCATAGACTATAATGTTAGATTGAATACCCACCATGTTCCAAAGACTGATATGAAGAAATTTGATGGCAAGGGTCCCGGAACATGGATACTACAGATGGAGCAATCTTTCGATCTCCATAATGTGCAAAACACACAAAAGGTATGTATTACAACTTTATATTTGGAACCAAATCAGTTTGTCTGGTATTGATGGCTTTGCTCTCGTAAACAAATTTTCACTTAGGTAATTTTTATGGATGAAAGGATAACACATTATGAGGATACAAAAAGCAACACGGTTTTTAGCCAATTGATAAATCTAAAATAAAAGGGTTCAATGATGGATAACATTGAGGACTTCCAAAAATTGAACATAAGGGTAAAAGATATTCCAGAGGAGCATAGGATTGATGTGTTCATGGGGACTTTAAAGGATAACATGCAACATGAGGTTCTCCTTTGGGAACTTGATTCATTGGAGAAGGCATTCAGGTTGGCAAGAAAAATGGAAAGAAAAATTATGGCAACAAAGAAGCCTACCAACTCACAACTATGGAAATACACCACGAACCAATCCTAGAACCAATTCTGGAAATACACCAGGAACCAATTCTGGATCAAGTTTGGTATTAGTGGATATACACCAGGAACCAATGCCAGACAGAGAAGAAATGAATCTGCCCATATCTTGTAATGCATTGACAAGAATTACCACTCCTAAAACTCTCAATATAGAAGGGCATATCAAGAAGAAAAAGCTAATAGTGTTGATTGATTCGAGTAGTACCCATAATTTTATTCATTGTAAGATAGCCAAGGAATTGAATTCCTTCCTATATCCAGCACCAGAGTTTCAAGTGATGGTTGCAAGTGGAGGAACCATAAATTTCTCTGGAAAGTGCCATGATATCAAGCTATCCATGGGAGAATATGTATTGAATATCCCAATGCTTTCCATTCCAATGGGTGGTGTTGATGTTGTACTAGGAGTCCAATGGCTACAATCCTTGGGTACAATAGATTTTAATTTTCAAGAACTTTTCATGAAATTTTATTTAGAAGGAAAGGAAGTTGAATTAAGGGGTATCACAGGGAAACCGGGAAAGATAATCAGCTCTAATGGAATGACAAAGCTTCTAAAGAAAGAACAAAGAGGCATAATTGCATAATTACATTCGCTAGAGGTTCCCACATTGAAATAATCTATTTCTCCAGATCTCCAAAAAGTCTTGGGCAATCATTCCAAGGTATTTGAGACTCCCATAGGCCTCCCACCTATTCATGATCATGATCATGCTATTCATTTGATACCAGGAAGTGTTCCTTCAAAAATCAGGCCTTATAGATATCCATACACCCAAAGGAGTGAAATTAAACATATGGTTGCAGAAATTCTAGAGGTTGGTATAATTATCCAACCAAATTCGATAAATGAAGCAAGGGATGAATGGAAGAATGATGAACCAGGGTGGGAACTCATTCAAAAGTTGCAGAAGATCCCAGTTCAAACAATATTTCCAGAACATGACAAGGAAGGAAATATCATATTGGAACCTGAAGCAGTCATAGAACCGAGAAATCAAAAGCTACGAAATCGATCAATTTCATAGTATCTCATCAAGTGGAAGAACCTACCTGCTAAAGATTCCACATGGATGGATGATAACTTTATACAGAAGAATTTAGAACTACTCAAGCATTGAGGACAACACTTTTGAAGGAGAGGGGCATGTTATGTCCCTATACTACTAGTGTAACCCCTTATTGTTATTATTACAACCCCCTTATTATATTGTTGTGCCCATGTAGTCCCCATATTGTTATTATTGTGCCCCATAGAAGCCCACTATTGTTATTATGGTGCCCTTACATTATTATTGTTATGTCAACTCTGATTATATTATGACCCCCTAGAATTATATATATAGAAAGGATGTCTTGTCATTTGTATCATCCAAGAATTGTTCATTTGTGTAATGTAAAGGAGGTTGCCCCCTTGAAGAGGTTGAATTCCAAGGCGTTTATATTTATTTTCTATCCTTTTGTGAGTTGGTCTCATAATAGTAGAGTATGAGATGAAAATCACAAAATTAGAGAAGAAGGAAGGACCAAATGATCATTCCTCGGTGAATCATGAAAGAGGAGGAGAAGAGACTCATGAACCTCCCTCTCCATCTTCGAGTGAAATTTCTTTTTCTTCCTCTTCTTTTCATTCAAGAGGCAAAAAAACTCATAAAAAATCCCTTTTTCAAGTTGGATGTCAAGTTTGAATTTTTTCGTTTAGTGGAGAATCTAATGCATAAAAGCTAGATAACTGGATCAGACAGGTTAAAGTATACTTCCGCATACAATGAATCAAAGAGGATGAAGCCAAGGTCCAACTAGCATCCCTTCGATTGAGTGACAGTGCTCTTGTCTGGTGGAAAGGCGAGCTATGGGAAAATGGTAAGAGTAGTCTTAAACTTCTTTCATCTTGGTCTGAGTTCATTTATGCTTTAAGAAGACCATTTTACCCATTGGGTTATAGACAGAAGGCCATGAAGGAATGGAAATATTTGAAACAAAGTAAACGTTAAAATGTTCATAATTTTACAGAGGAGTTTAGGAAACAAGCATTAGCATTGAATGCTCCACTAGGCTCTCCTCAGACGTTGATGCAATATATTGGCTCTTTGCATAGTTATTTGAGTCATTAATTGTTATTATTTGAACCTAAAACTCTTGATGAAGCAAGTTTGAAGGTTTTACATATTGAAATAAGGGGGAATCGTGAGCCAGATGACCACTCAAAAAGGACAACAAGAACTAAAAGAAACGAAGCAAAGCCCTCTTACACTCATTGTGAGAAAGAAGGGCATGATGAGGAACATTGCTGGAAACTGCATTCAGAAGTGAGGTTAAAGAGCAATGGTTGAAAGGAGAAGTAGAAAAAAATTGCAGCTATGCAACAAGGCCAATAATATGAATCAAAGGATGATGATAAGATGATAGTTGTAGGATTTGCAAGTGTTGGACCAATCAACCTGGGATCATACTCAGGTGATGAAATGAGGATTTCAACTCTTAGGATTGTAGAAGATGGACCTATCGACTTGGGTTCTGATTCAGGTGATGGGGAAAATATTTCAATAAATGTTGTGCCAAAAATGAGGAGGGCACCAAATACTGCATGGATCCAAGAACTCGAAGAGATCAACCAAAGCTTTCAGGCAGGGAATGTTGAACTAAGTAGATTCCTACAAGAAGCAAAGAAGGAGAAATAAAGGTTGCAACATCAGTTACAAGCCAAGGGGGAGGCCTTAGAAAAGTTGCATCATAACAAGCTTGAGGTAAAAAGTGATTCTCCAATCTCATGTTCTTTTTATGATGATGATTTCACTGCTTTTGAGAAACATACTACAGGAATTGGATCAAAATTATTGAAAAAATGGGGTATCAAGGAAAGGGCCTCGTTATTAATGGCTAGGGAATTGTGAATCCCATCAAAGTGGAGGAATTGCCTCGTTATGTAGGACTTTAGTATGTCATAAAATAGGTTGGATAATTCTCCAAGACAACTAGGGACTAACCAATGACAAATGATGGAAGCACCTCATCACATTCCAATGATAGCGAGCATTCCATGGGCACTTATCAGAGGTACATAAAAAATAATCATTCCAAGATGATCCAGAAAGTTTTGAGGAGAAAGAATCATTGTAGCCATTATAACAAGGATGGACACTAGAGAGCCACATGTTAGATACTCCATGCCCATAAAGCACCTATGAAGAAACCATCTGGTGAAGGTGTTCAATAAGTGAATCCGCCACAAGGAGGTGACTCATTCACTTTATTGAGTGAGAGATGGTTTTACTAGATATAGTAGCTTGTCATGGCCGCATTTTGTAAATCATATGTTGGTAAAAATGATGATGTGTTTTCCATCACTTATGAAAGAAACATGAAGATCATTTTGGCATTTTTGTTGAAAGCTAGGGTATTGTTTTTTATTATGATTTTGATGTAAACTTGACAAAAGAGTGTGTTATAAACTCTTGGAAAGTATGAGGTTGTTTGGGTCATGATTGGTCATGTAATTGAACATGTATTTTTCAAATATGTACTTAAGGTTTGTAGAGGATGCAGGTGTCAGTTCCTCACTTATGGCTTCGAAGAACAAAGGTGAAGGAGAATGAAGTGTGGCCTTTTAGGGAACTTGTTGTGAAGATAAGGGAGCACAACATATTGCATATCATGTTCATACTTTTGGAGGACCAAAAGATCCTCAGTGGGGAGGAATGATCCAGGTGGCTCCAGAAACACTTAGTGATTAAAGAGGACTCAGGAAAGGCTCAAAAATAAAAATTCTTATATTATAGTGAAACTAGATTCAAAGAAAATAGCTCATCCTAGGTATTTCCAACGACACAAATGACACCTCAATCCGAGTTCATATGTGAAAGTTATCTCCAGTCAAAGTTTTGGTCAACTAGGCCCATTAGCTAAAGTTAGCAGAATGCCAACTAAATTTGGAGCCCAACTAAATCTAGTGGAGCTGTCAAATTTGGCAGAAATTAATGAGGAAACAATTTGGAAATTTGTGGTGATGATTTACGACGATCGAAAATGGTGAAATTGTTGCCTATTTAAGTTTTTTCGGTGACCCTTCAAAATTGGCAGATGATTTTCTACTCCTCATTTTAAATATATATGAAAAACATATAAATAAACGGTTGGCCCATGGTCAAACCCCATCATCCCACCACAAATTTTTAAACAATATATATATTACATATGGTGGGGGTACCACCCATCGTCGGACCAACTAAACCACCATTAAATGGCAAACATATATGGTTTGGGGCTTGTGGGAACCGAACCTGCTTGGCAGGTTTGGTCAGCTTGCCCAATGGGTAGCCCCATAAATCACACAAACCGCCATTTAAATAAAACTCCCAAAAACCTAAACGAGTGGGCCATGGGGTTGGAACCCGGCCCACCCCAACCACCAATTTCTTAAATAATGTTCCGTAAACCAGGAGAACCAAGTGGCTCATTGGAAAATCCACCACTGAGTTTTTTTTAAATTCATTTTTTGTGTCATTCGACCAACATAGAATGGAGGTGGGGCGACAGAACTGTGCATGCAATCCAAGAGAGAAGAAACCTGAGTGGGCGCATGGATTGAGGAGGTGGAACCATGATC
Organism: Pinus tabuliformis; assembly: GCA_031772625.1. Lineage (NCBI taxonomy): Eukaryota > Viridiplantae > Streptophyta > Pinopsida > Pinales > Pinaceae > Pinus > Pinus tabuliformis. The sequence goes on from CM062813.1 coordinate 700,662,931, forward strand.
TGAAGGAATCATGAGGAATCTAAAAGATTCCCTTGGAGGTTGAATTTTGACAGTGGTGGAATCATTCCAACTTTATACTCATATTTCTTATAATTTTGCCAGGTGTCTGATGGTGCAGATGGTTTTATTATCTGAGTAGTGGATTTTCTAGAGACAGAATGTTGAATGTGGAACCATGAAGGTGGAACCATGACACAAGAATTTGCATGGAACCTAAAATATTTCCTAGAGGCGAATATTTGAAGGTGATAGAACCAGGACGAATTTATACTCATTCTTCTTAGTTTTTCACAAGAAACGTGATGGTGTGATGAGTTTCCTCCTCTGAGTAGAAGAATTTTAGTTAACCTGCAAAAAAGAATCTTTATGGAATCTTAAGAAATCTTTGAGATTCCCTAGAGGCCCGAAAATGATAGTTTCAGAACTACGCCGACTTTGTACTCATTTTACTAATTTTTTCGTAAGGAACATGATGGTATGATCAATTTCCTCATATGAGTAGCCAAATTTCAGTCTACCAATAGAAGGGAATCTTTAAGATTCCTTGGGAGCCCAAATTTGCCCGAATCAAAAAGGGGTCAAGTTTACAGTCATATTTCACGTTTTTTTTGCCAATAATTCAATCATGCAGTATATTTCTTCAGCATAGGTGTGCATTTTTAGGCCATCCCTGGATGTGGAGGTATAAGATGCATTGATTCCATGTCTTCTTTTGATTTTTGTTGAGATGATGCTTTGATGTTGAGATCCTTGTTTGCTACTATGTTGGAGGATCCTTGTATGCCACTTCATGTGAGAGTTTGATATTTATTCATGTTGATGGAGATCTTTTACGAGTGAGAGTTCTTATAGGAGAATGTCTCGTGGAGAGACACACCACTCCATTTGAGGGAGTTCTTACTTGTACTGACACAGAATTCATCATGTACTCATCATCATCTTGCAAAATTTAATAAAGCAACCTTCCCACTCTTGACACCGGGGCCGAAGATGTAACCCACACTTGGTGAACTCCGTTATCAACTTGTTTTTGTTTTTTCTTCTCATGGTTGTCGTTTATTTCCACATTTTATGTGTATGCATCTTATGGTTCCATGCCCTTTAAATGCAATTTGTATGCATCTTTGAAGTGAAAATATCTGGATCAATCCTAGAGATCCAATAACTAGCTACAAAGGGTCTCTCGCTCATCAACTTATTTGGCATTTTTTCCTTTAGAGGTTGGTTTTCCTCTAACACTTGCAGTTTGGTCATCATTTGGTCCTTGATTTTTAGATTTATTACAATTAGGTCCACTTGGAGCACATCGATTTTTTGCCTCAGTTGATCAACTATATCAAGGCAACCACAGTTGATTCCCCCAACTCCATTTTTATTTCCTGTCATTCCTATGTGTCCTATCCACATTATGCCACCTTCCCTCCTCATAAATTCCAACGCGTGCACCCCTCTATCGAATCCTTTCTTCTCGCAAGTATGAGCAAAGGTGCAACACCCTGCCAAGTCAGCAACAAGCCTATGCAAAATTGAAAGCATGTAAACCACTAGGACCAATTTAGTGGTAGTGAGAGCACCCGATATTGACACGACTATCCCCTTATCATATTTGTTAGCTACATAATTCCTTTCTGGAGGAGGATAAGAAGGCATGGACCATGCCCTATTAGGAAGAATCTTGCTCCTTCAAGCTAGATAGATTTTGGTAGCTGACACTACCATGGAGGCCACAAGATATGCCATAGCCATCAATGTTTCCTCACTAAATCCATCAAATTCAGCACAACTTCCACCTTACCAAACTCACATATAGTATATATTTCTTATGGAGGATATTAAGAATGCCAAACCCAAAGCCAATTGAGAAAAATCTCCTCCCGACGAGCTAGAGGGGAAAAATTATGCTCCAATATTGACCCAATTATGCAATTACCAAGAATGCTAACATAATTTGATTCAAACCACTAGGCAGGTTTAATTGAGAGACTCTCAGGTATAAATTATGCATCGCTTACCTTGCATTGCCATGGATGCACGAGATTTGCCAAAGTCTGTGATGTAACCTCTTTGTAGTGAAAACTAATATGGAAAGACCCCTTTGCTTGTGGGAATTCCAAGTCATTAAATTATGCCTCCTCTGCTCTAACCCACATGCAATAGGAGTGATCGCCACATCACCTTTCATAATCTCCTGCTTACAGTTTGCAATCATCATTCTAAGTGGATGTCTTGATCTATACTTGTATTGTGGACACCAGATGAAACTCTTACGTTGCAAGGGATTTGGACTTGCGTCACTTGCATATTGTAAATAGATAAAGGATGCCACGACATGAGTCAAGTTCCCTTCCACCTTTTGTTTAATCTTCTTCATGATAAAAATAGGGTGAAACTATTATTTGAGCATAGACCTTGGAGTCCTTCATTAAAATGTTAGGACTTCGGTGTTATGGTAGATTGCACCATCCTTATTCTCCATTGGTTTCAAGTTGCTCGACCTAGAGTTGGCATGCACGATCAACGCTCTAATCAGCGTCTATGTTTTGATTTCTTGGGATGTGGAAAAAAAGCTTTGTGAGGAAATTCATCCAGAAGCAATGTTATTCTCTTCAAAAAGTTTTCCAAGTGATTATCTCTCGACCAAGTTCTAGTATAAAGATGTTAAATAATAATAAGCGAATCCTCTACATAGCTTCATCCAAAAACAAACCTTACAACAGGTTGTTATGCATTTCTGCCTTATTATTAATCATATATCTCAAACTCCATATATACTTTTTACAAATTTTCTATCAAAACTATACAATACCCCCCCTTCCTCTGCCCACCCTTTATCTTAAAAATATTAAATAAATTAAATTTTTTAATTACAATTACATCATTAATTTGACAATCAATTTTCGCTTCAACTACAACTTTATAATCCTTCTTTTTAACTCAGTTTAATATTATGATTCACCATCACAAAAACTCGTTAATGTTTTACATAAATTTGCTTTGCCTTGATAACTTTAAATGATAATCAGAGTCAACCGTTGTAATATAAAGTTATTCTAGTACCAACCCAAGTTGTTCGTTTGATGATGGCTCAATTGTCGACATCACATACCAAGTTGCAATGTACCGGAAAGAAAAATGGCCATAAAACAATATTCTTTGAATAAATAAATATTTGTCATTCCACCAATATTTAAAATCAGCAAGTAAAAAATTGGCATTCTAAAAGTAAAAGTAAAAGTATGTATCACAAGCATTTTAAAATATTTAAAATTTTTGAGGTTTTGAAGCATTTTTCAATTAAATATTACTTTATGAAATCATAAGTGAACTCCCTATATAAAACAAATACAAATAGTTGCATGAAATCATGATATTGAATATGTTTATGGGAAACATTGTTCCTTAATCTAGAATAATTTTTTTGGGTTTCAAACATTTTTTAATTAGCAGAAAATATTACTTTATGTAATTATATGTGAATTTTTTAAATAAAATATAGTTGTAGTGAAATTATTATAATGGATATTATTTATAAGAAATATTGTAGTCTTGAGGATTAGTTTAATTGGTTGAGTTTTCATTGCTAAAACACTTTTGCTGATATGAGGTCAGGGGTTAATTCTCTTCCATGCTTTCGAGGTTAGGCTATGCTAATAAGTCCACAAGATAACATCTATGAAATATTTTAGAATATTCTTAGTGTTATTGATAATCAAAAGTTGAGATTTATTTTCAAATTAATTATGTTATTTTTACCGTTTTAATTAAATTGATTAATTAAAGAAAATGTAGATGAATAATATGATTTAATTAAAGAAAATGTAGATAAATAATATGAAATGAGGGATGTTTTTTGGGCATGTTGTATGGTATCATAACAAATCCTATTTATAAATTAAGAATCTTCATAGTAAAGTAGTTATAAATCTCCATGGTTGATAATCTTATTACACATTATTTCAAATGTATATATAGATATATATTTAACTTATATGTGAATACTTTTTATAATAATAATAATAATAATATAATTGATTTTATGTTTTTTACATGTGAAATGTGTCATGAAGTAAGTTTTTTGAAGCTAATTATGGATTGTTGCCGATCAACATTTACTTTAAATGGTTGAGCTTGTAATTACACTTATTTAAAGTTTGTTACTCTATTTGTAACAATTTCATTAATGTTTTTTTGAAAATCAACACATTGTTGGCTTCTCATATTATTTTTATATATAAGTAGCTAACTCATCCTCTAACTTTTAAACAAGGTAAAATATTCTTCATGAGTCATAAATATCCTTAAGCAACATTTTAGCTTACAAAGAGTGAACATGTCACAAGCATGATAGCCCCAAGGTTTAATTCAATTGGTCTAGTTCTGGTCATTAAAACACCTTACTAATAAGAGGTCACGGGGTCAATTATCTTGGGGATAGGCTCTACTAATGAGCCAACGGAAAGTGACCGCTTTGGGTGGATTTGCCTAGATAATTCCCATGGATGTAGTGGCCACCGATCTCCCTTTGAGTGAATTTACCTAGATAATTCCCATAATAGCGACCAGTATTTGTAAACCACATATAAAATAAAAATATCACAAATCATGATCTAAAGTTGATTGAGAAAACATTTCTTACCATTAACCATTTAAACTAATCCCAAATAAAATTATTAACCTCTCTTATTTTTTTTATATTCAAATCAATTTTAATGTCCCATAATTCTTCTTATCACAGACACCGTTAAAAAAAAAAAAATGCATTGAGAAACAAGGGTGTCTTTTATAGAACTAAATACCTATTGTTCAGATTCCTAGGGAATCATGTTGGTAAGGGGTTAAATTGTTTAATTGATGGCGGTTTTCGTCTAGACAGTACTTACCAACTTGCACTTCGGAAAAAATAAAATGTTTTATTTAATAAATAAATACTAATACGTTTGTGGAAAGATATTACTAAATTGAGGGAACATGAGTTGACATTATGAAAGTTTGTACTTCACTCAGATTCTTCAACTCTCAAATGGGGAACATAATTTGTAACTCTTTGGACGGGCATTGCCATGACATGGAAATGTATATAATTCCATCGAGAGCCACGTGTATTTTAGGTTACATTATACATGTGTATTTTTAATTAAAATTTGGTAGAAATTTCTATTGAATTTTTAAAAATTTAAATTTTAGTTAAGTAAAGTTTTCGTAGAAACCATATAAGAAAATTTTTGGCCGATGCTTTTCGAACTAATAAGTGTGGTTCATTATCCGAACTGATAGAGGCAGACCATGACAAAGGCTTAAATAGAGAGCAATGTAGAGTCATAATTTCAAGTAATGGTTATATTTGAACAATAATATTTAAATTATAATATTAATTTATTAATATATTAAAAATAAATATTATTAAGTAATGGCTATATTAAACGGCTAGTTTTTGAAAATAATATTTAAATAATGATATTATTTCATTAATTTATTAAAAATATTAATAGGTAACGGCTATATTAAACGGTTAGTTTTTGAAAAATAATATTGAAATAATGATATTAATTTATTAAAAATATTAATATGTAACGGCTATATTAAACGGTTAGTTTTTGAAAAATAATATTTAAATTGTGATATTACTTTATTAATTTATTAAAAAACAAATATTAATAAGTAACCACTATATTAAATAGCTAGTTTTTGAGAAATAATATTTAAATTAATTAAATTAAATTAAATTAAATAAAAATAAACAAATAAATAAATCAAAGTCAAACTTTAAAAGAGGGGAGTCAAAATTTATAAAAACGAGTAAAGACCCTAATTCATTTGATTAATAAAATAATTGATGGAAATAAAATAAAATAAATTAAAAATATATAATGGAAAAATAAATAAAACGCAGCGATTTGGGGAAGACTTGTGAACAGAGATCAAGGTTCCATTTAGCATTCTAAGGCTCGCAGATCGCATATCTTCTGAACTCGGCGGTCTGAAACCAATTCTAAACTATATACTCGCTTTGGTTCTGTGTCTATATATTCGCTCCGGTTCCTAGCATTCTGAGGCTCGCAGATCGCATTCTGGGGCTCGCATTGTTTGCAAATCAGTGGATTGATCATTCATTTCAGAACCAGCGAAGTAAGGCACATTGCAGCAGCCATTGTTTTTCGAGAAAATTGCTCCAGGCCTTAGACCAAACGAATAAGAGGAAATACCACAGCACTTCGAACCCCAACTGTGGCCTTCAGAGAATAGTGCAACGGTCGATGCACTCCAAGGTTTCAATTTCAGCTCTAGGGTTTCCGCTCTTGTAAAATTATCCTTTTCTTGTCCAGAAAATTGCAACGACCATTGTTTCTGATAACATTTCTCTTGATCCAATCAGGTTTGCGGGCTGCAGTGGTCACGTGCGATCTACATTCAGGTTTGTTGATATCACGTGCACACATTCCTTATCTTTTACTAATACATATTTGCTCATATATTTTCAAGTTGGATAGAGATCAGTGATATTAATAATAAAAAGACCTACATAGAAATATGTTATTTTCCCCCATCAATTCTAACTTCTATAAGAAGAAGAATCTAGATAAAAATAGTCCTTACAATGGTCTAGAGAATGATATTTCTAGCCTAAGGAATGAAGGTAATATCCTTTTAATAGGTGACTTTAATGCTCGAACTTCAAGCAACCAAGCTATTATTCTAAGCAATCATTCCAACCCTAATCCTCTTTGGTTAGATGAAGACCCTACTTTGGCTAGTAGGTACAAAAGGAGCTCTGAAGACCTCAGGGAGAATTTGTTTTGGTCGGAGCTAGTCAAGCTCTGTAGTGCTCAAGATCTCATAATTTGCAACAGTCTAAAGAAGTGGCCATATTCTAGCCAGATGACCTACATCCATGGGCTTGGTAGCGACATGGTAGACTATGTTATTTCCGATCTCCCTTTATACAACGAAATAATAAATTTTGACATCTTAAATGACCACGAGCCTGACTCTGATCATAGGCCTTTACTTATAACTCTCAATTTTGTCATGCATAGAGATCCTATAGAAAATAATCCTTATAGCCAAAAGAACTCAATATTTGATAGAAATAAAAATGATCTCTTTCTAAATGAATTAAAAACTAATTTGCTTGCTTTATCTAGCATAGACAACATAGAAGACCTCTATCATAATTTTACTACAACCCTCTCATATTCTATTAAGAAGTTCTCAATTGAAGTTTCAAATAATAAAAGAAATAGCAAAACCAAATCATGGTATGACAAAGATTGTAAAAGTGTGAGGAGAGCAATTAAGGAATTTTTTGATGAATCTCTTAAAATAGGCAAGATAAAAATATACAAAGCCCTAACTAAAAGGAAAAAGAGGTAGTACATTTGTAAAAGACAAGAGAATCTCTTAAACCTCTTTGAGGTAGCTCCTAAGAAATTTTAGAGGCAGATTCTGACTAGGAAAACTAAAGATAATAATAAAATTGCTCTACATGATTGGGATTCCTATCTTAAAAAGCTTTATGAATCTCCAAATGTCATGGATAAATTTGAAACCCTGCTCACAACGAAAGAAGTTTTCTCTTTAGAAGACATTGAGTTTGGGGTTAAACGCCTGGCTAATGGGAAAGCTAAGGACATTGAAGGTTACCAGGTGGAAATCTTAAAAATTGGAGGTCCTGTCGTCATCCCCCACATCCACAAGCTTTTCAATCAAGCAGTCAAGAAAGGGTTCCCTAAACCGTGGACTAAGAGCCTCATTATCCCTATTTTTAAAAGTGGGGATACAAATAACCCCTCTAATTATCGAACAATTATGATCAACCCTCTCTTAGCCAAGTTATATGGTAGTATTTTGGAAAAGAAGTTGAGCATATGGCTTGAAAGTGAAGGTAAGCGGGCTAAAGGCCAAGCAGGTTTTAGAAGGCATCACTCAACAACAGACCACCTCATTACGCTTAGGATCATTGTGGAGGAATGTCGTAATGATAAATCCAATCTCTTTTGTTGCTTTGTGGACTTTAGAAAGGATTTTGATATGGTTCCTAGAAACAACCTTTGGAATAGATTAGAAGAGCTAAAGGTTCCTTTCGAGTTGAGAGCTGTCGCTATAAGGTTATACGAGAATGTAATTTCCAAGCTAAAGAGCAATGAGGGGTGGTCGAAAGATATTAAGTGTAATATTGGAGTTAAGCAAGGTTGCCCCCTCTCCCCTACCTTACTTGGAATTTATATCGACAAGCTTGAAGGTTATTTAGAGGATGCAGGATGTGCTGGCACGATCTTAGCTGGGATAGTCGTCATCCTTCTTCTCTATGTTGACAATATTGTTCTTCTCGCAAGGTGCCCATCTGATCTTGATAAGCAACTTAGGCTTCTTAAGGATTTCTGCTCTACCATGGCTATGACTGTTAACACTGACAAAACAAAAGTTATGATTATCAAATCCAAGAAGGACACTTACACTAATTTTATGTATGACAATAATAACTTGGAGGAAGTGTATTCTTACAAGTACCTAGGAATTGATATTCATCACAAGCTCAACTGGAACTATAGCATTGAGAAAAGGATTAATGGGGGGTGGAAAGCTTATTTTGGTTTTGAAAACAATTGTAAAATGGCAAACCTCATAATGTGGGATAATAAAAAGTTCCTCTTTGAAACTTTAGTCACTCTTATTATCTTATATGGATGTGAGGTTTGGGGTTGCAGCATCTCTAGAGAATCCTGGAGAAAGATTGAGCAAATCCAGAAGCATTTTATAATGTATAACCTGAAAATTAAAAGTAATACACCCTATCCTATTCTCCTTATAGAAGTAGGTCTTTCCCCTATCGAGAGCCTAGCTATGATTAGGATTCTGTTGTACAAGCACAAACTCAATAACATAGGAGATCATAGACTTCCTAAGCTAGCTTTAAATTCCAGCCAAAACCACCTAAGGCTCAAATGGGGGTGGTATAAAGACACGAGGACCTGGTTAAACCATTGGGAGATCAACAAGAATGATGCATTGCAAAACATTAATAACATTAAAAATATTATTACTTCTAAGTTCAAAGAAAAAATGTGGTGTGAAAAAGATTTAGCAGCTAAAAGAAAATTAAGTTATTATAAGAAGGTCATCAACCCCACCCTAGAATATCAAAATTATATCTCTATTTTAACTAGCTCAAAAAAGAAAATTAATATAGCAAAGATTAGAACGAACTCTCATGAGCTCCATAGTGAAACAGGTCGTTGGGCAGTTCCTAAAATACCATGGATGGAAAGGATCTGCCATCTCCGTGAGAATAGGAACATCGAGGATGAAAACCACTTCCTCTTAGAGTGTCCCGCGTACGACCACATTAGATTTCAGTTTCATAATCTTTGTCACAATACTGACGTTCCTAGCCTTTTACGATGTCAAAATTATAGTGAGCTCGAAAGGCTTCTCTCCAAGCTTTTTGAGCATAGGAATAAAATCTTAAATCGGACTAAATAGTTTGTTTATTTAGGTCCGATAGACCAAAGTTTGGTCTCAGTGGACGTTAACCACCACCACCATCATCATCATCATCATATAAATAAATAAATAAATAAATAAATAAAAATAGAAATAAAAATAAATAAATAAAAATAGAAACACACACACACACATAGATATCCAAAAAAAACAGGGTCAACAATAAAATAAATAAATGAATAAAAATAAAAATAAAGAAATAAAAATAGAAACATATATATATATATATATATATATATATCCAAATAAAAATTATCAATAAATAAAACGGGGTCAACAATAAAATATGGGGCTCAAGCCTATTAAACGAATAACAAAAATACTAAAAAGAGTTAAGAACGAATAGGATGATAAAATACATAAAAAAAACATGAAGGAAAAATAAACTCTAATGAAGAATAAATCAACAACAAATATTATAAAAAGGATGCTAATACGTAAATAGATAAACAAACAAACAAAATAAATTCAAAAAGAAGAAGACAAGACACGGACCCAACTTCTACTAATATTCCAACCATCATCTCTATTCAAATTATTGGGTCTTTTATCAATTTCTAGGCCTCAACTTCTACTAATATTCCAACCATCATCTCTATTCAAATTATTGGGTATTTTTGAATTTATAGGGCCTCTCTCAATTTACGATGATGGAAATGACTAACCCTAGCAACAACTTGGGCCTCCTCAATGCAGATCTGATACTTAAGTTTAAGTTGTTTAATTTATCGAATTTAGGTGTCTGGAGATTTTTTAGGGCGTTGAATCCATTTACACATTCAAAAATATATTTTAAACAACAACAAATCACAATCTTGCTTGAAATTATAATATGAAATTTGGGTGAAAAAAATATTTCATCTATAAATTAAACTAATCATATAATATATAATAGATAATATTTAATATATAAATTAAACGGAGTAAGTTTGAGATGAAATCTTGATTTATGTTATTTGAACTGGGTTTTTGACTATATATGGATTTAACACCCTCAAAAACCCTAGGGCACTTCTATTGTGCAGCAGTTATCCATCAAGCTTAATTTCAATAAATTCCTGTCAGATTTTAAAAAAATTAGACCGTAAAAACCTACAAAAACACTTCCAAAATATCTCACTAAAAACAACTTAAAATTAAACTAACCCTATACTATACAATAATAATATTTAATAAATTAAATTTATATATATAATGCAATGATGTTGAATCAACTTAATTTAAAAAAATTAATTATATTAATTTTTTTATTTATTTTAACAAAACTTCAATTCATCAATTTATATCATTGATTTTTTGTTTCAATTTTCAGGACTACTCAAAGTAATATTAATATATCAAGAATTTAAGTTAAGATCAAGGAATGTGCTTAAGTATCCCAAATCATCAATTGAATTAAAAAATCGCTTACACCAAATATTCTAACAAATATTCCAAAAAGGATGCAATAATTTACTTGGATAATATAAAAATGAATGAAATGAGGTTGTATTATTAAAATTGATTTTTGTTTTCTAATTATTTGAAAAATTATTGTATATTGAATAGTTTAAATGTTGTATATATATTTTAGTAGTTTAATTGGTATAATTTTTTAGAGTATTTGAATGGATTATTTAATACTCTGAGAAATTGGTCAATTTGACTAATGTTCATGAGATATAAAGTATTAATAGTCTACACTATGTAATAATGATATTTTATATAGGTTGGAATTGTAAAAAAATTTCAAATGTTTAATAAAGAATTAAGGGAATTTTGACAATCTAGTTTATCTTAAGTAATTAAGAAAAATAATTATCAATTTTTACTAATAATATAATAAGTTATGATGAGCTTTATTGTAATAGTTTCAAGCTTTTTCATTGAGTTTAAACAGTGTTTCAAACATGTATATTCTTTGTATAAAATATAAAAATAAAAATCAAATAAATTTTCATAAATAACAAAATGATAATAATAATAATAATAAAACATAATTTAAATAATTATATAATCAATTATAGAATTTAAATAATTTAAAATTATATTTTTTTCAAAAAATATATATTAATTTTTTATTGAGCCGAGAGGCTCATTCTACAACCCAGTTTGATGTGTAATTATGTCCGTAGTTATCAAAGTTGAAATTTTTCTCAATTCGGCCTAAATAAAAAATTTAAAAATAAATAAATTATACAAAATACTTACATTTGAAAAAATTAGATTCCTCTCCCTCATACTAAATCTGTATTTAAAATAAATCTGTACTAATTTAAAAAAATAATAAAACCATATAAAAACAATTCACTTCCTGAAAATGATATTTATTTTACATACCTCTCATTATAAATATTGTATTGACTTATGACAACCATACATCTAAAATGGGATCCCGTGTAAGTAAAATGATTATTGCACGTAAGTAAAATGATTATTGTTATTGATAGCCCAAAATATATGAATAATATGATTTGATATTGAAAGATAATAAATTGATTTGATATGATGTTGGTAGTGGATTCACCATAACTTTTAGGTAACCTCATTATATATTTCTTTCTGTAAGATGTTCACTAACTCATTAAAAAGAATTCCATATTTTAAATGACCATTAAATCTTTACTTGGTATTTACTATCTTTTCATGACATTATACTTTAACATTTACCATAACTTCATATCTTAATTTTGCATAATAACTTTTATTAGCCCTATCTTGAACACATTAATTTATGTGATTTATCATTTAATTTTATATATAGCCTTTTCTCAATCTCGTTACTAATAAATTTCATCTTATTTTTCTTTCCTCTTCTAAATCCAAGGACTGAATTGTTTTCCACCCTTAGAGAGTACACCATAGTAAAAGTCAAATCTTATGTTTGATTTAAAAAATAAATTCCTTTACTACATATTTATTCTAGGTCATCATCAAGTAGTAAACTACATTCACACGCCCTAAGATAGAATCAACTTCAAATCTTAATTGGTTTCCCATCCCTACATTTTAGGTCAAATTGTTTCCAATAAAAGAGAAGGCTAACATGGAAGCTTTCCGCTAATTTGACACAATCTTAATTCTCTTTCTAGGGTTTCCAATTCAATCTAATAAAGAACATATAATATATACTTTTTATATATTACATTTCTAAAAACAATATCTTTTGTTAATAAATTTTGAATTTAAATTGGATCATTATATAATTTTTCATCCATATTGAAGCTTTTAGATTGGATAAATTAAAGGAATCAACTTATAGGAGTAGTTTTATTAAGTGGGGCCAATTTGGAGAATTAGGGTCTAAAACATTCCAAGGTTAGTTTGGAGCCTTAAATGATAGCTTTTGGGAGTAAAATGTTCTTCTTAATTGTTAGATCCCATGATGTTGTTATGCAAGAATCGTGTCAATCAAATTTCAAATGCTAAAATTTTCTTCATAAATGTTAGATCCCATGTGTTATAGACATTTTTGTGCCTTACAACATTGAGCATGAAATGTCCATAATCTAAGGGATCCAAAGTCCCTAAACATGTTGTTCCTACCCCTAGAGGAACAAGGCTAACAAACCACATCAATTCACAGAAGTTCTCCACCAGAAACTGCTAAAAAACAAGTCAATTCAGGATCAATTCAGTGGCTCCACTAGCTGTCTGCGCTGAATGTCAAAGTCAACACTGGCTACCTGCACTGCAATGCAGGTAGAAGCACTACCAGGGTGCGCTGAGCGAGAGTTGACAAATGGCAATTTCATTCCAAGAGGTGTCAAGACCCAGGAAGCTTCCAGAATCTTCCTCAATGACACTTGCCTCAGTGAATTCGACTATGATGAGTAAGAGGCTCTTAATCTCCAAGTGGAAGCAAGAACCTCCAAGTGGAATCAAGAACTGACAGAGGGAGAGGAAACTAGTCAGATCTCAAGCTGACTCATCCTCTCCCCAAACATCTATATATGGATCTCTTCTCCATGAGATCTAGGAGGCTGGAATTTTGTTATTGCAAAGAATTGCTGTTGGTTTGAGATTGGAATCATTGGGTGCTTAATGCTTTGAAGGGGGTGAAGATAGGAATTCCATTTGCTGGGAAGGAGATGTTGGATTGGAGCCCTCTGGGTTGTATCTCTTCCTGAACCTTGTTATTTATCAATAAAGCTATCTTGGTTTCTCCTATATATTGATGTATCTCTGATGTATGATTGCATTAGTATGTTTAGTTTATTTCTAATCCTGAACTAATTATGAATATGAATCCATGTCTTGTGTAGTGTTCTCTTCTTGTGATCTTGCAAAAACCTCTTGAAGCTGGGCGAGCGAGAAGGAAAGTAGCTGGGAACCCTCAAAGAGAAGAGAGACCGGATCGAGGGACAAACGGAAGACACCGGTTAGTCCATCTATCTCTCTTCATTCTTAATTCATAAAGGAAGAATACTAGAATAGCTGTCTCTGTTTGTTGCTAAGGCACTGTCACACCTTAGGTGGATAGGATCGTCCTGCATAGGCATTTTTCCCCACAAAAAATTGGCGACTCCACTGGGGACATCTGTTTAGTCATTTTATTTGTGTCTCTATCATTGTTTGTTTCATAGACTCAACAGCAACAATCGAACTGCATCTGCTATTCTCAGATGCAAAGTAGACAGTTGCTGCTTTGATCCAATCACTGGATTTGTCTATGATCTGAACAATGGACTCACAAATTATTTGATGATCCTTTGTGATAGATCTTAGTATTCCCTCGAAGCATCCCTTTGATTGCACCTTGCTTGTTGCTTTTATTTGGCCTGAAACAGTAGATTAATCAGCAATCTGTAACCCAGAACCCAGTAAGAAACTCTTGTTTCTCCTTCAGCGCGACCCCTGTGAAGAGGTTCTGCATTTCAACGCAGGTCCCGTGAAGGCTACCTGCGTTGAATGTCAAAACCCCTGTGTTGAGGTTGCGCTAATCCAGTTAGGCCTTGTGCAGCTGGGGTTCCCTGCTCTGTTTTGCCCTGTTTTGATCTCTGATTTTTGCAGCCTGTAACCAGCATAGGTACCAGTCTGATAACTCCTTTTCTCTGCTTAAATTCCGCCTCCTTTTGTACAAAAAGATTGTGAGTGTTTTTATGTGTTTGTGGCATCATTTACAGTTTTCCTTTGCATGAGTGAAATAATCATCCTGTAGCCCTTGATTCAAATCTGTTGATTGTGATCTTAGGAGAGAGTTCATTGGCTGTTTTCAGTTGATTATACATTCACTTTTGCTTTTGGTTTGAGTTTGTCTCTTTTAAGTGTCAAAACAAGTATTCATTTCGAAAATCGTTAAGTGTTGTAATCTCTTCTACCCTTTCTGATTTGGAAAAAGTAAACTTGTTTGTATTTGTCATTTAAAAGCAAATTCAAAGTTGTACAAAAAGCTTTCTTTGTAGGCATCAATACTAAGAAAGCGGAAAACAAACACCTGCATTGTGCATTTGCATCTTGATAGTTTGCATGTTTGATTTAGGAAAAGTGCATTAGAGTGTGCTGATTGCTCTTTGAGAAAAGATGGTGTCTTTCTTTTCCCTTTGTAGCTAGGATTTTCATAAGTTGAAAAGATATAAAAAGCTTGCTTATCATCTTTAGACTGCATTTAAGAATTTGTATCATACATCTCGTGGTGAACCTCAAAAGGCAAACTTCTAGAAAGATCAACCTAAAATAAATTGAATGAACTTAACAACGCTTTGCAACATAACGCACAACATAGAGGTCTAGGCTAGAGACGTGTTCCGGCGTCGTAAAGCCTGGTGACTGTCGATCTCGTTGATGGTGGGTGATTCCTCCCGAGGGACGATAGCGCCAGTACGGATTGTGCTCCCACGTACCGTCGCGTATATATTGGGAGACCCCTATAGGCATAAAACCTTTATCCTTAGGAAGCCGTGTCGGCCGCCCTACTGATCGCAATGCACTGAACACAGCATTCAAGAAGATCGACCGCCCGTACCCTAAAAAGTATTCTGCGGTTTTGCGAAAAGTTTGGCACACCCTCTGCCTAGAACTCCAGAGCAGTTCCTTTTGGCCTTTTTCAGACTCTATAACGGAAAAAGTCCATCCGAGCATTTGTCACTTTGGGCTCGTTAAAACATCGAAGGAGACTAGAGTCATCTTTAGCTTTTTCTCGACTCTTTAAAAGTGAAAAAGCAAGTTGTGTCTAAAGCGTCGTTAAAATTTATTTTAAACGGAACAATCACCCCTATTCCTGCGTTGATATTTAGGTTGAGAAAATGGAGCACACCAACCAAGGAATTCCCCTTGGTGGAAATCCTAGTCCCTTCTCCTCTTGGGGAGATGTTGGTGCGCCCCATATGGCCACATTGTCGCTTCCAGGACTGACAATAGGCTTGCCTGTCTGGCTCTTCTCAACTAATGTTGTTCAAAACACCACTATTCCTGAACAGTCGAATCAACAGTTAGACCAGACCAGAGTTGCCCACCAGCCTTCTACTTCATCTAATTCTTCCTCTCCTCATTCCTCTTCGCTTGACGGAGCTGGTAAAACAAAAAACCAAGTTCCTAAGGAGAAGAAGGAAAATAAGAAGAAAGAGAAGAAGAAGAAGGAGCCGAAAGTGGCTTGGGGCAAACAAGTGTCGTCTGACAAAAATCCACACACAGCACTGACTAGGCCTAAATCGCCATGTGTCATATGCAAGGGAGACCACTTCCACAGAGATTGTCCCTGCATCCCTCGGATACTAAGGGACTGGTCTCCCCGTTTGCATAATTCGGTGGCGTCAACCTCTGATAGCCATGTTGACAGCTCACCGTCAACTAGTGAAAGTGAAGTCAAAGGAAAAAGAGGGAAAACTAAATTTCCCTACAAACTGTGTGAAGGTGACCATGCCATCCACCGTTGTCCCTTCTTAGACGAGGCTAAAAGAGTTTTGGAAGATCTCCCGATTTTACGGGCGCAACTTCCTCTTGGGTATCAAAAACTCCTGCCAAGTCCTTCACCAGTTGAGAACCCGGCTGGCCCGCTCAGGTGGTCAGCCGAAGCACCTATCATTGAGGATGAACCGTCTGAATCCATGCCTGACGAAAGTCAAAAGGTTGAAACGGTAGTTGACCCGGTTTTGCCTTCAGAGGCTCTATCTTCGAATGATACCATCACAGAGGAGAATAAAGACGACACCGTCCAAATTCTCTTCATCAACACAGACTCCGACGAACAAGGGGGCAATTTGCCCATTCCTTTATCGCAGGAAGGAACTTTGTCAGAGTCATACCCGGCCGTCTATTCGGTCCCACCACCAAGCAACCTAGTTGTCTCGTTCGACTGGAACCAACTAGGCAGACCCCGTTTGCCAGCAAGCATACCATTCAGAATTATCATTCAAATATACAGAATGGTTATGGCTGGCACAATCATTGACGAGGGGGCATCTGTGAGTATCCTTTCCTCTATTGCTTGGAAAGCGCTTGGTTCACCAGCGCTTTTGCCTGAAATGAGAAATCTGACAGGCTTTGATAAAGGAACCAGTCGACCTTTAGGGATCCTCCCCAATGTGCCCATTACATTGAAAGGGAAGACCGTTCAAATGAACATGATGGTCATTCAAGGACCCTTGGATTATAACCTACTCCTTGGACGAGACTATATATATTGCATGGGAGCCATCGTCTCCTCACTCTTTAGAGTAATGTGTTTTCCGCATGAAGGAAGAATGGTCAAGCTCGTGGACCAGCTTTCGTTTCCCGGATCACGCATCACAAATAGTCATGTACCATCCCTAAATGGTCTATTCACGCAAGAAATGTCTCAACCCACGGTCCGTCCTCCTGATGAGCGCGAGTAATCCGGGAGGATATGACTGGAACCCAGGGGGCATGCGTCCTGGTCTGTTTCGGAAGGAAAACTTTAGGTATAGGGTAGGTTTCCGCGGGAGAATATGACTAGTCTGTACCCCGTCCGTCTAGGAAGAGGGGTTATTCTAGAATAAGATTCTTTTGTCAAAGTTATGTGAGTTGGCGGCCATCGTCGCTCACCTTTGTTTATCTCGGTAGACATTGCCGAAGAAGTGTTTTATTCGTGGCCGCGAATGGAGCAATCTTTGGTAACCTGAAAGAGGTAGGCCTCTCTTGGTAAAACAATTGTTTTGCCGGACTAAAGTAGGGGTAACCTTGAAACTCTGTTTTATACCTGGGGGCATGCAAACCTTTCGGAGTGCAAGCAAGGGGCGGCTATTTATTTTTTTAAATTTTTAGGTCCTTCCCTTTAAACCTGTAGGTCTAACCCTTTAAACTCGTAGGATTAGTCGTTTTCGAACTTGCATAGCGAAAGGATCCGGAGCAAAGCTTTGTGAGATGAAGCTCCATAAAAAATAGAATCTTAATGAGACTTTCTTATCATATGACTGGGTAATCGAGCAGTTTTAGCACACAGTTCATGCTCGTTAAAAAATAAATGCAAGATCCGAGCAGTTTTAGCGCATAGTTCATGCTCGTTAAAAAATAAACATAAGATCGAGCAAATGTTTCCACCCGCGTTTAAGCTCGTTAAAAAATGAACTATCCCGGTAAATAACCACAGTGAATGTAATATCATCAGCCATTAAAGCCTTGGTCATGTTTGCACCGTCACCTCCACTTTTCATTGGCCGATCGTTCACCTCCATATGATTGTTTACCCATTTTGAGGAATAACTGCTAAGAGTGATTTCACTAGCCATCCTTGTGACACTGCCGTGATTGGAAAATTCCAAGCCTTACCTGGAATCAGCTGCTAACCCATTTCATCACTCGTTCCTCAAAAGACGAGTCTTATTTAAGCTCTTTTCAGCTGACTCGTAAAATATGAAAAGATTGCCGAGTTTTGGCCTTCCAGCTCGTTAAAGCGACCGGAAGAGCTATCCCTCCTCTAGATTTTAATCTTTTTGGACCTGAGGGATTATTGTACAAAAAGATCGAGCGCTTGTTTTCTTCGGCTCGTTAAAACTATCGAAAACTCATCCCTTCTGTATTGTTTTATACTTTTTCGGACTTAAGGGATTAGATGACGAAAAAGGGCTTTTGGAGTTAACTTTATGTACCTTTTTAGACTCTCTAAAAATGAAAAGGACCGAGTTATCCTTGTCGTTAGACTCGTTAAATGCATTAAATAGCGACAAACTTGTCTTTAGACGAGAACGAGTTTCACTATCGCTAGGCTCGTTAAAACATAGCGATGGGCTTGCCCGAAGGGCAAGTTATAGAACAAGCATATGTTATCCTCCTCAAGCTTGACAAAAATAAAGAGGTATCGGTCAGCAATGACTGGGGAAAAATTGGGAGAAACTCAAGAAAACTTTGATGGTAGCAAGTCGCTCTTGAACATGACACTTCTCCTCCGTACCATAATCGGGTTGGGTTGTTTCATTCACCGGTCACATCACCATGGTCTCGCCATACCATCCATATTTGGGGTAATGCTACCGATCCATCGCATCAGTGTCGCCATACGTTCAAGAGAAGTCGTTCAGAAAAAGTCAACCGTGTCCCATCCACTGCCGTACATTATCCTTCATCCTTTCATGACCGCCACCCTGAATCATATGTCACAGATCGTTTTCAACTCCATCAAAATCATTAGCTCCGTTTCATGTCATTGATGTGGGATTCATTAAGGCCCTCCTTTGACGGATCGCTTCTTGTCGACATCAGCTCATTATCCAAGAAGTTGATCTAGGAACAACCCCTTCGGTACTTTGAAGCTTGCATGCCTCAATGGCAAGTTTCTCACTTCCGGCGACAGGTATACATCAATGACCTTCGACCGAAAGATTTTGCGTGGTGTTCCTTTATTCACACCACGTGAATTGTACTGCAGTACCTTGAGGGTCATTATCATTATCGGTGATTCCTCTCGTGCTTGTTAACGGTTTACCTCATTGACCGGTAATCAAGCGATGTCTTTCCATGTTCGACTTCAGAACAATTCTCACATGGATCGACTTGTACTTAGAGTGAAGATCGAACGAGTTTGAAGACCCCGGATCTAGTTTCATCCATCCGGACTGCGATATATATTCAGGAAAGATAAAGACATTGACATGTACATCATTGCAACAGATAATCATCCTATACAAAGGATGATAATTTCATCAAAATTATCAGTCTACCATCAGACGATTGTCTGTTCTATGTACAGAAAAATGAATTTATAAAGTTGAGCATGGGAATGTCCGCCTCAGCTAGATCATGAAAGCAGTATGAAAAATAATGTATTGTATTGTATCTTATTACAGGTCTCCTCCCAGCAATGAATGAACTTCGGATCCTCCTGATAAAGCATTTCACCCGATAAACGGCCTCATACTTTAGGGGGCAACTGTTATAGAAATTTTTTTGCCTTACAGCATTGAGCATGAAATGTCCATAATCTAAGGGATCCAAAGTCCCTAAACATGTTGTTCCTACCCCTAGAGGAACAAGGCTAACAAACCACAGCAATTCACAGAAGTTCTCCACCAGAAACTGCTCAAAAACAAGTCAATTCAGGATCAATTCAGTGGCTCCACTAGCTGTCTGCGCTGAATTTCAAAGTCAACACTGGCTACCTGCACTGCAATGCAGGTAGAAGCACTACCAGGGTGCGCTGAGCGAGATTTGACAAATGGCAAGTTCATTCCAAGAGGTGTCAAGACCCAGGAAGCTTCCAGAATCTTCCTCAATGACACTTGCCTCATTGAATTCGACTATGATGAGTAAGAGGCTCTTAATCTCCAAGTGGAAGCAAGAACCTCCAAGTGGAATCAAGAACTGACAGAGGGAGAGGACACTAGTCAGATCTCAAGCTGACTCATCCTCTCCCCAAACATCTATATATGGATCTCTTCTCCATGAGATCTAGGAGGCTGGAATTTTGTTATTGCAAAGAATTGATGTTGCTTTGAGATTGGAATCATTGGGTGCTTAATGCTTTGAAGGGGGTGAAGATAGGAATTCCATTTGCTGGGAAGGAGATGCTGGATTGGAGCCCTCTGGGTTGTATCTCTTCCTGAACCTTGTTATTTATCAATAAAGCTATCTTGGTTTCTCCTATATACTGATGTATCTCTGATGTATGATTGCATTAGTATGTTTAGTTTATTTCTAATCTTGAACTAGTTATGAATATGAATCCATGTCTTGTGTAGTGTTCTCTTCTTGTGATCTTGCAGAAACCTCTTGAAGCTGGGCGAGCGAGAAGGCAAGTAGCTGGGAACCCTCAAAGAGAAGAGAGACCGGATCGAGGGACAAACGGAAGACACCGGTTAGTCCATCTATCTCTCTTCATTCTTAATTCATAAAGGAAGAATACTAGAATAGCTGTCTCTGTTTGTTGCTAAGGCACTGTCACACCTTAGGTGGATAGGATCGTCCTGCATAGGCATTTTTCCCCACAACACCATGATGTTGTTATCCAAGAATCATGTCAATCAAATTTCAAATGCAAAATTTATGTCTCCTAGAAGTTAGCCTTCTGTGATTGACAAACATAATTGATATGAATTAGATCGTTATATTATTGTTCATCTATCTTGATGCTTTTAGAGTGGAAAAAGTGGAGGAATAAACTTACAAGACCATTTTTACCAGTGGATCTGAGTTTGGTAAATTGAAGTTTGAAACATTCTAGAAGTTTTTTTTTTTTTTTTTTACTAGAGGAATTGGCAACTGCGATGGTATCGTACTCGCGTTACATGGGGTCGAATTCCATTGGCTACCTCTATAACCTCTAGGAGGGTCTGCCCAGGCCGCCTTGAACGTCCCTCGGGTATTCTTTGGGTTTGAACTCGTGACCTGCATAGTTGCACGAACGACTTAGCAAATCGTTCGCTTGCCACTAGACCAAACCCCCACGGCCGAAACATTCTAGAAGTTGTTTGAGTCATCAAATGGAATTTTTTTGTGGGGAGGGCGAGGGGTGGTAAAAATTTGTTTCTTAAGAATTTTCACCCTCTATAGCTATCTATATAAAAATATCTTTCCAATTGCACAAGAATCACCTCAATTGGGGTTTGTATGCAAAAGTTATGCCACCAGAAGTTGACTTTCCTATTTTGACCACCATGATTCAAGAGGATGCCACATCATCCTCCATTATTCATGGAAAAATGGGTAGCCACATGATTATGATGAAGAATACTCTAGAGGAGTCAATATTTTAAATCTAGTTAAGAATTGGAATCAAACTTAACCACTAGTAGGCTATCAGGTTTTGTTATGACCATACCACTGGGAGGAAAAGGAGTTGCATTATATTAGAGTGCATTTTGTTCCATAGATTAGTAGAGTAGCCAAGAGTGGATAGGGAGCAAGGAAAAAGAGAGTGTTTATGCATTTCAGTATCCATGGGCTAGAGGTCTCACTTCTTTGTACTTGCGTCTATTTCCATTAAGATAATGAGAGAGAAGAGAAACCTCATCTTCTAGTTGGGTTTTCTCTCGAAAAGGTTTCCCAAGTCATATCTTATGTTATTGTGGTTTGTGAGTGATTATGATTTTTGGTCTCTATTTTTTGCATAATTATAATTTGCATGCATATGCAATAAACAATAATTAACAAATGTAGAAATTTAAGGAGAAATAAACCTCATATCGTTGATTTCATATTTTCTAATAAAATTTAGTAGGTTTGTTGTGACATACTGTCCAATGGAATATACACGATATTTTACTAATCATATTGGTGTTTGAGTTGCTTTCTTTGGGTATATTGTTGGGATTTGTAGGGTATCTATATCAGTTAAGCTGAAAGTCATAAAACCCCAGCCATGGAAGGTAGATATGCCAATAACCCTTAATATCTCGCAGAGGATAGGTTTGTGCAACTAGAAGCACAAGTTGCATATATAAATCATAATGTGAGCCTCCTCATGGAAACCCTGATCAATAAGGTAGGGATATTAAAAGAATATGGAGTTTCTAACGTGGAGGTTGAATTGGATGATAAATCAATAGATCAAGAAGAACTAGAGAGGGAATCTAAGAAAAAACCTAAAAATGAACAAACTAATTTGATTGTTGTGAACCATTCATAGTCACTATTGAACATGGAAGAAAAGGTCGACATAAGCCATATCGAGGTGATAATGATGCTCTAAATTTAGATCACTAGCTGCAACAATTAGAAGCTTATCTTAGTGTTCATTATATAGAGGAAGAACAAAACATTGTAGGGTTATGCCCTGTTCTGGTGGGGAAGCCATAAGGAGACCTTGAGGTTGGAGGGAGATCCTCTAGTGACTATGTGGGAGGATTTCAAAACCTTCATAAAGTCAAAATATTACCCTTTTGTGTATGTAGAGGACTAGTGGATTTGGTGGCCCATTACTTTAGGAAGAGATAGGGATAGAGTGTATAGGAGTACACCAAAAAATTTAGAAAGATGTATATAATGTTGGATATCACCCCAAATAACCTAGACATACTCCTCATGTATTTGGGGGATTTACATAGCCATCTGTGGAAGCTAGTGATGTTTTTCAAGCCTAGATCAATGGAAAAGGCTTATGTACAAGCACAATACCTAGAGAACATAGGCCAGATGAAAGGGCAATCAAGTGGGTCAATGCATAAAGAAAACCATAAATCTTCTAATGAGGGGAATACAGAGTGGAAAGGGGGAAAGGAAAAATGACAACAACCAAAATACACCAGGGAAATGATCCCAACAATTACTACAACCACTGTAACGTTCACGATCATATAAAGGAGGAGTGTTAGAACTTGCATCCATAGCTCATCCTGAACAACAACAAGGAATATGTTAAGAAGAAAAATATCATGGCCAAGAATCAAGTAACTTGGTGGAAAGGAGCTTAGACATGGATGAGAATATTTTGTGTACATCAGTGCAAAAGGAAGTGAAATTGAGTAGCATTTATCAACAAGAAGAGAATGAAATGAACAAAATATTCCACATAAAGATATAGGTCAAGAAGACAAAAATTTATGCTTTGTTCAACTCAAGATCATAGGAAAATCTCATTGTTAACGGGAAAAGTGTCTACTCAGAACGCCCCTATCCCACTAAGGTGTGACAGTACCTTAGAAACAAACAAGGAAAACTACTTTCGTATTCTTCTTTATGAACTATAAACGAAGAGGAATAGGATGAACCAACCTGTGTCTTGCGCTAGTCCTTTGATCCAATCTCTCTCCTCTTTGACAGCTTCCAGCTACCTGCTCCCTTACTTGCCCAGCTTCACCAAGTTCCTGCAAGATGACAGAAGAGGAAAACTACACAAAGACATGAATTTACATTCATAAATAGCTTAGGATCAGATATAAGCTAAACATGCAAATATAACAAAACATCATTGATACACAAGCATGTAGGAGAAACTCAAATAGTTTTATTGATATAACAAGAAGGTCCAGGAGGAGTTACAACCGATGATTCCTGATCCAGCATCAACCCCCCAGCAAAGGAATCCCCTCTTCACCTCCAACAAAGCATAAGTCACCTAATACACTGATCTCTATCTCAAAACCAACAGCAATTCTCTGCAATGTACAAAATTCCAGCCTCTGGATCT
This sequence comes from Pinus tabuliformis, assembly GCA_031772625.1. NCBI lineage: Eukaryota > Viridiplantae > Streptophyta > Pinopsida > Pinales > Pinaceae > Pinus > Pinus tabuliformis. The sequence continues at coordinate 700,686,929 of CM062813.1, forward strand.
CTGGGATGAGGGATCCATATATAGATGTATGAAAAGAGGATGAGTCAGCTTATGATTTGACTAGTGGCCTCTCTCTGTCAGTTCTTGCTTCCACTTGGAGACTGAGAGCCTCTTACTCATCCTTGGTCGAACTCAGTGAGGCAAGTGTCATTGGGGAAGATTCTGGAAGCTTCCATTGTCTGTCCACCTCGCGGAATGACACTGCCATTTGTCATTTCCCGCTCAGCGCACCCTGGTAGTGTATTTAGGTGCATTGCAACGCACCTAGCTAGTGTACTGGGGTGCTATGCAACGCAGCTAGCTAGTGGAGCAGCTGAAATGATCCTGATTTGACTGATTCTGAGCAGTTTCTGGTGGAGAACTTCTGGGAGAAGCTGTAATTGGTTGACCTTGTTCCTCTAGGGGTAGGAACAACACTTTTAGGGACTTAGGATCCCTTGGTTTATGGACATTTCATGCTTAGAGCTGTAAGGCACAAAAATGTCTATAACAGTTGCCCCCTAAAGTATGAGGCCGTTTATCGGGTGAAATGCTTTATTAGGAGGATCCGAAGTTCTTTCAATGCTGGGAGGAGACCTGTAATAAGATACAATACAATACATTATCTTCATACTATTTTCATGATCTAGCTGAGGCGGGCATTCCCATGCTCAGCTTTATAAATTCATTTTTATGTACACAGGACAGACAATCGTCTGATGGTAGACTGATGATTCTGATGAAGTCATCATCCTTTTGGTAGGATGACTATCTGTGCTGCAATGCTGTACATGTCAATGTTTTTATTTTTCCTGAATATATATCGCAGCCCGGATGGATGAAACTAGATCCGGGGTCTTCAATCTCGTCCGATCTTCACCTGAAGTACAAGTTGATCCATGTGAGAAATGTTTTGAAGTCGAACATGGAAAGACATCGCTTGATTACCAGTCAATGATGTAAACTGTTAACAAGCGCGAGAGGAATCACCGATAATGATGATGAACCTCAAGGTACTGCAGTACAATTCATGTGGTGTGAATAAAGGACTTGGCGTCGAACACCACGCAAAATCTTTCGGTCAAAGGTCATTGATGTATACCTGTCGCCGGAAGTGAGAAACTTGCCATTGAGGCATGCAAGCTTCAAAGTACTGAATGGGGTGTTAATAGATCAACTTCTTGGATAATGAGCTGATGTCGACAAGAAGCGATCCGTCAAAGGAGGGTCTTGATGAATCTCACATCAATGACATGGAACGGAGCAAATGATTTTGATGGAGGTGAAAACGATCTGATGATATATAGTTCAGGATGGCGATCATGAAGGAATGAAGTATAATGTATGGTAGTGGATGGGACATGGGTGACTTCTCTGGATGACTTCTCTTGAACATATCGACGACACTTATATGATGGATTGGTAGCATTTACCCCAAATGTGGATGGTATGGCATGACCATGGTGATGTGACCAGTGAATGAAACAACCCAACCCGACTCAGGCACGGAGTGGAAGTGTCATGTTCAAGAGCGACTTGCTACCAATAAAGATTCTTTGAGTTTCTTCCCAATTTTTCCCCAGTCATTGCTGACCAGTACCTCTTTATTTTTGTCAAGCTTGAGGAGGATAGCATATGCCTGTTCTATAATTTGCCCTTCGGGCAAACCCATCGCTATGTTTTAACGAGCCTAGCGATAGTGAAACTCGTTCTCGTCTAAAGACAAGTTTGTCACTATTAATCTTTTTAACGAGTTTAACGACAAAGATAACTCGGTCCTTTTCATTTTTAGAGAGTCTGAAAAGGTACGTAAAGGTAACTCCGAAATTCCTTTTTCGTCATCTAATCCCTTAAGTTCGAAAAAGTATAAAACAATACAGAAGGGATGAATTTTCGATAGTTTTAACGAGCCGAACAAAACAAGCGCTCGATCTTTTTGTGCAATAATCCCTCAGGTCCAAAAAGATTAAAATCTAGAGGAGGGATAGCACTTCAGGTCGCTTTAACAAGCTGGAAGGCCAAAACTCGGCAATATTTTCATATTTTACGAGTCAGTTGAAAAGAGCTTAAAGAAGACTCGTCTTTTGAGGAACGAGTGATAAAATGGGTAGCAGCTAATTCTAGGTAAGGGTTGGAATTTTCCAATCACGGCAGTGTCACAAGGATGGCTAGTGAAATCACTCTTCGCAGCTGTTCCTCAAAATGGGTAAACAATCAAATGGAGGTGAATGATCGGCCAATGGAAAAGTGGAGGTGACGGTGCAAACACGACCAAGGCTTTAATGGCTGAAATGCTTCATTCACGGTGGTTATTTACCGGGGAATAGTTCATTTTTTAATGAGCTTAAACGCGGGTAGAAACACTTGCTCATGTCTTATGTTTATTTTTTAACGAGCTTGAACTATGTGCTAAAACTGCTCGATTAATCCAGTCATATGATAAGAATGTCTCATATAAAACAGAAACTTTTAGATTTTTGCCCCACATCCTTTCTTTATGCAAGTTCGGTGACGACTAATCCTACGAGTTTAAAGGGTTAGAGGTCCTAAAAATTTAAAAAATAAATAGCCGCCCCTTGCTTGCACTCCAAAAGGTTTGCATGCCCCCAGTTGTAAAATATGGTTTCAAGGTTACCCCTCAATTTGCAGACAAAACATTTGTTCTGTCGGGAAAGGCCTACCTCTTACAGGTTACCCAAAGATTGTTCTATTCACGGTGCAAACAAAACACTTCTTCGGCGGTGTCTACCGAGATAAACAAGGGTGAGTGACTCAGTTCTGTCAACTCACATAACTTTGACAAGAGAATCTTGTTCTAGAATAACCCCTCTTCCACCGACGTACGGGGTACAGACTAGTCATATTCTCCCGCGGAAACCTACCCTATACCCAAAGTTTTCCTGCCGAAGCAGACCAGGATGCATGCCCCCTGGGTTTCAGTCATATCCCTCCGAATTACTCGCGCTCATCGGGAGGATGGACTGGAGATTGAGACATTTCTTACGTGAAGAGACCATTTAGGGATGGTATATGACTATTTGCTATGCGTGATCCGGGAAATGAAAGCTGGTCCACGAGCTTGACCACTCTTCCTTCGTGCGGAAAACACATTACTCTAAAGAGTGAGGAGACGATGGCTCCCATGCAATAAATATAGTCTCGTCCAAGGAGTAGGTTATAATCCAAGGGTCCTTGAACAACCATTACATTCATTTGAACTGTCTTCCTTCTCAATGTTATGGGCACATCAGGAAGGATCCCTAAAGGTCGACTGGTTCCTTTATCAAAGCCTGTCAGATTTCTCATCTCAAGCAAAAGCGATGGTGAACCAAGCGCTTTCCAAGCAGTAGAGGAAAGGATACTCACAGAAGCCCCCTCATCTATGATGGTACCAGCCATGACCATTCTATATATTTGAACGATAATTCGGAATGGTATGCTGGCTGGTAAACGGGGTCTGCCTAGTTGATTCCAGTCAAAGGAGACAACTAGGTTGCTTGGAGGTGGGACCGAGTAGATGGCCGGGTATGGCTCTGACGAACTTCCCTCCTGTGGTAAGGGAATGGGTAGATTGCCCCCATGTTTGTCGGAGTCTGTGTTGATGAAGAGAATTTGGACGGTGTCATCCTTGTTCTCTTCAGTGACTGTATCATCCGAAGATAAAACCTATGAAGGTAAGACCGGGTCAATTGCCGCCTCGACCTTTTGACTTTCGTCTGGTATGGATTCAGATGGTTTATCTTCGATGATAGGCGCTTCAGCCGACCACTTGAGTGGGCCAGCTGGATTCTCCACTAGCGACGGACTCGGTAAGAGTTTTTTATATCCAGGAGGAAGTCGTAACGGTGAAACCGGATGATCATCCAAAACTCTTTTCGCTTCGTCTAAGAAGGGACAACGGTGGACGGCATGATTGCCTTCGCAAAGTTTACAAGGAAATATAGCTTTCCCTTTTTGTCCTGGGGCTTCACTTTCGCTAGTTGACGGTGTGCTTTCAACATGATCATCAGAGGTTGATGACACTGGATTGTGCAAACGAGGAGACCAGTCCCTTAGTATCCGAGGGATGCAAGGACAATCTCTGTGAAAGTGGTCTCCTTTGCAAATGACACATGGCGATTTAGGCCTGGTCAGTGCAGTGTGTGTATTTTCATTAGACGACACTCGTTTTCCACCATTCGCCTTTGGCTCCTTCTTTTTCTCTTTCTTCTTCTTCTCCTTCTTCTCCTTAGGAACTTGATTTTTGGCTTTGCCAGCCCCATCAAGCGAAGAGGAAGGGGGAGAGGAAGAATTAGAGGAAGTAGAAGGTTGGTGGGCAACTCTAGATTCGTCTGGTTGCTGATTCGATTGTTCAGGAATAGTGGTGTTCTGAACGACATTGGTTGAGAAGAGCCAGACTGGCAAGCCAATTGTCAGTCCTGGAAGCGACAATGTGGCCATATGGGGTGCACCAACATCTCCCCAAGAGGAGAAGGGACTAGGATTTCCACCAAGGGGAATTCCTTGGTTGGTAGACTCCATTTTCTCAACCTAAGATCAACGTAGGAAAAGGGTATGAATATTCCATTTAAAATAAATTTTAAGACACTTTGACACAACTTGTTTTTTCAGTTTTAAAGAGTCGAGAAAAAACAAAAGATGACTCTAGTCTCCTTCGATTTTTAATGAGCCTGAAGTGACAAGTGCTCAGATGGACCTTTTCCGTTAAGGAGTCTGAAAAGGAATGAAAGGGACTGCTCTAGAGATCTAGGTAGAGGGAGTACCAAACCAATCGCAAAACTGCAGAATACTTTTTACGGTACGGCAGTCAATCTTCCCGAATGCTGTGTTTGGTGCATTGCGATCAGTAGGGCGGCCGACACGGCTTCCTATGGATAAAAGGTTTTAAGCCTATAGGGGTCTCCCAATATATACTCGATGGTACGTGGGAGCACAAGTCCATACTGGCACTTATCGTCTCAAAGTGGAGGAATCACCCAACCATCAGTGAGGACAACAGTTACCAGGTTTTACGACGCTGGAATACGTCTCTAGCCTAGACCTCTAAATGTTGTGCGTTAAGTTTCAAAAGCGTTGTTAGATTCATTCAATTTATTTTAAGTTGATCTTTCTTAGAAGTTTGCCTTTAGGGATCACCACGAGGTGTAGATGTAATTCCTAAAATGCAATCTAAAGATGATAAGCAAACTTTTATCTCTTTTCAGCAATGAAAATCCTAGCTACAAGGGGAAAAGAAAGACACAATCTTTTCTCAAAAAGCAAAGAGCACACTGTAGATGCACTTTTCCTAAATCAAGCCAAATAGACTATCAATATGCAAATGCACATATGCATGTATTTGTTTTCACTTTCTTAATATTGATGCCTAAAAAGAAAGTTGATGTACAAATCTAAATTTGCTTTCAAGTGAAAAACACAAACAAGCTTCTTTTCGAAATCAAAAGGTAGAGAAGATTACGACACTTTATGATTTTGAAATAAACACTCGTTTCGACACTAGAAAGTGACAAATTCAAACCAAAGACAAAAGTAAAAGCATAATCGACTGTCAACAACAAATAAACTTTCTCCTAAGTAAAAATCGACACTTACGACAGATCTAAATCCAAGGACGACAGTATGACTATTCTACTCTTTCAATGGAAATCTGTAAATGATGTAACAAACACACAAAGAACATCTACAGTATTTTTGTACAAAGGAGGCGGAATTAAGGCAAAGAAAAGGGGTTTTTAAACAGACACACACTGATCACAGGCTGCAAAAATCAGAGACAAAACTGAAAAAATGAAGCAAAGAACCTCAACTGCACAGGGCTAGGCTGATCAACGCACTTGTTACACAGAGAAACTGGATTGCAGCGTAGGTAGCCCTCTCGGGAACTGCGTTGAAATGCAGAATCTCTTCACAGAGCCTGCGTTGGGGCAGAAACGAGAATTCTATCCGGGTTATGGGTCACGGTTTGCAGTTTAATCTATGGTTTTTGGCCGAGTGAAAGCAATCAGTAATGCACAATCAGAGCGTGGATTTAAAGGAGGTCTAAGAGCTATCACAAAGGGTAATCAGATCATTTGTGAATCAGCTGTTCAAATCATAAACAAATCCAGTGAATGGATTGAAGTGGCAGGTGTCTACTTTGCATTTGATAATGGCAAATGCAGTTCGATTGCCACTTCTGTGTTTATGAAACAAACAACAAGAGAAACACAAACAAACTAACTAGACACGTTCCCCAGTGGAGTCGCCATTTTGTTAACGGGAAAAGTGTCTACTCAGAACGCCCCTATCCCACTAAGGTGTGACAGTACCTTAGAAACAAACAAGGAAAACTACTTTCGTATTCTTCTTTATGAACTATAAACGAAGAGGAATAGGATGAACCAACCTGTGTCTTTCGCTAGTCCTTTGATCCAATCTCTCTCCTCTTTGACAGCTTCCAGCTACCTGCTCCCTTACTTTCCCAGCTTCACCAAGTTCCTGCAAGATCATAGAAGAGGAAAACTACACAAAGACATGGATTTACATTCATAAATAGCTTAGGATCAAATATAAGCTAAACATGCAAATATAACAAAACATCATTGATACACAAGCATGTAGGAGAAACTCAAATAGTTTTATTGATATAACAAGAAGGTCCAGGAGGAGTTACAACCGATGATTCCTAATCCAGCATCAACTCCCTAGCAAAGGAATTCCCTCTTCACCTCCAACAAAGCATAAGTCACCCAATACACTGATCTCTATCTCAAAACCAACAACAATTCTCTGCAATGTACAAAATTCCAGCCTCTGGATCTCTGGGATGAGGGATCCATATATAGATGTATGCAAAGAGGATGAGTCAGCTTATGATTTGACTAGTGGCCTCTCTCTGTCAGTTCTTACTTCCACTTGGAGACTGAGAGCCTCTTACTCATCCTTGGTCGAACTCAGTGAGGCAAGTGTCATTGGGGAAGATTCTAGAAGCTTCCATTGTCTGTCCACCTCGCGGAATGACACTGTCATTTGTCATTTCCCGCTCAGCGCACCCTGGTAGTGTATTTAGGTGCGTTGCAATGCACCTAGCTAGTGTACTGGGGTGCTATGCAACACAGCTAGCTAGTGGAGTAGCTGAAATGATCCTGATTTGACTGATTCTGAGCAGTTTCTGGTAGAGAACTTCTGGGAGAAGCTGTAATTGGTTGACCTTGTTCCTCTAGGGGTAGGAACAACACTTTTAGGGACTTAGGATCCCTTGGTTTATGGACATTTCATGCTTAGAGTTGTAAGGCACAAAAATGTCTATAACACTCATTACAATAGAGATGGTCAACAAATTGGGATTGGAATTTTGTGATCATTCAATCTCATATCCATTTGGATGGGTCAATAAGGATGTGGAAATAAAGGTAACCAAATAGTGCAAAATAAGATTATCTACCAATGTTGCTTTTGAGGAAGTATAACTAGATGTAGTTCCCCTTGATTTATGTAAAGTGGTGTTTGGAATTCCCTATATGTACGTGTGGAATGGAATCTTCATGTGAAGAGCCAACCAATAATGCCTCATTAAAGATGGAAAATCCTTCACCATCAACACACATAAGGGAAATTCTAAAATTTCATTGGTAAGTGACAACCAAGCCAAGATACGGATTAGTTTTATCAATAGGTATTTTTTACTATTTTTAAGAGAAAATCAATCTATAGGGGAGTTAGTGAGAGCAAAGTCATCCCTGGAGGGGTGTACTAAGGAATAAAAACAACCACTGGAAGAGTTGCTACACTAATTAAGGGGTTTGTTCCAAGAGCCTAAAGGGATACCACCCAAGAGGGAGGTTGAGCATGAGATCCAATTATTGTCAGAGTAATTGTTGCTGAACATTGGGATATACATGAATTTTTTTTATAGAGGCAAGTGAGGTTAAGAAGTAGTTGCAACAAATACTAGAATAAGGTGTCATTGGACCAAGTACCTCATCATTTGGGTCACCCATCATCATTGTGCCAAAGAACGATGGGATTTAGCAAATGTCTATTTATTACAAGGTGTTCAACAAAATCACGCTCAAGAACAAGTACCTCCTGCCTAAGATAGATGATATGTTGAATCAATTGCAACACGATAAACACTTCAACAAGCTCAACCTAAATTTATGATATTACCAAGTTCTAGTTAGGGAAGAAAATATATGGAAGATTGCCTTTAAAACTAGAAAAGGTTTGTACGAGTTGTTAGTCATGCCATTTGGCCTATAAATGCACTGAATACATTTATGAGGTAATGAATTGTGTACTATGCCTCTTTATAGATTCATTTGTTATTATCTATTTGAATGATATATTGGTATATAGATCTACCTAGGAGGAGAACATATCGCATTTGATGTAGGTGCTAGAGACATTAAAGAAGCATTAGTTTCTAGTAAATCTAAATAGTTGTGAGTTTGCACAATATTATTTGGTGTATATGCTGTATGTGATTGGTTGTGGAGAGTTGAAGATAGATCCTACCAATATGGAGGCCATCATGAAGTGGTCGTTGCCTACTAATGTTTCTAAGGTAGGGAGTTTTGCTAGGGAAACAAAATACTTGAGGAGTTTCATAACCTCGTTTTCAATATTAGCAGCACCACGCCATGCCATAACAATGAGTGAAAAGAGTTTCTAGCGAGGAAAGGGTCAACAAAGGGCCTTTGAGGAGTTAAAGAAGACAATCAATCAAGCACCAATTCTGGTATTACCAAAGTTGTAGTAGTCCTTAGAAGTGGAGAAAGATGTGAGTGGGTATGTTATGGGAGTGGCCTTGATGTAGGGACGAAGGCCTGTATACTACCATTGTGAAGTATTTCATGGAGTAATTCTCAAGTACCCTACCTATGACAAGGAGCTCTATGCCTTAACGCAAGCTATGAGAATTTGAACCACTATTTGATGGGAAAGGAGATAGTAATCCACACAGATCACTAGCCAATACAAAACTTGCAGCCCCAGACTAAGTTATAGTATACCAAGAATTATAAGTGGATGGGATTTCTATAGTAGAATCATTTAATTATTAAGTACAAGAATGGAAGCACAAAGAAGTTGTTTGATATGATTTCAAGGAAACTCACTTCAAATATCACAACTTTCAGAATTCTTATGCACATGGATCCTTTCACCCATGACGCATATAGAGAGGAATACACAAAGCATGGGGAATTTAAGGAGTTGTTTCAACAATTGAAAAGCTAGTCATGTGCACGATGGTGACAACACAATTGACTACCATCTCTATAGGTTAGATAAGTTATGTGCTCATAAAGGTGAAAAACTATAGTTGATTAAGGAGACTCACACCTCCAAGTTTGCAGGGCATTTTGGTGTAGGGAAGATAGTGACCAACGTTCCTCATGTATATTACTATGGGATGGAAGAAGATGTAGTTAGGTTCATAAGAGAATGCATATTTTTTTGTACCAACAAGCCTAGTAACAAGAAAAAGGTTATATATCATCCATTGCATGTACCACTTATTCTTAGGAAAGAATTTCCATCAAATTTGTAGGAGGTTTACCAACAACCAGGAAGGGACATGACTACATGGTATTTGATAGGTTCAACAAGATGTGTGTTCTAATGCCCTATAAAAAGACCATTAGTGGGAAAGAAGCCACGAAATTGTTCTTTGGATAGGTTTGGGTGCACTTTGGGATACCAAAGAGCATCATTTTAGATAGGGACATGTTGTGTTATACAACAACCCTCCCCATTTCAAAATTTTCATCCAAAACTTTAACAAGAAATGGGTCCCCTTTTAGGACTTAGATAAAATCAATAATTCAATAACAATCGCAAACTTTGATTTAACCACATAACACATGAAAGTCCTTATGAAAAGGTCTGATTCGATATAAATATCAATCAATATCTTTTCGTAAAAATAATATGACACACCCTTTATTTAAAGGATAGACTTAAAAGGCTCCCATTGGCAATCTCTGATGCGATAATGCTATCAAAAAGCGCAAATCGCAAGTTAACAAAGAAGCATTCCAATAGTTCACTCAAATCTCCCGATGCAATCATCCGATCGCAATCGGCCATCGCTGTAAGCATGAGACACATAACTATCTATTGGCAATCGCTGATGCGATTTCATTAAAAGTGCACTTTCCAATAAAAGTTTGTTTAAACGAATGTTTGCGGGTTTAAACCTTAAATCAATTATAAATGAAAAACAAAGGATTTATTGATTATCCTGCTTCCCCATGATAACTCACTTTTATCGCAATCGGAGATAAGTATGGAAACAACTAAATCTTAACGTTTGGACCTCCCAAGCTACGATATGTGCTTTTCGCTAATCGCTGATCGGGAAAGTCACGAGATCCACTTTAAAAGACTATTACTAATATGTGTGATGCAACATATCATTATGAAATTTAAGTATCACGATTGGCGGTTACGGAAGTCATTAATTGAGCAGTTAAGGTTGAATCCTTCGAGGATTTCATCCGTGGTAATATTTGAGTTCATATTGCTTATCACGCTTGAATTACCATTAATCTTTTGTATTCTGTGTTGGCTTTGAACGGGTTTTTTCTCTGTTACATTCTTCTGTTTCTTTTGCAGAGCAAGTCTGAGTTGATGAATCTAGCTAAAATGATGAAGAAATCAAAGAAACCAAAGGCCCCCAGTAGCCAAAGAGGAACCAGTGAAGAAGGTCTTGATATCAGATACTACCTGCCTTGGTCTAGGAAAAGCTTCATGGGAGAATATATACAATTTGCTGGAAGCTGAAGATCTGGAGGAGATTGAAGAAGAAGTGGCAACAGCCGATTCCACTGACAAGTCAGAGAATACTCTTAAGGATTTGGCCAGCTCCTTTCTTCATAGAATAGCAGCCCGTGCCAAAGTTTTACCCTATAATGACTTGGTTAGATGGGTGATTGAAAGCATCAATATCACAGACAAAACATTCTTTACAGCCGATGGGAGAATGTTCGGTTCATTTAGAGCAGAAGATATCAAAAGAATGTACCATTTTCCTAAACCACAAAAGCGATATAACAAAGCATTTTTGGAGGATTTTGCCAAAGAAAATGCCATCGAATCGGACCCTATTAGACAGTGGAGGAATTTTCCAACTAAACACAAGAATGAATCATCAGGTATGTACTTTGTAGACTCATTATCATCTCCTTACTGTTATGCAGGTGCAATGATGTGCAAGCTCTTTGGAGTCCATGATTCTGCCAAATTTTCTATAGAGATGGTACCTTTAATGGAGGCTGCAGTTAATTCTTATATCATGGATTGGGTAACCATTTTGTTTGATAAAATGGCCAACCAAATACTTGATTATAGGAAAAACAAGTTCGTGACTACCCAGGTAATACCCCCGTTTTATATGAGTGCCTATATTTTAGACACTATCTATTTCAATTCTGAATACCCCATTCTAGGATGGAAATGGACTCCACAGGACCCTAACCCCATTCATATCTATCATAAGGAATTGTGGAAAGCCCATTACAAAAATCATCTTTATAGAATCTGTCATGGTTTCATCCTCCCTATGTATTATTCCATATTCAATAAACCCGCTCCTAGGTTGTCCGAGGAAGCCTGTGTCGACCTAACTGCAATTGGTAGTTGGTTTGGTGAAGAAAAGTTCACCTACATCAGACTTTTCGGTAGCACTACTGACCCACATGTCCTTCCCTTATACATCCCTGATAAGTTACTTGCCAGAGAGTTAGCATATCAGATAACAGTAGAAGGGATGTCAAGGAACCTAAAGGAGTCTAAAAAGCATATGTGGCCTTCATTCCCCCTCCGATGTGGAGCTTTCACACTGCATGACTTCAAACATGCAGAGAAGGAAGCTGAGAAAATAAAAATGTTAAAGTTAGCAGTCATCCCAAAAAGGCAGTATGATCCTAAATTTGTTGCCTACAATGTCACTTCTCAAGCCAAAATCACCAAGTTTGAACATGAGAAGGATAGTTATGATGATTTGTTTGCTTTAGCTGAGTTATTTTCTCAAGTAAAACAAGTGGCAAAAATCAAATTTGGAGTGGAGGGACTAGAGGAATTTTACAAGTTTAGGACATAGAGATTGGAAACACTATCTCTGGACTTGTTAATACTACCACTATGGTGCAATTAGAAGGCCACTGTGAAGATCAAATTATTGCAAAAATCCTGAGAAGGAAAAGACCCCAGAAAGGGAGCAGAGCCCCTTGATACGAATATCAATATTGAACCTAAATTGATCAAGGAATGGGAGCAGTTCAACTCAATCATCAATAACCCAAATATTTCCCAAGAGCTCACTACACCAAAAATGCCTACAGTGCAAAATCCAGAAGTTATTACTGTTTCGATTGAAGGGACAAGCGGCCTACCCAGAATTCAGCAAGACATAGAGATCATTCCCGAGAATCCAACAGAGGAGATTGTACTACGAACTGAAGAAATACCACCTCTCATTTTCTTCTACAGGCCGAAGCACAGAGCTGTAGTTAAAAGACAGAGGAAGAAGAGGAAAATTGATCAAAGTCCTCTTTTAACTCCTCAGGCAGAAATGATGAACGTGGTATGGAAGGCAGAAGTCAATCCCTCTGAGGATTTAACAAAGCTATCTCAGTATGTAGGAGCCTACACAGCAGTGACAATGGATAAAGCCTCAGAGGTCAGCCATCTAATAAGGGAAAAGGATCAGAGGATTACCCAACTTGAGGTGCAATCGACAGAGCAACAACAAAAGATCACTCAGCTTGAACAACAGTTAACAGAGCAGAGGCAGCAAAATGAGCGATTAAGAGAGCAGTTGAAACTAGAAAAACAAAGGATTGATGAGCAGACTCTCCATAAACAATAGGAGTTGTCTCAGGAGTTAAGCAGGCTTCAGATGATAAGTGAGCAAGAGAAGAAGGCAAAGGAAGATCAAATCACACAAATGCAAGAACAGATAGAAAGATACAAGGGTTATCCATAGGTAGGTGAATTTAGAACAGAAGCCTTGGAAATAACCAAAGCCTTGTCTCAACAGTTGGATATTATTTGCCACAACATATCATTGGCCAACCCCTTATGTGATATCTCTGCATCATTGATTGAGAAGGCAGTGGACGCCAGACTTGAATTGGAAAAGATAGATGAAAGGTTAACCAATTTTCTGTCCTAGCAAGATTCCAAAGAAGGAATGGCTGCCAACTTGCCGAGAATACAAGAATCGCACAAGGAAATCCTATTTTCCGAATGGGAGTCCCAGCTAATGAAAGCCAAAAGAGCAACTTCTAGATGCAGAGCCACAACGAACAGTCTGATTGAATTAGTGAATAATAGCTTACATATGTCTAATTTGATCACTGATTGCTCTCCAGGTAAACTCCCAAAAGCAAAGGCACTGGAACAACATTTGAAACAGGAGTTGGCGAATAGAGAAAAGCAGATTGGAGAAATCCAAAACTTGACATGGGAAACATTCTGGTTTTTCCTAGTCAAGCCACATAGCCAGCAGATGGCCATGAAATGTCTTTCGGATGCAATCAACTGCATGATCTATGAACTCCTCAATGCCACCTATACAGCCCAGCTACACTCCAGGATGAGTTAGCCTCCAAAAATCCAGCCTATGCTTGCAATATTCCAGCTACAATCAAAGGAAAAGAAGTCGATACAGTGAATTCATTCAACCGCTACTGCACTGTTATTTTCATAATGAATCCCATATTTTCATGTCTACAATTAGAACATCGCATGGCAATTTTTATTGATAGTTAGTTGTTATTTTTAGTATTTAAGACCCTTTCATGTATTTAGAAAGGGTCCTCAATTTGTATTAAAAACTTGACTTGGGAGTTGCACTACTGTACTTCTAATGTTTTTTTTATCAAAAGCTGGACCAAAGTTCTACATTTTTGTGGAAGAGGCTTTTATAAGATTTGCACTTTTGCATCTTTTGAAGGTGTTCTCAAATAGGAAAGTAGAATCTGAATGTTGTTTACATCGGGAGAATTCAAATGCATATGATACTATTATCATTGTTTTTGTCTTATTTCTCTATGCAAATGAACATTTCTCAACATTGCTATTATTGATATATTTATGTTTTTCAAGCAATTCTTTAACTTGTCATTTCTGAATGTTTTAGAATTTTTATCATTTGGATATATATGTCAGTGATATATATTATGATCAATGCGATAACGTTTTTATTATTACTTTTTTTAACTACTTAAAAAAAGCAATCATCATATGAATGCATATTTATATTTTATGAATAAGTCATCTTTATGGTTATTTGTTTAATAGAAACAATAAAAAACTGTGTTGTTAAAATAATACTCAGGATAGATCAGTTATATTTGTATATTTTCGCATTGTAGGATAAAACACATATCACCTTCGTTATACACTACAAACCAATCACCCATCAACTCATATATCACTAGGAAATTGGTCCCATTATATCCAGTCGGAGCCACCACACCAAACGGAAAAGGAGCTGCACTAAGGTTCGGACCGGGTGGTTTTCCCCGATGTTGATGTAGTGATTTTAGAGGCATCAACATTTTTGGCACTAGAAGGAGGGCATGAACTGTGAATGGCGAGAAAATCCAAATCCATAGCCCATTCTGAGAGTAAATCTCCCTCACCATCTCCTCCAACTTCTCCCTCGCATTCTAAATCTCCAATTTTCAAGCGAGAAGTTGAAAAGATAACAACCACTACTGAAAACTTGAACATATCGGACAAATCCACCCTTGAACCCCCTAAAGTTCAGTGTTTAATTCATAAACTTCAAGGGTTTTCAATATCTCAAGAAAAGTCTGAGTTATCCCAAGGCAGTGTGACTTCGCAATACATTCCTTCTCAGCCTCTTACAAGATTACAGAGTGAAAAGCTTGGTATTGAACCAACAGAATTTCCTCTGCCTAAAAGGAAAAGAGCTAGGAAGACACCTGAAGAGTCTGACAGTGAGACTCTTTCATCATCATCATCCATTTCATCCAATCCATTGCAAAGTCAACCATCCACTCCCCAACTTCATATCATTGTCCAACAGGGTACAGGTACTCCGACATCCTCTACCCAACCACTTGTAACTACATCCTCACTTTCTTCTGTTGTTAGCGCAACAATGGCACACAATCAACCACAACCAAGGCCATGGACAAATCCAGGGGCAGTCGCAATGCCTGCACCCTTGAGTCAATTACCGGCCCACCCTAAAAAGTGGTTGCCAAAGTTTAATCCAGATATCGGCATACTGGCAGAAGAACACATAAACAACTTTATGTTGTCAATTAAATTAAACGGAGTGATAGAAGAAGACGTTGTTGTGAGGCTTTTCCCATACACCTTACAAGGAGCAGCTGGATCATGGTATTTTTCATTACCAGCAGGATCCATTACTAGTTGGAATGCTTTCCAAGAGCAGTTTTTGACTAAGTTCGGAGATGATAGGTCCACAACAACATTAATCAATGATCTCTCCAATCTTAAAACTGAATCGAAAGAACCCATTAAATATTTCAACTCGCGATTTAATAAGCTCTTAAATAAAATTCCTGCTACATCTAAACCCAGTGAAGAGGTTCAAAGTGAATGGTATATTTCTGCTTTACCTTCGAATATAGCCATCTTGGTTGATAGAGTTGCAAAGCCCACCTTAGCGGAGAATATGAAAGAAGCGATTGCCATTGAGAAACACATTATCGCTTTAGAAAAGAAAACCGTTCTTGAGGGGAGAAAGTCCAAAAAAGTTACTTTTAAAGATGATTCGAAGAAGAAAGTGGCTGAAGATCCATATGATATGGAGGGTTTGCAAAATTTTTTAAAGACTATGTCTAATGAAATGGTAGAGATAAAGAAATAGGTAGCGGAAACCTCCACTAAAAATCCATTTAGGAACTTCAAAAGAGCTGAATAAAAACCACCTAATGCCATATCTAATGCAAAATCAGATCTAGATAATGATGAGGATGAAGACACAGTATTGTCATCCAAGGAAACAGAAAAAGATGAGGTAACTGAATGTCATGGTATGTGGGACTTCATTTTTCCTAATTCTGATACTGAAAGTGAACAGGAAGCTCTCCCAGTAAGTACTAGAAGTAAAGTCACTGCAGAGCCTGTTCAATCTAATCAAAAGAAGAAAAATGCAAGCCCTACTACCAAAGATAAGGCTCCCATGAAGAAATCTACAGTGTTGCCTACTCAAAATCAGCCATCATCTTCTAATACACCCTCATCATCCAAGACATTGGTAGTCTCTGACTCTATGGATTACAACATTATAGAAGAAATGAAGAAGACTAGCGCGAATATCTCTTTTTTTGAGCTTAGAAAGTTTAAACATCAACAAAAATTGCTGCTCAAAGAGTTAAATGCAGTGCCTTCTTCTCCTCTTCCAAATGCTATACTGTCCAAGGCAGCTAAAGGAATAGGTAAGCCACCATCAGATAGAGTAGATGCTACTGATGTTGTTTTGATCGAAGATAGATCTAATTCTCATACTCCTCATTTTCTCTTAACCTATGAAATCTACAATATAAATTTGCACAACTGCTTAAAAGATTCAGGGGATTCATCAAACATAATGCCAGCCTCGGTTTGCTCAAAATTGAACATTGAGCCCCAAAAATCTGCAATGCATATTGTTCAATTGGATCGAACTAAGGTTCAAGTCTTATGAGAGATTAATTCAGTCACCATTAGGTTATCAGCTGATCTTAGAGTAGTCTAGAGAATTGATATATTGATTGCTGACACCCCTAAGTTATATGAGTTAATTTTAAGCAGGGATTGGTCTAAGAAACTCCATGGTTACATTTCTACTGATTGATCTCATATGTGGCTTCCCTATAAAGGGAAACCAAATCAAATTAAGATCGATCGGTAGAAGCACATGACTCATACTGTAACAGAGTTTGAGCAAGAAATCAACCCATAAATTTCAATAATAAAATTCTTGGAAATTACTCAGCCCAATCATTCTTTGGGAATTTTAACGCTCAACCATCACCTTTCTCTGTTAACAGTTTCACGTCGTAGATAGAAAATTTTTCTCATACAGATACATCAAGGTGTGTTACTATTGCTGAAGAAATTGTAAATAAAACTATAGATAAGCCTGTATTTTGGTCTTTATATTTCGATGGGTCAAAATCCAATGATGGTGCAGGAGCAAGATGTATTTTAGTTAGTCCTGAGGGAGAAAAAACTATGCTCTCATGCAGACTAGAATTTGAGTGTACAAATAATACTGCTGAATATGAGGCATTGATCCAAGGGCTTTATAAAGTGATAGGCCTGAAGATTCAATATCTAAAAGTATTTGGTGATTCTGAGATTGTCATCAAGCAGGTAAGGAATACTATCCATTGCCTTTCTGGACATCTTAAGCATTATCAGTCCTTGGTTCAAGACCTCATATCTCATTTTCTAGCATTTAATATTTCTCCCATTCCTAGATCTCAGAATGCAGCAGCTGATTTATTAGCCAATGTTGCTTCTAAGCTCCTTCCATCGGAGGATTACAACCCTGATAGGTTTTTAGTCAAATTGATTTTTAGACCATCCGTTCCAGACAATGTCACCAATTGGCGGGTATTTAATCATGATAAAGAAATTTTAAATTTCTTAACTTCTGAGGAATCCTATGATGACCAAATTATTGATAAGAATGACCATGATCTTCAAATAAAGCAAAGACCAGAAGAGAACTCCATACCTAAATCCATGGTCAAACTTGAAGATCTTTATGATATCAAGGATAGGTTTAAACAAGTCACTAATTCAAAACTTCAAAGTTCTACTTTGAGGTTTGAATTAATAAATCTTGGCACTGAGGCCAAACCACAAAATATTAATCTGGGACTAGGGCTCACTCCAGAAGAAAGATTTTCCTTTATTAGATTGTTGAATAAATATAAAAATGTTTTCGCTTGGAATTATGATGATCTAAAAATGTATGATACTTCTATCATACAACACACAATTCCAATGATTTCTGAGGAGAAACCTGTGCAACAAAAATTGAGGAAAATTCATCCGAATCTAGAGAGTCAGATCAAAGCAGAGTTGAATAAACTCTTGAAAGCAAAGATAATTTTCCCAGTCAGACATTCTAAATGGGTTTCTAACTTAGTACCTGTCAGGAAGAAGAACAGTGATATTAGGATCTACATTGATTTCAGAAATCTCAATAAGGCAAGCCAAAAGGATAATTTCCCACTGCCAACAATGGAACAGACTCTTCATTCAGTTGTTGGTTCCGAATTAATGTCTTTTCTAGATGGTTTTTCTGGATATAACCAGATATTGGTGCATCCAGATGACAGACTAAAGACTACCTTCAGAACCAAATGGGGAACATATGCCTATCAGAAAATGCCTTTCGGTTTGATTAATGCTGGAGCTACCTTCCAAAGAGAAATGGATATAGCATTTAAGGGTTTGATTAATAGGTCAGTTGTTGTCTACTTAGACAACATAACTGTCTTCTCCAAGAAAAGAGCAAATCATTTACATGATTTGAAACAAATCTTTGAACGTTGTAAAAGGTATGGTATTTCATTAAATCCCAAGAAATCATTCTTCACTCTTGATGAAGGTAAACTATTAGGGTTTATCGTATCTAAAAATTGCATTTATATTGATCCAGAAAGAATCAAAGAGATTATTGATATTTCTCTGCCACACAATAAAAAATCAATGCAATCATTTTTAGGTCAAATAAATTTTGTAAAAATATTTGTTCATGATTTTTCACATATTGTTTTACCATTACAGACCATGATTAAGAAAAATTCAGTGTTCAAATTGGGGCATAACGAAAAGGAAGTCTTTGATTAATGCTCCTGCCTTGTGTTAGCCTCCTATACCAATAGGTTTTCATCTCTCATGATTGACAGTGGAAGTGCCAAAAATGTTCACCTTCCATGCTGCTAAGGTTCCATTTTTGTGAAAGAAGCAGACAATTTAAAAAATGTAAAGAGGGTATGCCTTAAAAGAATAATCAAAGGGCAAGAAAATGAATTGGTCAATGAAAAAACAAAATAAATGAACCCCAAACAAAGACCATGAAGGTGGCTAGTCCAAATTGCCACTACTATTTTGATGGGTGGTCCAACAGCTCAAGTTGGGCCTCACCATGTTTTAAATTGCATGTTGTAGACTAGAGAGGAAGTGCCTGTTCAAACAGCTCAAGCTTGACAGATGACTAGATGGATAGAGAAAGAAAGGAGCCCAACTGCTTAATCTGGGCCCTTGGAAGTCATAAGGGTAGACTTAGATAGGAGGGCAACAAAAAGAAAAGAGAATTATCAGGGTTTGCAAGGCTAAGTGCACCCATACAAAGGAAGAAAAAATGTTAGGCATATTAGGCAGGGTAGGCGGTTGAAGGTTGCAGAAAGCATCATCTAAGTATATCAATTGGCAAGAATTACAATGATGTCACCAGCAGAAGAAAGGCAAGAGCAGTGGCCTATTTGGCAAACTACTAAACCATCACTAACTTCCCCCTTCCCCTTCAAAGTTTTTTACTAACTTCCCCATGAGCACTGCAGGATCTGCCTGATCAGTCCTCCTTACACTCTTCATTTGTACAAACTTCATGTCAGAAGTGACTTCTCTCTTTGAAAAGAAGCCACATTTCTTGTGTAAAAATTCTTTTCATTTTGATCTACTCCCTAACTAAGTTTGTTTCCTAAAAACTTAGTTCCTATCATTTTCCCATTCATATTCCCCTACAATACTAACTGTTAACTCTATCTACACTAAATCCCCTATTATTCCCCTTCCCCTACTACTATAACACCATGGTGTATAAACCCCAAACAATGTATAAATATCCCCCCTTTAGCATTATAGCTAAATAGCATGTCTATGGGAGACTTTAGTCCACCAGGGACTGTAGCCAACCCTTGTGTTGGGAATTACTCTAACCCCTGGTTAGACTAATAATCCACCCTTAACCCTCATATACCCTATTTTCCTAAAAATGCCCCTGCAAGCCCTTTCCCCCTCTCAAAACCCAATATCCCTATGTCTTTATAAAACCCGACACATTAACCAAAAAACCCACCAAAACCCACCAAAACCCACAAAAACCCCAAAAACCCCAAAAACCAAAGTTTAAAACCCGAAATATTATAATATTTTAATCGCCGGCGGGTCCCCCCCAACATGCACGACGGGTCAGGGCGCCCGCCAGCCGTCCATCTCCCGCCCCCTTCATCCAACGGTGGGTGGTCTTTTTTGATTTTCAACCCGCCGCCCTTTAATGTTCGGGGAGAGGGCGGTTTTCCTCCCCGTACACGGGACGCGTGGCAAGCGGCGGGGGTTTTCAGAGCCCCCCTCCTCGATACCGCCTTCACCCAAAAGCGGTGTGGGGAGACTGCTTACCACTCTCCCCAATACCGCCACCTCCGCTGTCGCATCGTCCTACGTCACCATGACGTCATGCCACTCCGCCCGCCCTCGCGCCTCGTGGCCCTCCAGGTCACCATGCCACCCCGCAGTCCACCAGCCACCGTGTCCGGCCACGCTGGCCTCCAGCTCAGCGCCCACATCACCCTCCGTACCCCGGGCCCGCCATGACATCATGCTGACGTCATCGGCGGAAAAGCGCCAATATCGCATTTTTTCCAAATTTATCGTTAAAACGCGTGTTTTGGCCGTTTTTATGTCATTTTCATTTGAAAACAGTCGCCAGAGCCGTTGTGAGCTGGTTGCACCAAATTTCACCTCCAAACCGCCAAATTCAAAGCTGCAGACGCGGCCACTCGTCAAATCAAGTGCATTCTTCATTCACTATTCAACCCGGCAGCTCTCGGCGTCGTTTTTCCAGGTATTTGCCCAAAATCACCTATTCAACCCGTGCTTATGCCATTTCTTTGCAAATTGTCCATTAAGCACTTGCTCAATCCAACATTAAGGACTGTCATTTAATCATTTCTGCACCAAATCAACCTACATTGCCCCCTGCCCCAAAATTTGATGATAAAACCATAATTCGCGGCCTTAAATTCACAAATTATCATCCAAATCGCCCGGCATTGTTTCCTTTTGCCGAGTACATATTTGAAAAACTGAATTTCACCAGTTGTAATCCTACCCCCTCCTCTGCAATTCATCCTCATTGATTCACAATCCCTGTGAATTCACCAAAACAGAGCAGAGGCAAGACTGCCTATCCAGCCAATTCCTCTTTGAAGAGTACATTCAGCAGCACCTGTATCCAATCTGCCGATTGACTTCTAAAAAGGCCTTGCAACCTATTGCACTTATTGTTCTATTCAGAAACTACATAATGGCTGCTCGTGCACCCACATCTCTCAGTGTTGCCCCCATGAATGCACCAAATAAAGACCTGGAGTCCTTGCCTCTTGCTGACAGGGACTACCTCATCCAAGACTTTGTGGGTGATAGGGACCATTTGCAGACCTTCAAGGAATTAAGAGATGACTATTTGAATGGCAAGGATACATATGGGATATGGGAATCCAATCTCCCTTACTACTTCCTCCCATCTGTCAATATTTTTCCAGAGATTATCCGCCTTTGTGCTGAGAATTATGATGCCAGTCACAGAGCTGTCAAGTCTCCATCTGGGAGCATCCTCTTTTACATTAATGCTGAGTCCATCAACCAGATGCTCAACTTCAAGCAGACTCAGCTGTTATTCCATTTCTCTATGAACTATCTGCTGGATACAGGTGCCAGGATGTCCACTGATGACATTTAGAAGATCACCCAGACATTTATGAGGCCTGACCGCCAGCCCACAGGGCCACCTCCCTACTTATATGTCCACTTTACTGATATAGGAAAACTCCTGCTGGACATGATTTCATATGTGTTGGGCTATAAGACCAGTGAATTTGTTGATGAGACAGTGCTGGTATTACTATCTGCTTATAGCCCAGGCCAACCTCCTGCCTACAAATATAATTTTGCTAAGTTCATAGCCAACAAGATACATGAGCATCTTTTTAAAGTTGGCAGAGAGGGCATCTTCAAGTATTCATCTTTTATCTACCACATGTTCATGTACTACCAGTCCGAGGCTTTTCCATGCTACATTAAAAAGATGGATTCTAAAGGAGAAAGAAGATCTGTTATCTTCTGGACATCTGTCTTCCACCAAGTGCAAAATTCACCATATTCATATTGTGAATTCATTGATCAATTTGTTTACCCAGTCTCTTGTTTGTTGATGAGGTCCCCTCCTCCCAGAATGTCATTTGAACTACAGAAAATCCTGCAGCTCTCCAAGAATTATAAAATAGGTGATTGGTACCTATACCAGGATCATACAATCATCATAATCTATGGCTGTGAGCTCTGTCCATACAGGCTCCCAAAATATGTGCCCATGAGACTGTTTGCCTTGGAGTATTATAGGAAGCTCATTCACTCTGATCTCACTCACTTTCACAGCTCTAAAAAGAAAGCCCATCTCAAGTTCAAGCACCACCTAGGCCCCTTCATTATGAATAAGAAAGAGGGATGGCGAGACGCTGAACTAATCCTCAAAGACCAGTACAAGCTCTCAAAAAGCTTCCGGTGGGTCCCCTATGACCCTGAAGGCTTCATCACTGCTAGAAGAGTCAAGTACAGGCTGCTAGGCTATGAGCATTGCAAATATCCACACATTGAACAGTATGCCAATCAGCAGGAATGGCTGCAAGACACTTTAGTTGAAAAATTTACTGAAGAAGAGATAATGCAAAAGAATGTCAAGGATTTGGAAAAGACTCTTGACTTAGATTCTGTGCAGCAGGTATCCTTCAAACGACCACACCCAGTAGGAGAAGGGACCTCGGCCACAACAACTGCACCAGCCACCCAGGCACCTTCTACAGCAGCATCAGGTACAGATAAAGGTAAAGGGATAATGGGTGCTGAAAAAGAAACAGTAAAAGAACAGCTTGCCTCCTCAATTGGGCAACAACAAGAGCAGACCCCTCCACCACAAACATAACCACCTACAGCACCAATTTTGCAGACTCCAGCACATGAGGAGAGGGGTCAGAATAGAGACAGAGAAGAGTCCACTCCTGCAAGTGGGTCCTCCCAGCAACCTGAGGCCAAGAGGCAAAGGGTTGACTCCCCAGAGGTAGAAGAAATCAGTGAAGAAGCCTTGGATAGTTCAAGGGAAGACGGGGAAGGCAGCCAGCAAACAGGTACAAGCTCCTTCCAGCAGGAGAAGGGATTACAACTTGGCTTGGAGGTATCCTCCTCCACTCAGCAGAGCGAGAAGCCTACAAGCACTAAGGATTCTTTCAAACAAATAAAGGCACAAAATGACTTGCTGAGAGTTGAAGTGTATAAACAGTTTCTAAAAGCAACACCATCCAAGCAAGAAAGGCTAATGTCTGTCTATGACATTCAAGAGGAGAAAATGATCCTCAGCCACTTCAAACCTAAGGTGCCGCAACCTAAATCAACTGCAGATTTTGTAAGGACAAGGGTGGAGGTCATGGCAAAGGACATTCACCCCATGGACCAAATAGAACTCCACAAGCAAACTGGAGAAATGGTGTATGCTACCTTGGTGGACAGGGCATCCATGGCCCATGAATTAAAAGAATCACTGAAGAATACCAACATTCAGTTGGATTTTGAGAGAATGTCCTCTATGGCCAAAGATAACAGGATCAAATCATTAGAGGACATCATTATAGACCTGGGACATGATCCCAAGGATCCAAAGGGCGTAAGGGCCCTCATGAAGAAAAAGGAAGATGACCTTAATGCATTGAAGAAAAGGTTAAAGCTGCTGCCCACCGAGCACCCCCAAACAGCAGAATTGCAGAAGGAAAAGGAGGCCGATGAGCAGCTTGAGTTAATAATGCAGCTCAACCAGAAGGTCCTTGATTTGGAGAAGGAACTTGAAGGGGCACTACAAGATAAGCAAGGAGAATCCACATCCCAAGCCCCTCCAACTACTTCAACCACGACAACAACAACAGAGGCAGCAGTAGCCCCTGTATCAACCACAGCCACAACAGAAGCAGCAACAACAACAACAGCTCCAGACTCTAGTACAAGCATGGAAGAGTTGACTAAGGCTATTAAAGAAATGGAGCTCCAGGCTACTGAAATTAAGCAGGCCAAGGAAAAGCTAGCAGACCTAGAGGCCAAATATGACAAGTCAAAAATGACTGTGGCAGAGCAAGGCAGAGAAATAAATGCCCTGAAAGAGAAAATAAAGGCCTTGGAAAAAGAGCTCAAGCTAGAGACTGCTATGGCAGAAATAAGAAGAATTCTGTGGGCCCGAATTGACCAATCCATCACTAGACAATGGAGGTCAATTAAGACTGTACATGAACAAATGTATTTAATTGGCCAAGAACAGATAGAGATTCAGAAGGCCAGAACAGTGCTGGGAAACATGCCTGAGCAGGCCAATAGAATGATAGATTTTTTGAACAAACAAACAAAAGAGGAACTGGCAGCCATCAATATTGTCAACAGAATAGAGGCTGTCCTTACAGCTAAAAAGGTGCTGACTCTCAGAAATTATGTACAGACTGTAGAGAGAAAATGCTACGAAATACAGGTTGAGGTGGATGAGTACAAGCTCAAAATGGGAGCACTGCAAGCAAAGGGACTGCCCAGCCTACTAAACAGCACAGGAAGACTGCTCTCCCGTGAGCAATATGCCAACAGGATGTCAACCTTTGTTGAAAATCAAATTACTGCATCTGGCAGTACTTCTGAGGAAGCAGGGCCTCCAACAGGGCAGGGCCTTTTGCACAAACTTGAAAATATGTTTTATTGAAAATGAAATCCACCACCTTTTTGAGGTTCCTCCAAATTTTTATAGATATACAGAGGCAGATGAAACTTTGGTGAAGATTCGAAGACACCAAATGCCCAAGGAGGATTGGTGGCAGGCAATGCTTCAAATTTTACCACAATAGCCTCAGTTGCTCGGTCACTGCCTCCTACAACTCAGCAAAAGTCAAAACAGCAGAATAAAGACAACATTTAAGGCAGCCGAAAGGTGACTCAGCAAAAGACAGCGGCAGCAAGCAAAAGATAAGAAATACGCAAGTTTTGGGCAGCGCATCTTCAGCCGACTCCAAAAGTCATAAAGTCAACATCTTCTGACCATTTTGGATAGCTAAGGCACTGAAGAGTTACTGCAGCATTTACTCCCTCAGCTACAACGCTCCAGGAGTTGGCATGACATTAATGAAGCATTTACTCATCAGCTAGATATTTTCTTATGTAAATTATGTATATATACCTCCCTTGGCAACGTATGAGGGGTTGGTGATTTTCATTCTGAGGCAAATGTATTGTGTTTTCAGATTATCTAATGCAAAAGGCTGGAAAATCTCAGTGATTTCCTGAATGTTTGATGTCTTGCTGATGCTATGCGTGCTGTTGCAGAATTCCTGTGCTGTCTGATGGAACAATAAGTTTTTCTCAATCTATGTTTTGTCTTCTTATGTTTATTAAATCATACACATCTCTCACTAATCTAGCAGTAGAGAAAAGGAATAGTACAGGATATGTTTGGTTACACCTTGTGCTCAATCTTTACTGCTAAAATGTTTTCTTCAGAATTGATCATGGACATGAATTCTTAATTGCTCATGTTTTCATTAATTCTATAAATATGAATGTTATATAGAAATTCTTCACTGCTTCTAAATAATATTCTCACTATTTCCCCATACCAGTTTGTTGAAAGATTCTTAATTGCCTTTCATAACCTGGTTACATCACACTTAATCACAGTCTCAAAGCATTTCTTCTCAGACACTTATCTGGCTCTGCAGCATCACTACTGTATCAACACAGCATATCAAACAAATAAAGCACCACTGACTCCATGCCCAATGGCCTAGAACACCCTGGTAAGCACATATATATCTTGACTGAAGTCATCATCCAGCAAATTCCAAAAAACAAAACCTTGAGCATCATAACTAGCCCAAAATATTATACAAACAGAGTTAAAACATAAAGAGAGAGCCCTCTTTGGTCATAGGTAGGCTAGAACCTGTGACCCAAAGATTGGTTAGTGGTTACCTCGGCCGTATTCCCTTGGGAGTCAAAGGGAACAACCTGAGTGATAACACATTGAATACCCCAAAACTTTCTAATCATTTTATTTTGTATACTTTAGCATTCGAAACTTCTTATGCAGCTGTGTTGACACAAATCAATGATCAGCAAGTTGAAGCACCCATATCCTTTTTAAGTTCTAATATACAAGGTGCTGAACTTAATTATTTCGAAGTAGAAAAGCAAACTTTCGATGTGTTCAAATCTATTAAACACTTTAGGCCATTCCTCCTAAAGACTCATACAAAAGTAATAGTCCCATTCTCGGCAGTGAGACAATTACTAGTCCAAAGGGAAGTGGGAGAGAAGAGAGCCAACTGGGTTACAACATTACAAGAATATGATTTATATATTAAACCAACAAAAATTGTTAGAGGTCAAGGTTTTTGCAGGTTGTTAGCAAGAGCTTCTAACATTCTAGAACATGAAGATTTAGACAACGCTCTTCAAATAAATGAGATAAGTATTATGAACTCTTAATCTCAATATGCAGATTTGGTATTTTATTTAAAAAATGGATATGCTCCTCTTAATCTGTAGGTTTTAACCCTGTATAGAAATTACCTGCATACAAATTCTAAAACACAGAAAATAAACAATGCGAGAGCATAACACATAAAACACATATACACAGAGATTTCCTCCAGATCCCAAAACCGGGACTCCCAACTTGATTTTTCATTATATTCTTTTCAATGTTAGAATAGATATTTATAGATGTCGAAGCATCCAATACCATGGACCAAAAACCATCGCGTCCAATACCATGGACCGAAAACCATTGTGTCTAAAAAACATGTGCGAAAATCATGCACAAAACCATAGGTGGGTCCACCCAACCTAACATAGGTTCCAAAACCAAAATTTTCCGGGGCGCTGCCCTGGACCCCATAAAGTGGGGTTATGGGTACAACTCAAACCGCATGTGACCCCCCCTCTAACCCCACAATTAACTACATGGGCTAGTCGTGGCAAGAATATAACACAACCCAATATTCTCCCACTTGTTGTTTTCTTTCCACAGGGGGCCACAAGAGAGCTTAGTCATTTTTCTAGCCTTGAAATGCCCATTGTCTCTCTACACCAAGAGAACTTCTCAGAGCTCATGGATTTTGTCAATGCATCTGCAATATTCTTCAAATTGTCCACCTTTACCAGCAACACCTTTTTGTCTTCTATCATATCCCTCAAAAAGTGATACTGAACATCAATGTGCTTTGTCTTTGAATGATATGTGGGGTTCTTTGCCAAGAAAATTGCACTTTAGCTGTCACTGTCTATCCTTATATCTTCCTGTACTAACCCCATACTTGAACACAATCTCTGCAACCAAACTGCTTCCTTGCTTGCGTGAGCGGCTGCCATGTATTCTGCCTCTGAAGTTGATAGTGCCACTACAAATTGTTTCTTACTCATCCAACTGATTGCACCTCCAAATAGGTTAAACACATACCCACTTGTAGATCTTCTCTGATCCAGATCTCTAGCCTAGTTTGCATCAACAAAGCCATGAATATCCAACACTATGTCCAATCCTGGTCTTCCTTGGTAGCACAAACCATAATCACTAGTGCCATAAAAATACCTGAAAACCCGCTTCATTGTTGTCCAATGCTCCTTCCCTGGTTTTGACATAAACCTACTCAATACTCCCACTACATGTGCAATGTCTGGTCTAGTACAGACCATTGCATACATCAAGCTACCGACTACACTTGCATATGGAACACGGGACATGTCCTCTTCCTCTTCTTGTGTCTTGGGACACTGTTCAACAGATAACCTCACACCTAAAGGAATAGGAACCTTCACCAATTTACTATCCTGCATATTAAACCTCTGCAGTATTGTCTCGACATACTTCCTCTGGTTTAACCAGAGCTTCCTATTTGCCCGATCTCTTTTAATTTCCATGCCTAAAATATAGTTTGCAGCACCAAGATCTTTCATGTCAAATTTGGAGGACAATTGGGTCTTCAAATCATGGATAATTTCTTTGTCATTTCCAACCAGCAACATATCATCCACATACAAGACCAAATAAATAACACGGTCACCAATTAATTTAAAATACACATAGTGATCTACTTTGCTTCTAGCAAAGCCATGTCCCCGTATAAATGTATCAAATTTTTGATACCACATCCTTGGTGATTGTTTTAACCAATACACAGACTTCTTTAACTTGCATACCAGTTCTTTCATACCCTTCACTGAAAAACCTTCAGGTTGCTTCATTTATATTTCCTCTTCCAGATCCCCGTGAAGAAATGTTGTCTTCACATCCATCTGTTCTACCACAAAATCAAAAGCAGTAGTAACAGATAAAAGTAATATAATAGAAGTTACCTTGGCAACAGCAGAAAAAATATCACCAAAATCAATTCCTGGCACCTGGGAATAACCTTTTGCTACCAACCGAGCTTTGTATTTCTCCACCTTTCCTTCTGCATTTGTCTTCTTCTTGAAGACCCATTTGCTGCCAATGGGTTTCCTTCTAGCCGACAACTCCACCAGATCCCAAGCCTCATTTTTGTGCAAAGATGCCATTTCATCAACCATGGCCTCTTTCTAGAGTTTTCCATCCTTTGAATCTACTACTTCCTTCACAATTTTGGGATCATCGTCAGTAATAGATAAAGAAAAATTTGAACAGAAAGCAGGTGGACTATACCTTTCTAGCTGCCTTCTTTCTTGAACTGATCTTCTCACACCCGGAGTTTGTGGCTCTTCATCTTCTGATTCCTCCTCTGCTGTAGAGTTTGATTCTTCTTCCTTAAGCTCAAACTCTATCTTCTCAGGTTCCTTTGGTTGGACTTCATGTTTAATAACGTCTTTTACCTCTCTGAACACCACATCTCGGCTGTACACAACCTTCCTTGTTACTGGGTTCCAAAACTTATAACCCTTTAAACCATCCTTATACCCAATAAAGATGCACTTTTTAGATTTACTATCCAACTTGGTTCATTTCTCCTTTGGAACATGTACATATGCATCACATCCAAATACCCCCAGATGTGAAAGAGAGGGTTTCTTACCAGTTCATACCTCTTGTGGAGTCTTATCCTCCAACGCTAATGAAGGTGGCCTGTTGACCAGGTAACATGCATTATTCACCGCCTCTACCAAGAATTCATGTCCTAACCTGGCACCACTGAGCATGCTTCTTTCCCTTTACATCAACATCTTGTTCATTCTTTCTACAACTCCATTTTGCTGAGGTGTATATGGATTAGTCTTCTGCCATGCTATACCACACTTCTTACAGAATTATTCAAATTCCTTGCTACAAAACTCTCCACCATTTTCTGTCCTCAGCACCTTTATCTTTTTCTCTGTCTGGTTTTCCACGAGAGCCTTAAATTCTTTAAACCTGTCAGAGGCTTCAGATTTCTTCTTAAGGAAATATATCCATGTATTCCTTGAGAAGTCATCTATAAATGATACATAGTACACAGACTTACCCAATGATGGAACCTTCACAGGTCCAAACACATCATTGTGCACAAGTTCTAATATCCATTTCACCCTCTTACTACCAGAAGGGAAACTCACCCAATTCTGCTTCCCATATACACAATTTTCATAGAAATCAAAATCCAAAGAGCTATTACTCATACCTTCTACCATACCTTTACCATGAATTATTCGAAGGCCCTTCTCTCCAATATGTCAAAGCCTTTGATGCCACAACATGGTCTTCTCTCAAGAGACCACTAGATTTTCTGCTCCACTTTCAGGAACCACGGAACTGTTGCACCCATCAACAACAGTGCTACCTTGCAACTTGTATAGAGTTCCAATCTGAACTCCCCACATCAATACCCGTGCTCCCCAAACCATCTTGCAGGTATCATTCTCGAACATTGTTTTTACACCTGCATCATCCAGCTTGCTTACAAAAATCAGATTTCTGGCTAAAGCATGAATATGCAAAACACCGGAAGTGTTCTAACCCTTCCACCTTGCAACTTCAACTTTACTTTTCCACGACCAATGATTCTAGCCTTCCTGTCATTCCCCAAGAAGAAATCACCACCATCATATTTCTCATACTCGTGGAACCACTCTCTATGGGGAGTGAAGTGAAAGGATGCACTTGAGTCAATCAACCATGCCTCATGATCTACATGTGTACTTGAAGAGGCCAAGTAAACATCCCCACCTTCATCTGAGGTGGTTTTCACCTCTGCAGAAGGAGCATCATCAGATCCCTTTCCTTTATCAGGAGCTTTAGATTTACAGTCCCTTTTGTAGTGTCCTTTCTTTCCGCATTTCTAGCACACAACCTTTACAGGTTTTCCTAGAGATTTAGATCTCCCACTCGATGACTTATTTTTGTTTCTGTTCTGGGACCGTCCTCGTACAGACAAGGCATCACCATTTCGGCTCTCCATATTTTTCTGTCTCATCTCCTCCGTCAGTATGGATGAGACTATTTCATCAAACTGTAAGGCAGTTGCTTTGCTACCTATTGTAATAACAAGACTATCCCATGAATCTGGTTGAGAACACAACAAACTGATGCACTTATCTTCATCTGAAATTTTAATATCAACGGATGCTAACTAACTTACCACAATATTAAATGTGTTCAAATGCTCTGTCACCGAGTCTCCATCTTTCATCCTCAAGTTATACAGCTTTTTCCGCAGGAACAGTTTATTCACCAGAGACTTAGATTGGTACAAAGTCCCTAACTTGTCCCACAAAGCTTTCACCATAGCTTCCCTTGATACATTCAGCAATATGAATCTAAGACACATAATCGTATTGTGCTCTTTGCCTTCTGATCCAACTTCTTCCATTCTTCATCGGACACTCCCGTTGGTTTAGTACCTAGATCTACCGTGATCCACTGATCTTTATCCACCAACAGATCCTCCATCTTGATTTTCCACAACTCAAAACTCTGACCATTAAATTTCTCGATCTCTATCTTTCCACCGCCTGTCATCTTCTTTCACCACCAGAATCGATCTCGCAGATCTCCCACTAAACAGGGTCTACCACAGGCCCGAGCGAAACCCCTCAGCAACAAAGGTGTCCCCTTGAAGCCAAAACTGCTCTGATACCAAATGTAGGTTTTAACCCCATATAGAAATTACCTGCATATGAATTCTAAAACACAGAAAATAAACAATGCGAGAGCATAACACATAAAACACATATACACAGAGATTTCCCCTGGATCCCAAAACCATGACCACTAGTTTGATTTTTCATTATATTCCTTTCAATGTTACAATACATATTTATACATGCCGAAGCATCCAATACCATGGACCGAAAACCATCGCATCCAAAAAACATGTGTGAAAATCATGCACAAAACCATAGGTGGCTCCGCCCAACCTAACATAGGTTCCAAAACCAAAATTTTCCGGAGCGTTGTCCTGAACCCCATACAGTGGGGTTACAGGTATGCCTCAACCCCCATGTGACCCCCCCTCTAACCCCCCAATTAACTACGTGGGCTAGTCATGGAAAGAATATAACACAACCCAACATAATCTCTCTTACAAAACAAACGTGCCTTGAGATTGAAAGAAAAACACTTCGAAATCATTGATGATGTGTTATTTAGAAGGAATTATGATTCGGTTTTGTTAAGATGCCTTGAAAAAACTGAAGCACAAAAGGTGTTGCAAAAATTACATGATGGTTCAGCAGGTATACATTTTGGAGGTGATACAACAGCTCACATGATAATACATGCTGGATATTACTAGCCCACTTTATTCAAACATGCCCATGACTATGTAAGGAAATGCAAAATTTTCCAAACTGCTAGTGGAAGACAAAGGAAACTAGCCTTTCCTTTGCAACCAGTCAACATTGAACAACCATTCGAACAATGGGGACTAGATATCATAGGAGAGATTGTTCCACATTCTTCCAAGCAGCACAAGTATATCCTTACAGCCACGGATTACTTCACAAAGTGGGTAGAAGCAATTCCTTTGAAGGTAGCCAACTCTGATGCAATCATTGAATTCATCGATCAATTCATCATTACTAGGTTTGGCATACCTAATGCTCTCATTTTTTATAATGCATCTTATTTTTCTGGAAATACCATACTTGAATTTGCTCTCAAGAGAGGATTTAAATTGAAATATTCTGCAAACTACT
Organism: Pinus tabuliformis; assembly: GCA_031772625.1. Lineage (NCBI taxonomy): Eukaryota > Viridiplantae > Streptophyta > Pinopsida > Pinales > Pinaceae > Pinus > Pinus tabuliformis. The sequence goes on from CM062813.1 coordinate 700,719,116, forward strand.
ATCCTCAGGGTAATGGTTTAGCAGAATCAACCAACAAAAATCTTATCAAGATTATTAAGAGAACTGTTGACCAGAATCAAAAGAATTGGCACAAGTCTTTGATATTTGCATTATGGGTAGACTGCATAACATAAGGCCTCAATAGGTACTTCTCCATTCAACTTAGTGTATGGGAAATAAGTGATACCAACAAACTTAGCACTCCCATCTCTAGCCCTAGTGCAATTTATTGAAGAAAATCCCTCCTCTTCTATTCAATTAAGATATGATCAAATCCTTAAATTAGAAGAAGAAAGGGAAAAAGCCAGAATTACACATGCAAAACATCAACAAATTATTAAATCTTCTTTTGATACAAATTCTACCAGCCCAAAATTTTTACAAATTGGTGATCTTATTTTAAAATGGGATAAAGCGCACGAAGACAAAGGCAAACATACTAAGTTTCAAAAGACGTGGCTTGGACCATTTCAAATCATTAAGAAGATAGGCTCATCAACGTTCATATTGCAAGAATTATTATGAAAGAGAGATTCTCTTCCTGCCAATGGGCTTATCTTGAAAAAATTCTTTACTTAAGGAGGTAACCCCTTCTTACTTGTAAATATTCATTATGCAGTTTTGTTTATTTTAAATTTTTATTTGTAAAAAATAAGGTTGTAAATAGTCTTCTATTGACCTTTTACTATTGGAAAGTTATTTAAGGAAATATTGTAAATACTTACTTTCAATAGATGGAAACCTTTAAGGATAAGACTACAGTTTTAGAAAGTTAGATAAAATAAAACTATGAGAACCTCTTTTAGATTTGTAAAATCTTCACAAGCCTTGAAAATACTGTAAATCATTCCAAGTTTTAAAGAGCCAAGAGAGGTTATTTGTAAAAAAGTAAAGACTTTTCCAAACTTAGCATCTACAACTCTAAAATTGTCATCCATAGACTCTTAAGGAGAAAGTCATTCACCCCATCCATTAAGTTTATGATTTTTCAGAGTGTAATTCTAAAATATGTCTGATATAAAAGATAAGGGGTCTCATCATGAGCCTGCTTACCATGATCATAGGGAACTAATTAAACTGACATTACCAATACTGCATATCAAAATAGGGTAATGGCTTATAATCATAAGACAAGGGGTCTCATCACAAGCCAGCTTGTTCAGTTCAATTACAACCAGTGAATGGCATTGTCAATAGCTGGCCACCAAACCAGGACAATGGCTTTTTATCTTTTAAAGAAATTGAAAGAATAGAAAACACAAAAAGGAAAAAAATATGTGTAAACATATCTTTTTGAATTTATCTTTCAAAATTTATACTCTTAGATGGATGGGATAATGAATGATTAAATGGTTAAAAGGTAACCCTGTCGAGACTATAAATGTTTGTTGGCAGCATAGGCACTACCTGTAACAATAGAGTAAACTTAAAAGCTAAATTGGAGAAGCCCCTTGCTTTCAAAGCTTGAATAAACGCAGAATGTTTTTATTTTTAAGATTGGAAAAGGAATTACAATTTTTTTATTATTATATTCAGAGTTAATCTTTATCTCACTATTCTTAGATTATTTTCTTTATCCTCAATGGTTTCTAAATTAAGAAAGTTATAGATATTGCACTACTTTCTCAAAGGTAGTTGTTTCTCCCAGTGAATCGCCAATTGTTGCGCTATACACCAACCCTCCCCATTTCAAAATTTTCATCCAAGACTTAAACAAGACATGGGTCCCCTTTTTAGGACTTAGATAAAATCAATAATTCAATAATAATTGCAAACTTTGATTTAACCACATAACACATGAAATTCCTTATGAAAAGGTCCGATTCAACATAAATATCAATCAAGACATTTTCGTAAAAATAATACGTCACACCCTTTATTTAAAAGGATGGACTTAAAAGGCTCCCATTGGCAATCTCTGATGCGATAATGCTATCGGAAAAGTGCAAATCGCAAGTTAACAAAGAAGCATTCCAATAGTTCACTCAAATCTCCCAATGCGATCATCTGATCGCAATCAGCCATCACTGTAAGCATGAGACACATAACTATCTATTAGTAATTGCTGATGCAATTTCATTAAAAGCGCACTTTCCAATAAAAAGTTGTTTAAATGAATGTTTGCGGGTTTAAACCTTAAATCAATTATAAACGAAAAACAAAGGATTTATTGATTATCTCACTTCCCCATGATAACTCACTTTTATCACAATCAGAGCTAAGTATGGAAACAACTAAAGCTTAACGTTTGGACCTCCCAATCTGCGATATGTGATTTTTGATAATCGCTAATAGGGAAAGTCATGAGATCCACTTTAAAAGACTGTTACTAATATGTGTGATGCGACATATCATTATGGCATTTAAGTATCACGATTGGCGGTTACTGATGAGCCCCAAAAATGGACAATTATTTGGGCTCATTCAACCTCCTAATTTGACTTAATCCACCATTCTCATTAGTTTATTGCATGTTTTTGATTATATTTATGTTAATAGAGAAAATTTGGTTAGTTATTATGCCAACAAGTCTAATGGGTGCTTTGTGTAGCCTTTTTGGTCAACTTGGAGACAAAATTGAAGGTCTTAATGAGCACTTGGCAGCCAAATTCGTGGGAGAACAAGCTAGAGGATTTGTAGGAAGGTGTCCCCTTCATTTATGGGCCCTTACCTCGAATTCTCCACCATCAGCTCGGAGTTCAAGGGCCACCGAATCAATCAGCACAAGGGCAGCCAAGCAAGTCAAGTAGGACTATTGTTAACTCCAAGTTTTGGGCAGCCGAGTCCCTAAAGTTTAGGAGGACTGTTGGGTCCTCAATTTGTATAAATAAGAAGGCTTAGGGCCTCATTTTGGTTAGCCAGTGGATGTTAGCTAGTTAGCCAGTAGATAGTAGCTAGTAGTTAGTCATTTCATAGCCTTGTTGTAGTCATTTTGTAATTCGATTTGTATGCAATAGATTAGCTTTGCTTTCAGCTCATTCTCAAGCTCTCCGTGTGGACAGTTTTGATGTAACTCTTCATTCTTGATTAATAAAGATGAATTCAGATTTGCACCAGCTCTAAATCTCTCTTGGGAGGCTGTAGCTCTTGGGGTTGGGCCCATCTCAAGTGCCCAGTACCTCCCCTATTTATCTTTATGTGTGTTTGTTGCGTTCTTAAAATAAAATCTGCTCTTTAGATCTTGCTTTGTTATTTTGGTTGTTTTTGTTGGTTAAAGTAGCTTTTTATGTTTGGGAATCGATTGGTAGGAGTTTGTCATGCATTTAGATCTTTCGGAATGTTCTTGCTCACGTGATGTACATGGTTCTCTTTCCAAACGAGGCTGCTGTTTATTCATTTCATTGACAGTTAGATTAAGTTAGCTAGGACTTAGTTTGTTTGCAAGAATTCATTGATTCGGTTGAATGTGCATTGTGCAGGGCATCTCTATCACTCACTCACATGGTCAAGCTTCATCAGAGCCATCTGATTCATCCCATATCTAGGCTTCTCGCTTCACACCCATCCTCTTGCCCACGTAACCCTACCTTCTTCTCCATTGTTGTCTCAACTACCTTAAAGCCAAATCAGCCTTCCACATATCATCTCACCACTCCATCCATCAGTTCCTGGGTCACTTCAGACCCCCATCCTACCTCCATAACCATCCATGCATCTTCCATCAATCACCCATCCTCAAAAATCCCATTTCGAAACATCCTGTAGAAGAATTATAGAACATCCTGTAGAAACCCCTGTAGACTTCCTGTAGAAGTTCATAAACACGGTTGCATGGCATCCAGACTTTGTGAAACTCTCAGAAAGAATGTTAGGGATCCCTTAGACCCTCTCTGTACCATCCCAACCTTTCCCAAAGCATTTCATCCCTTGATCCATCCCTGCACAGTGGAAAACTAGTCAGAAGCACATGCATGATAATTTCAACAACTTAAGCAAAAATACAAAAAGATGTTTTCTTCAGATAGTGATAACTTAGACACATGAATTTTACCTTCCTAGAAGTAATGGCATCTCTTTTCGTAGTTTGCATTCTTTCCTTTGCATCAGTAGTACTAGTTGGTAGAATTAGGGTTTTCTAGGGTTTGTGTTTCTTTTTGGCTTTCAGTTTCTTTCCGCAAGTAGATTAGCTTCCTTTGAGTTAGCTTTCGTCCATCAGTTAAAAAGCTTCTTCTAAGAGCTCATAGAAGTTGGCTTGAGCCCCTAGCGGACTTGTGCCAGCTGACCAAGTGACAGTTGCGGCAAGAGCTAGTACTTGTGCATACAGCACCGTCGCTTCCAAGTTTGTTACGAACTACCGGGTTGATAAAATTAGAGAAGGAAGCTCCAGGAGTTGTAGCATTATTGCTACAATACTGGAGCCCACCAGTTACGGAAGTCATTAATTGAGCAGTTAAGGTTAAATCCTTCGAGGATTTCATCAATGGTAATATTTGAGTTCATATTGCTCATCACGCTTGAATTACCATTAATCTTTTGTATTCTGTGTTGGCTTTGAACGGGATTTTTGTCTGTTACATTCTTCTGTTTCTTTTACAGAGAAAGTCTGAGTTGATGAATCCAGCTAAAATGACGAAGAAATCAAAGAAACCAAAGGCTCCCGCCATAGCCAAAGAGGAACCAGTGAAGAAGGTCTTGATATCAGATACTACCTGCCTCGGTTTAGGCAAAGCTTCATGGGAGAATATATACAATTTTTTGCAAGATGAAGATCCAGAGGAGATTGAAGAAGAAGTGGCAACAACTGATTCCACTGACAAGTCAGAGAATACTCTTAAGGGTTTGGCCAGCTTCTTTCTTCATAGGATAGCAGCCCGTGCCAAGGATTTACCCTATAATGACGTGGTCAGATGGGTGATTGAAAGCATCAATATCACAGACAAAACTTTCTTTACGACCGATGGGAGAATATTCGGGTCATTTAGAGCAGAAGATATCAAAAGAATGTACCATTTTCCTGAACCCCAGAAGTGATATAACAAAGCATTTTTGGAGGCTTTTGCCAAAGAAAATGCCATCAAATTGGACCCTATCAGACAATGGAGGAATTTTCCGACCAAACACAAGCATGAATCATCGGGTATGTACTCCGTAGACTCATTAGCATCTCCTTATTGTTATGCAGGTGCAATGATGTGCAGACTCTTTGGAGTCCATGATTCTGCCAAATTTTCTATAGAGATGGTACCTTTAATGGAGGCTGCAGTTAATTCTTATATCATGGATTGGGCGACCATTTTGTCTGATAAAATGGCCAACCAAATACTTGATTATAAGAAAAATAGGTTCGTGACTACCCGGGTAATGCCTCCATTTTATATGAGTGCCTATATTTTGGACACTATCTGTTTCAATTCTGAATACCCCAATCTAGGATGGAAATGGACTCCACAGGACCCTAACCCCATTCATATCTATCATAAGGAATTATGGAAAGCCCATTACAAAGTTCATCTTTATAGAATCTGTCATGGTTTCAGCCTCCCTGTGTATTATGCCATATTCAATAAACTCACTCCTAGGTTGTCTGAGGAAGCCTGTGTCGACCTAACTGCAATTGGTAGTTGGTTTGGTGAAAAAAAATTCACTTGCATCAGAATTTTCGGCAACACTACTGACCCACATGTCCTTCCCTTATACATCCCTGATAAGTTACTTGCCAGAGAGTTAGCATATCAGATAACAGTAGAAGGGATGTCAAGGAACCTAAAGGAGTCTAAAAAGCATATGTGGCCTTCATTCCCCCTCCAATGTGGAGCTTTCACGTTGCATGACTTCAAACATGTAGAGAAGGAAGTTGAGAAAATAAAAATGTTAAAGTTAGCGGTCATCCCAAAAAGGCAGTATGATCCTAAATCTGTTGCCTACAATGTCACTTCTCAGGCCAAAATCGCCAAGTTTGAACATGAGAAGGATAGTTATGATGATTTTTTTGCTTCAGCCGAGTTATTTTCTCAAGTAAAACAACTGGCAAAAATCAAATTGGGAGCGGAGGGACTAGAGGAATTTTACAAGTTCAGGACACAAAGATTGGAAACACTACCTCTGGACTTGTTAAATACTACCTCTATGGTGCAATTAGAAGGCCACTATGAAGATCAAATTATTGAAAAGACTCTTGAAAAGGAAAAGACCCCAGAAAGGGAGTAGACACAGGAAGGAAAAAGTGAGCCCCTTGATACGAATATCAATATTGATCCTAAATTGATCAAGGAATGGGAGCAGTTCAACTCAATCATCAATAACCTGAATATTTCCCAAGAGCTCACTACACCAAAAATGCCTACAATGCAAAAGCCAGAAGTTATTACTATTCTGATTGAAGGGACAAGTGGCCTACCCAAAATTCAGCAGGACATAGAGATCATTCTTGAGAATCCAATAGAGGAGATTGGACTATGAACAAAAGAAATGCCACCTCTCAATGTCTTCTACAATCCGAAGCACAAAGTTGTAGTTAAAAGACAGAGGAAGAAGAGGAAAATTGATCAAAGTCTTCTTTTAACTCCTCAAGTAGAAATGATGAATGTGGTATGGAAGACAGAAATCAATCCCTTTGAGGATTTAACAAAGCTATCTCAGTATGTAGGAGCCTACATAACGGTGAAAATGGATAAAGACTCAGAGGTTAGCCATCTGATAAGGGAAAAGGATCAGAGGATTACCCAACTTGAGGTGCAATCGGTAGAGCAACAACAAAAGATCACTCAGCTTGAACAACAGTTAACAGAGCAGAGGCAGCAAAATGAGCGATTAAGAGAGTAGTTGAAACTAGAAAAACAAAGGATTGATGAGCAGACTGTCCATAAACAACAAGAGTTGTCTTAGGAGTTAAGCAGGCTTCAGATGATAAGTGAGCAAGAGAAGAATGCAAAGGAAGATCAAATCACACAAATGCAAGTACAGATAGAAAGATACAAGGGTTATCCACAGGTAGGTGAATTCAGAATAGAAGCCTTGGAAATAACCATAGCCTTGTCTCAATAGTTGGATATTCTTGGCGAAAACATATCATTGGCCAACCCCTTATGTGATATCTCTACATCATTGATTGAGAAGGTAGTGGACGCCAGACTTGAATTGGAAAATATAGATGAAAGGTTAACCAATTTTCTGTCCTGGCAAGATTCCAAAGAAGGAATGGCTACCAACTTGCCAAGAATACAAGAATCACATAAGGAAATCCTGTTTCCCAAATTGGAGTCCCAGCTAATGAAAGCCGAAAGAGAAACTTCTAGATGCAGAACTGCAATGAACGATATTATTGAATTAGTGAATAATAGCTTACATATGTCTAATTTGATCACCGATTTCTCTCCAACTAAACCCCCAAAATCAAAGGCACTGGAACAACATTTGAAATAGGAGCTGGTGAATAGAGAAAAGAAAATTGGAGAAATCCAAAACTTGACATGGGAAATATTCTGGTTTTTCCTAGTCAAGCCACATAGCTAGCAGATGGCCATGAAATTTCTTTCGGATGCAATCAACAACATGATATTCGAACTCTTCGATGCCACCTATACAGCCCAGCTACACTCCAAGATGAATCAGTTTCTATAAATGCAGCCTATGATCGCAATCTGCCAGCTGCAATCACAACAAAAGAAGTAGATACAATGAATTCATTCAACCGCTACTGCACAGTTATTTTCATAATGAATCCCAGATTTTCATGTCTACACTTAGAACAGCGCATGGAAATTTTTATTGATAGTTAGTTGTTATTTTTAGTATTTAAGACCCTTTCATGTATTTAGAAAGGGTCCTCAATTTGTATTAAAAACCTGACTTGGGAGTTGCACTACTATACTTCTGATTCTTTTTTTATCAAAAGCTGGACCAAAGTTTTGCATTTTTGTGGAAGAGGCTTTTATGAGATTTGCACTTTTGCATCTTTTGAAGGTGTTCTCAAATAGGAAAGCAGAATCTGAATGTTTTTTACATCGAGAGAATTCAAATGCATATGGTACTATTATCATTGTTTTTGTCTTATTTCTCTATGCGAATGAACATTTCTCAACATTGCTATTAATTATATATATATATATATATATATATGTTTTTCAAGTAATTCTTTAACTTGTCATTTCTGAATGTTTTAGAATTGTTATCATTTGGATATATATGTCAATGATATATATTATGATCAATGCAATAATATTTTTATTATTATTTTGTTTAACTACTTAAACAAATTAATCATCATATGAATGCATATTTCTATTTTATGAATAAGTCATCTTTATGGTTATTTGTCTAATAGAAACAATAAAAAATCGTGTTGTTAAAAGAATACCCGGGATAGATCAGTTATATTTGTATATTTTCATATTGTAGGATAAAAAACATATCACCTTCGTTATACACTACAAATCAATCACCCATCAACTCATATATCACTGGGAAACTGGTCCCATTATATCCAGTCTGAGCCACCACACCAAACGGAAAAGGAGCTGCACTAAGGTCTGGACCGGGTGTTTTTCCCCAATGTTGATGCAACGATTTTAGAGGCATTAGTAGGACACAAGATTTATCAATGCATTTTAACTGCATTGTGGGAATAGATGAACATGAGGTTAAAAAGTTCTATAGCATTCCATCCACATATATATGGGAAAACGAAAGTAGTCAATAGGAATTTGGTGTAACTTTTGATGGGTTACAATCAAAAGCATTTGAGGACTTGGTCGAAAATATAGTACATATACAAGACTCTTATAATAGAGTATTCCATACTTCTACTAGTAAATCACCATTTGAAATTTGTTTTGGTAATTTTCCGCCTTCGCCTTTGGATATTGCATATGGGCGACGAGGAGGAGTGAGGGAGGATCGTACAGGGGATTCCTTAAGCGTAGAATTTATCATTGAGAAGATTAGGAAAATCCATCTACATGTATAGGAGACACTACATAATTCATAGGAAAAATACAAGGCTAAGCATGATCAACACAAAACAAAGAGGTTTTTCAAGGTGGGGGACAGGGTATGGTTACAATTGAATAAGGCAAGACTTCAAGTCCTAGTCATAAAATCAAGGCTTTACGATATGGCCCCTTTGAGATAATGGAAAAGGTGGGAGATAATCCTATAGACTTAGTCCACCCCCATATGTGCACATTTACTCGGTGGTGAATATAAAGAATCGTAAACTCATAAGGCTTCTATGATAGATCAAGAAGAGGAATAAATCCTACCTTTTGTAGAGGATTTGACACCAAATCCTTAACAAAGTTGACAGAGGATACCTTTCTCAAAAGAGATCCAAAATTATAAGACAGGGGCAACATGACCTTTGGAGTATTGGCTTGAAAAGACAACTTCTAGTAAAGGCTAAATGGTGCACCCAAGAGAAGATGTAGAAAAATTTCCTCACCTCATTCAATAGAAGCTTTTAGGGACCAAAAGCATCCCCAAATATGGAGGTATTATCTGAATATGATTATTATATTATTTTTAATCCATCTTGATTCTTTTGCAGTAGAAAAAGCAGAGGAATCAATGCATAAGGCCATTTTTAACACCAGGTCCTAGTTTGGTGAATTGGGGTTTGAAACCTTTCAAAAGTTGTTTGAGGCATCAAAAAGTTTTTTTTTGGGGTAAAACAATTATTGCTAAATTTGTCACACCCCCTAGAATGCTTTTACATAGAGATACCTCTCCAACGATGTAAGAATCGCCTCAATTAGAGTTAGTAAGCAAAAGTTATGCCACCTAGAAGTTGATCTTCCTATTTTGACCCTCATGTATCAAGAGGATGACATTTCAAACTCAATTATTCATGTAAAAGGGGCTAGCCACATGATCACAATGAATAATTCTCAAGAAGATACAATATGGTAACTATAGCTAAGGGTTGAAATATTCAAACATAACCACTAGTATATTATTGGGTTGTGTTATAATGGAGCTACAAGGAGGAAAAGGGGTTGCATTCTATTCGAGTACATTTTGTTCCATAGATAAGAAAAGTAACTGAGAGTGGATATGGAGAGAGAAAACATAGAGGGTTTGTGCATTGTAGTAGCCCACTGGCCATAGGTATCACTTCTTTGTACTTCATCCATTTCCATTCCAAGAATGAAAGAGTGGAGCAACCTAACCTTCTAGCCAGGTTTTCACCCAAAAGGGTTTTCTAGGTGATATCTTGTGTTATTGTGGTTTGTGAGTGACTCTTCTATTTGTTCTCTATTTTCTACATACTTGTAATATTCATGCATATGTAATAAAAAATAATTAATAGATCCAGGAATATAAGGATAAATAAACCCTCACAGTGTAGATTTAAAATTTTCTAATTTAGTTTAGTAGATATGTTGTGATGAATTATCTAGTGGAATATCCATGATAATTTACAGACAAATAATTTGAGAGGATTCCATGTCAGTCCCCATTACTCATGGAAGAGGGGTTGGCCATGTTGGAATTATAAAGAAGACTCTATAAGGGTTGAATTGTAACTCATGTTGAAGGTTGAAGGGGACAAATATATCGCCTAGTTGGCTATCAATTTGTGTTATAATCGGGCCAATAGAAGGAAAACGGGTTTGATTCTATTTGCTTGCATTTTGTTCCATAGTAAAGTAGAGTAGTTGTGTGTAGCTAGAGAGAGAGAATCATAGAGGGGCTTTGTGTTCTGTATCATCCCATGGGCCACACATCTAAAGAACTGCCATATTCTATGTGTTCTCCTTTGTACTTGCATCATTTCCATTCCAGATGAAAGAGAGCATACAAATCATGCATTCCTATTAGGTTTTCTCCCTTAAGGGTTTCCTAGAGCATATCTTGGTGTTCATTGTCATTCGTGAGTGATTGTTTTTCCTTTTTCTATTTTCCACATATTATCTATTTAATAATTAAACAACAAAACAATAATAATTGTTGACGAGCAGATGTTTCTATCCTTCTGTTGACAAGACCCTCAAATCTTACAAGGATAGTTGATAAAATTGGAACATAGTCTGGTTGCTTGGAGCCCTTAGTATCCTATTTGTCTATATACAAATATATGAAAATGCGTAAATGCTTTTTTTTTAATATATATAGAAAAAATAAATAACTTTTAATGATATATGGTGCAATATAAACACTTTACAACTTAAACAAAATTGCAGAAAAGATGTTGTAAAAAGAATTCAATTCATAAATTTATAGGCATATTTATGATGGTACACCATTAACCATAAGACCACACGTGTACATAATAGAAAGGTGAAATATATCTAATGATTTAAGTAACATGTGCCAAAACTATCCTTATTAACTTAATAAAATTAAACGTAAAAACTTCAGAGGTGTATGCCAAGTGCAGAAACAACCAAACATTGATTTTTTATTGAAAGTATATGAGTACAACTAATTGTTATTATAAATTTATGTGTAACTTTGGACCAAAATATGCTTTAGAAGCCTAATATGTTACAAACTCATACATAGGAAATTATGTCATCCACATAGACAATAATGATTATCAAGTTATCCTTTTCAATCTTGATGTAAAGGTTATTTTTTGTTTCCCCTCTTTTGAAGCCTTTTTGCTAAAGATATTTGTCTAATCTAGAGTACCAGGACTAAGTGTTCTTTTAAAACCATACAAGGATTTCTTCAATTTGCACACATAATCCTTGTTTTTCGATAGCTGAAATCTGTCTGGTTGTTAAAGAAATACTTCTTCTTGTAGTTCTCCATTTAAAAATGTTGATTTTACATCCATCCGATAAAATTTAAACCCTTTAAAAATTGCATAGGGCAAGAACATCCTTATTGCTTCAAGTCTAGCTACTAGAGCAAATGTTTCTTCGAAGCCACAACTTCAACTTCTACATATCCTTACACACAAGTCTTTCTTTGTTCCTTACTACTTGTCCATCTTCATTTAGTTTATTTCTCTAGACCCATTTGGTTCCATTCACATTTTTTTCCTTAGGTATTGGAACATACTCCTATGTATCTTTATTTTCAATATGATATAGTTCTTCATTCATAGCCTTCACCTAATGTTCATCTTGATTGGCTTGAGAAAATTTTTGACATTCCAGTAGGGATATCAGAGCTAAGTTATCATGCCCTGTTGTGTTAGAAAGCTTCCTTTTGGTTTATACTCCTGATTCCTTATATCCAAGAATTTAGCTATTTGGATGATTTTTTTGAACATACATGGATGGAGTTTTTGGATGCAATGGCTCACCTTCTTTTATTTGTTCATTATCACACTCTTTGTTCTATTTTTCTTCTTGTTGTGCTTCTTGGTAGATAATTGGTTATGGTTGGATTCAAGAAAACACTTCAACTATTCTTACATCAATGCACTTAAAAACCTTTGTTGTCCTTTTGTTGTAACATTTTTATCCCTTGCTTCTATATGCATATCCAAGAAAAATTCCTTCATCGAATCTGGAATCAAATTTCCCTAAATCGTCATCATTTATTTTGATATAACATTTCCTTCCAAACACTTAGAAATGTTTGGTAGTGATTGGTCTATCTTTTCATAGTTCATAAGGTGTTTTAGTATCATTTACCCTTATTTGAGGTCTACTCAATATATAGACTGATGTGTAAACTGTGTCTCCCCAAAATTCGTTTGGTAAATGAGCTTTAAAGAGCATGGTTTTGGCCATTTCTTGCACTATTCGATTTTTTCTTTCAGCAAATCCATTTTTCTATGGAGTTCTTGCAACAATTTGTTGTCTTCTAATTCCATAATGTTCACAAAAGCTATTGAATTCATTTGAAGTGAACTCACCTTCTCTATTAGTTCTCATGCCTTCGATTTTTAGATCAGTTTCATTTTCAAGTAAATCCTTGAAAGATTTGTATTTCTCAAAAGCCTTAATTTTTTCTCTAAGGAAGGTAGCCCATGTAATTCTTGTATAATCATCAATGAACACATGAAACATCTTTCACCTTTTAGTATTTGAGTCTTGGCTAGTTCACAAAGGTCTGTATGGATGATTTCTAAAGGCTTGGATGCAGAATATTCTTTTTTTTAAGAAGATGCTAGTTTGTTTTCCATTTTGGCATGCCTTACATATGGCATTGTTTGGTTTTAATATCTTTGGCATGTACTTCATGGCCTGTGTTTTTGTATAATTTACCATATTATCAAAACTGATGTGTCCCATTCTTATATGCCATAACTAGCTTTATTCTATCTTTCCCATACAACATTTTTCTCTTTCTGATCCATCAATAATGTATACATTACTTGAATTTTTGTTAGCTTTTTCTACCAAATTTCTTGTATTAACATTTCTTATTTCATCATATTTTGGAACTAAATGTGAGATCATACCCTTGATCAAACATTTGACTGACACTCAAGTGATTGTTTTTTAGTCCTTCCACATATAGAATGCTTTGAGCCTTAGTTCTTCCATTACCTATGCTAACTATGCATTTCCCAACTATTCTTGCAGATGCATTATTACCAAGTATTACCTTGTATCCATCCTCTTTCTTTAGTATATTGAATTTTCTATGAACTCTTGTCATATCTCTTGAATATTCACTATCAACATACCATTTGTTTTTCTTTTTTTTAGCATATAATATAAGATTGCACTCTTCCTTCTTCTCTTGTTCCTTTTTCATTACTGTTGGATGTTGATTTCTAAGGGAATAATCTTCCTTTCCTTGGTTTTGAGACCTATTTATACTGCTTCTACAATCATGGTATTTGTGCTCATATTTGTTGCATATGTAGTCTTCAATGTAATTCAACAGAGGAGAAAATGAATTACCTTTTATAATGCATCTTTCATACATACATTTAGACTTGTTCTTTAGACTACTCCTATGTTATGCATATTACTCCTTTTTTTGTATCTTCAGCTCGATGGTAATAGCCCAACCCATGAATGGCTTGAATTGGCCATGTAATATCATCATGTCATTGAATTTAAAAAATTAAGTGGGTTGAGTAAGAGACACAGATTCCAAGAGGTCCGAGGAGGTCAAATTTCTTGATAAATTTAGCTTACTTGTTGAAGGAAGGACAAATATGAAGTATATGACATCCATTAAAGGTTGTCCATTGAGATTTAAATGCACAGGGATGGTCTATGGAATGTAACTGTTGTTGGAAATTAATTGGGCTTCAATACCAAGGACAAGAACATGCTATATTGGAAACCACAACAAGGAAACATACAAGAAAAGGATAGGAAAATTAATGAGAGAAAAAATAATGGTAGGGAACTGCGCAGCAGTAGAAAAAAATAAGGAGAGGAGGAATTTGGAACATAAGAAGACTCATTCTCATTCACTTAGGGAGGGGGAGGCATTCATTGAGGGAAAACAAGTAGATAAAAGAAAGAGAACTAGATCTCAGAATTGAGTGGGAAGAGAGAGATTAAATTCTATAGGAAACGGGATCGAGCTGAAGGAGGTAGCGTAGAAGAGAGGAGAGGAAACAAGCCTTTGGTTTTATCTAAGTACTATTTTTCCTTCATTATATAGTTGGGAGGTAGAGGCAATTGGCCTCTCGAACTCCCTATGCATTGCTGAGCCATTGAGTAGTTGGTGGGTCGAGGAAGACGAACCTCCAGAATCCATGTTTCAGCTAGTAGATTGGTGTTTATTCCCTTGAGAAAGATGACCTTAGACCCTTGGAATCTAGGTTGGGGGTGAGAGCTATAAGTAGCTTGGACACAACTTGTCTATGGTTGGGTGGAGAGTTGAAGTTCAAACTTAGTTTCCTATCTTCATTATAATCCAAAATAAGTTTTCTTGTGTGTAATCTTGTATGATTTTCATGTTGAAATATGGATGATTGATATGTTGATGGTTTGCATGAGAAGCCTTCTCACTTGTGTTTATTTGTTGAATGGTTGGTTATGACCCATGTAAGGATGTGTCAATGAATATAAGTGCTTTATGTTCTTAACAACTATTGATAAGTATTTATATTCTAATGTGAGCCAATGTTATTCATGTTTGAACCATGCATTGAGTTTCATTACTTATATAGGCTAACTAATGCATTTCTTGGACCTACTGAAGAGTTGTTGTGATCCAAAAATAAAGTTATGATTCATGAGTTGGCACTATTTTTGATGCTCAACCCAAGTTTTTAGCAAATAGTATGTGTGTTTTGATTACTTTCTTGACAATGAGTAGCATGGAGATCCATTCATGTTATAGTGGCATAATTCCTATTGTTGTAGGCTCCTATAACCACCAACATTGTGCAAGGGGTTGGTTCACAGGATTGAATGACTTGGTTTGTGATCCCTAGATTTAGTCTAATAGTGCATCTTGGTTATGTATATTAAGAGCTCATATTTCTCATAGATAAATGTTTCTCACATGTTCCTTATTGCTATAATGGAACCTATGTTGGTAATATTGATAGATAGACTCATTTTCCTTGCACATTTAAATATAAGTATCCATTTATGCCCATTTACTTGTTTGTGAATCATGATGCATTTCTCGTTTCAATAGTTTTGGACTTGGGACTGTAGTTTTTCTATTAATATGATGAACATGTGGATGCACCCCATGTAAAAAATGGCACTTATAGTTATGGAAATTACACATGAACCTCTTTGCATATGGCATCACTGAAATGAGCAATGTTGATATACTTAATTACATTAGAATGAGGAGTTGTGTTAAATTGTTCGTTTTTATGGTTCATGACAACTAATATGCAACAAAAAGTAAAGTTCCATATACCTCAGTCAGCTTGGGTTGTATCCTTGTGATGAACCCTTGATCTATGCACCATGATTCATTTGGATTGATAATGGCACTTAAATAAATAACATAGAAACATCATGACATGATATAATCCATATAAATAGCCATAAGAACTTGGAATGAAATATGGAACATTGGGCACAAAGACCCTTTTTATTAATATGAAATAATTACATAGGAGATTGAATGCCTAACAAGGTCTGCAATTGTATACATCAATTTATTTTCCTAAATTACAAGTTTCTAAGCTGCACGAAAAGAATTGTATTAACGATGAGGGATTTTTTTTCCTTAGAGTGAGTTGAGCCCCATATGCCTAACCTGAATGTCCTTTTAGCCATGTATCAACAATGGTCTGGTTGTCTTACGCTAGCATCAGGGCATAGCTACTTCGACCCTAGAAGATTTTGTATAGCACCATAGAGTTGCTTGCAACCTTGACATGGATTCTTCCACTCCCTGGATGTGGTAGGTGAGGAGGATACCTTTCAGGAGTTCACACCAAGCCCATGGTAGGTAAGGGATGTAGGAGCACCTACGCCACCATGCCTAGAATTCCCTTTATGAGAACAGGAATGCAGATGGGCTAGGAACACATTAGAGACTTTTGCCCAAGCTCAAGAGGGATAGCACCATAGGGAAACTAAATAAACCATCGACATTGGCACCAAGTAGTGATGTTGATATGGAGGTCTATAGGATCTATGAGACAAATCCATTTTCAAAATAACTAGCACAGGGAAATCAAGGCAGGGTTAAGACTTGCTCTTATGAGATTTGTAAAGGTCCCCATATGATGCATCACATAAGGCAGGGCCAAGATCCCTTAGTCGATCCATGGAAAATATTGAAGGAAATATTGATGCGACGTAGGATGGATCGAGCCCTAAACTTATAAGATAGAACGGGGAAACTCTATCCTTAACTAAGTAGAACCCCAGTCTTGGAGGCTTTACATTGGCATAACTCGATTTCCCTTAACATGATTGGATGAGAAAGGTTAATGTTTCTTGGAAGGTTCACCCCAGAACATTTGTGACGGCAGAGGCAAGATAGAGAGAGTCAGTTTAGTGTGCTAGGATGACATGGGTAGGTTGACATGAGCTCAACAGTAATCCCATTAGATAAAATGGTGGCCCAAAAGCGTAGCCAATATGAATTAAATGAAGGAACACTAGGAAGCATTGGGAACACAAAGGTGGGATGACATCACCTGACATCACCCAAGGGGTCTCACCTCGATAGAACATTGGAGCGCAAAAATCGAGTGCGGCGGGAAATACCTTATGGGATGACATAAGGTGGGTGCTTGGCAGGGCCCACACTATTTTCATGATGCTATTGGTTGAGATTTGACCATGAATCATGTTAACCTAATGGTTTCACTGCAGAATATCTGCAAGAAATGGCATAACGGAACCACAGGGCTAACACAACGTCATGCCAGCTAGGTCTACAACTTGGAAGGGGAGGAGAATTTTCATTGGTAGGGAGTGGAGCCACTTGGGCCAATCATAAATAATATATCGTGGAGGTGAGACCCACTAGTGCACGTAGGCCCAGAGATCTTAACCTGAAAGTTTAAAGGGAGGAGTCAATAGTAAGCACCAGGAGGAGACTAGCAGGATGACATTGGTAGAGTGTGTACCCAATTGGTGGAGAATGTGTCTCGCTTGCCAAGTCATCCTGATGCTATGACCCCTAAAAAGGTAAAAAGGTGTAGAGAAGGAGGTGTCGGTATGAAGGAAGAGGGATGACAGGGGATAGGTCACGGTGGCAAACAAGAGTGGAAGGGTAGACCAATGAGGAGGTGGTGGTATGGCCCCACCATCCGCGTAGGCTCAAAACAAAGGCCTTGGCAGGTAAGAATGAACACACTTAGGAATTACTGAAAGAGGGAAAGTGGGGTGGCATGTCTAGTGGGACCCACCCAAAAGGCATAAACGTGGTATGTTTAAAGGTGACAGTATGATGCAGAGAGTGGAGGCCTTGATAGGAATCAAAGGATAATTCCAAGTTCACCTCATGAACAAATTGCTAATGAGGAAAGCATGAAATCACCTAGTTGGGTAAATGGAATTATCAAAAAGATAAATAGTTTCACTTGAATGATATCAAATGTGTAGTGGCACATTGACTAAAGATTCCAAGAATGGGGCCATTATGATACACTAACACTAATGATGTCAATTGATTCCCACAAAGCATGCTATGACCTTATGGTAGTTTTTAAGGAAAGGGCATGCCATGAATTTGAACTCCTTTCGATGCGAGAAAGCCTTGCCAAGGATTAGATCTCCCAAAGGACTGAGAAGTAGAGAAGGATGCCTAAACTTGGAAGGTGAGTGACTGCATGGAGAGGGGGTAACTGAATTTCACGAGGGATTGAGAAACAGAGAAGGGAAGGTTGTAAAATGAATTGAGTTTCTCAGTCAAGAGCATAACTGATTGGAATTAGAAGCACATTGGGGTTGTACCAGGAAGCAATGAGCTGGGACCTATTCATCAATGGAACAAGAGTGCAAAGAGAGACAATGTTGGATATTGGAGGCATACTACCCTCTAGAACAAAGGAAAGAATCCAAGCCAAATTTTGTGCAACAAAAGCACTAGAAAATTACAAAGAGCCACATAAAGTGGCTAATCTTATTTAAATTTTTTGTTATAATTGATTTAGTTGTTGGGCACGCAATTGTGAATGTGTGACATGTAAATATATGTAATTGTTGTAAAAATATGTGAATATAAATCTATAAAGACAATACATTGTAGTTTCTTTATTTAGTATATTTCCTCTGTGTATAGGGAAAGAGAATATTGAGGATGATGTTCCCCTAAGGGAGAGGGGTTTGTAATAGTGCAACCCTTGAATGGTTCGAATTGGCCATGTAATATCATCATGTAATTAAATTTAAAAAATTAAATGGGTTGAGTAAGGGACATTGATTCTAAGAGATATGGGGAAGTCAAATTTCTTGGGAAGTTCAACTTACTTACTAAAGGAAGGGAAAATATGAAATATATGACAACCATTAAAGACTGGGAATTGGGCTTTAAATTCACATGGATGGTCTATGGGATGGCACTATTGTTGGAAATTAATTGGGATACAACACCAGGGACAAGCCTATGCTAACTTGGAAACCACAATAAGGCAAACATACAACAAAATGAAAGGAAAATTAAAGAGAGACAGAGTGCTGGCAAGGAACTGTACAACAACAAAAAAGGAGGAGAGGAGGAAGTTGGGACACACGAAGGCTCATTCTCATTTAGGAAGGAAGGAGGAGGAATTCACCGAGGGAAAATACACAGAAAAGAGAGAGAATTAGGTCTCAAACTTGAGTGGGAAGAGAGATCTTGAATTCTGTAGGAAAGGAGATTGAGCTACAGGAGGCAACACAAAAGAGAGGAAAGGAAGAAAGCCTTTGGTTTTTTCCAAGTAATTTTATTCCTTCATTATAATTCTGGAGGGTAGAGGTAGTTGACCTCTGGAATTCCTTATGCATTGGTGAGTCGTTGACCAACTAGTGGGTTGAGGAAGAATAAGTTCTAGAATCCCTATTTCAGATAGTATATTGGTGTTCATTCCCTTAAGAAAGACCACTACAAAGCCTTGGAATCTAGCTCATGGGTGACATCTGCAAGTAGCTTGGCTGGAAATTGTCTATGGTTGGGTGGAGAGTTGAAGTCCCAAACTCAGTTTCCCATCTTCATTATAATCCAAGATAATTTACCTTGTGTAATCTTGTATGATTTTCATGTTGAAATATGGATGATTGATATTCCAATGGTCTGTATGACAAGCCTTCTCACTTGTGTTTACCTACCAAATGGATGGTTATGACCCATGTAAGGATGTGATCTGAAAATGGGGCACTAAGGCTCCTTATCTTACTTACAAGGACCTCTCCTACTTCCAAAGCTTAAATGTTCCCAAGTCTTTATGATTAACCAATTTGGAATTAAATATGTGCTTGAAATAAGGGGTATGCTTCTGTTTATTATTGATTGTTTATGTGTTTTTAAGTCTATTTTATTGAACTGATATAACAGCAACTAACACAACAAATATAATGCAACAATAAAACATCACACATAAGACAGTAATTTAACTAGGAGTTCACCCAAAACTCTTGGGCTACGTCTCCATGACCTCTAGTCAACTCAACTAGGCTCTATGGGATTATGGCAAAGTCCTTTTACAAGCTCTTGGCTGAACTCCACTTTTTTACATAGAAATAATGGGTTTAGACACCATTTTATCCCTAGCTCTTGAAGCTCTCAGCTTTCTGGCTCTCGGCTCTCAGCTCTGGCTCTACCTCTTGGTTCTGGCTCTTGGTTCTGGCCCTTGGCTCTAGCTCTGGCTCTTTGGCTCTAGCTCTGGCTCTGGTTCTTTGGTCTGGATTCTTTGGCTCTCTGCAGCTCTCTGGCTTTTCAATTGACCTCCAAGTGACTCCCTCGGCTACTCTGTGTAGTAGCTTTCGGTCTCCTTCTGCTCTCTCGACTCTACAACTACTTTCAGCCTCCTTTTGTCTCTGACATTCATGGCTTTTAAGCCAATCGGCGCTTGTCTGTTCATTTCCCCTTCTGGGCTCTCTACCTCTGTCCACTCAAATTCCCCTCTGAGCATTAGCAATCATTGCTAAACGCCTTCTGGGATGGTGGCCACCTGTTCTGTAACGGGAGGAACCATCGGTGTTGAAATCCCCAGAAATAGTCGTTCTCTGTTTACACAGAGAAATACACAAATACACAGGAAAATCCATGCAAACGTGGTCTATCGGACTTCAAAAATCATTAATTCCACCTTATATCCTTTCGGATCCATCTTCGGGCGCCATCGCAAGTAATCGTTGATCAACGACTGTTATTGATTTCGGGTGGCTAACGCGCACGAAGATTACCTGCCTAAAAAGGGTGGTTTTCTCTCTCCGGTGCCTAGCCACGTGGCAGCTAGTGTATGGGCTTGGGCGGAGCCCGACCAAAACCACTTACTGCCTACGGCCTGCCCGAAATCCCGCTCGTTTCGTGGTTTCCCTTTGTATTTGAAAAATACATTAAAACATTGAAAATCCCACAAAATGGCTTTATGGCAGACTTGAAATGTTATACATATGAATTAATAAACCCTTTCGGGTCCAGATTCATCGCTTATTGCATCGCATATGTGTTTTGGGTAAAATCCCAAATACATGGGAAATACGTGAAAATCCGAATTCCTGGACCTGAAATTTTATACAATCGGGCTTTGAAAACTTATCGGGTCTGGCCTTTTTATCGGCATCGGGGGTCGTCGATTGCTGATCGCCAATTTCGACGATCGCAATTTTGCTCGGCTCGGGGTTTTGTGCATCGCTGAGTCAATTCGCCAATCCAATTATTGGCGATCGGCGTATCGCACGATTACAATCGCTAGATCCAGGGTCCCGATATCACATATGTGTCTGCCTCCGATCCGATACATTGGGTCAGCAGATCAGAGGTTTCTCCCCTTTCCGCTTAAGTTTACTCCTTTTCCCTGGTCCGATGTGATTTCCCTTTATAAGGGTTTTTTTTTGCCCATTTTAGAGGATTTTTGCTCTTTTTCTAAAGAACATAGGGCATCTTCTTTTGGTGATAACTTCTGCATTCTAAGTCCATTTTTTCCCATTCAAGTTTCAATAGATTCAGAATGAAAATATCTCTGCAATGGGGCTATGTCCAGGAACTTCCTTAGACTTTCATTTTCCTCTGTGAGGAACACTTAGACTTAGGAGTCTATCCAAAATCCATTTTGGATCACGCCTTCCCACTAAAAGAACTTTTGGTCTACAAAACACTGATATACTGATCTGAACAGTACCTGAGAGTAACAACACCCTCTTCTTTTAGCCTCCACACACTTGCCTTGCATAGTGCCTCTGAACCAAGGTCTTTGACCACTTCCCTTCCTGGATGGGCTGGTCTTCCTAGGAAGAACTTTCTTCCTCCTTGCCTTCCTATAGAACTTCTGCCGAAATGGTCATAGAAGGTGGTTTGAACTTCTTTTCCTTGATCATTGATCCAAGGTGGCTCAAAAAAATGTGAAGTTCATCTGCTCCACAAAACTTTCATTTGCATTTGTTTGACAAGTTGTCAACAACAACTATTAACAACAACATAAATACAGACAACAACTGGATGGCCTAAAATCCTGCTTCAACAAAAGACATAGATTTCACAGCTTGTGAACACATCCATGTCTTACATCTGCATACAAATGATGGACTAGATAACAAGCCCACTAAACATGCCTTTAAACAAATGACCCTTCAAGTCAAGCATGTATAAAAATGCCATTGGGAATCTTTTCAAAAGATGAAACACTTCATTATTATCTCCATCTTGGAGACCAAGTTAACTTCTCCCAAGTCAACATTGCATCACATGCATGTCAAACCAATCAACCCTACAAGTTAATTACACATACATGTTCAAAACAAGGAACACATAAACATCCCTGTGTCCATGCACATCATGCTCATGCATGCCTTTCATCCTTCAACATTCACTTAAGTACACCATACTTTCCAAGCTGAAATGAAATATAATGTTGCAGCAATAAAGTGAGTCTCCTCCTCAACGTTTCCATTCACCTTCTTGGTAAGAACCTGCAACTTGCATTTCATTAACAAATAAATGCAAATAGATGCATCAATAGACATGAAACCTTGATTGGATAAGAACTCTAGCCATTTCTCAACAATCCCTTTCAAAGGTACTACCTTTATCTGCACATCAACATCAACATGTGAATCATCCTGAGACACATCAGTCATGGAATCTTCCTTTCCATTTCTGCTATCTTCTCTTTCCACTTTTCTCAGTTTTTGTGGAAGCATTGTTGGATTCAGTGTCCAACACCTTTCAGCAAGATTCCCTTGCTTATGGAAGTAAGTGCAACACATGTGCATCCTCTTGACAACATGATTTGCCTTGTCCAATGGACCTTTGGCTTTTTGCCTCTTTTCCTTCAAAAGTTTCCTATATGTGGCCATTCTCTTCCAAAATTTAGAAACATGATGGTTATCTAAACCACAAAAGGAACATGCAATTCTTTTCCCATGCTTATGTGGAAATTTATCATGCTTTGCAAAATTGAAAGGAAGATGATTAGAACCAGATTTATACCTTTCTCTTTCACCTTTATTGCCTTCATGAGGAGGTGAAGCAAATGAAAAAGTGGCTCCCTTTGGAACACCATAAATCTCTTCCAGGCTATTAGAGTTTCCACAACTCTCTGGTTCAAGTGCATGCTTCTCAACACCTACATCCTGCAAATGATGTTTCAAGTTATTGCATTCCTCCTGAATACAACCTTCACACTCTTGAAGACCTGCAATGCAACTCCTTCTTGGAGTTGTTTTAATGGTCTTCATGGCAGCTTTGGAACTTTCTCCATAAGCTTGCCCATAGCCAAGACCCAAATACTTAGGCCTTTCCTCAATTATTATTGGCTCAACAATACCTTTTGCATGTCTACCCAAGCCTTTTCCTTCATAGCCCATCTTGGACATTAGCTTGGAACCTATGCCTTTGGTATGTTTTTCAAAAGAACCAATATGATCATTCTTAGAGGAATTTGAAGACAAACTAGAATGGTTTACCTCTTCTTCAAGCTGATACTTGACTAAGGCTTCTTGGGAAACAAAGAGCTGTTACTCTAACTCATGCATCCTTTTCAGGTTCATATTTGCAATATGAAGTTGCCTCTCCATTTCCTGTAGTCTGTCAGAAAGCAACTGCTTCTCTTCCTTCATGGAATTCAACTGCTCTCTAAGTATGTTGCTCTTTCTTCCATCCTCATACATTTCTCTTACCTTATCCATTATGATGAACAAGTCTTGCTTCAAGTCTCCCTCATAGAGTCTTGTGATGAAGGAGGAATTTGAGGATTCACTTGTAGAAGTTGTCATTATACCAATGAACAAAAGAACTTCAAACAAGATTAATAAAGAGCTTTATTAAGCAACCTTTTACAAAAAACCTCTTGTGCTTCAAGGATTTCTTTGAGGTCCTTTGGAATAGAAGAATACCTTCAGCCCTTCTTCCTTCTTGTCCTTCCAGGACTAAGCTATCAACAACTTTCCCTTCACCTTTGCAAACTTAAACAATAGTCAGTCTACAAAACAAGCATACAATCAACCTCTGACTGTTTAAACACCTTTCAGACAAGCAATCTTTGCTCTTGTAAGAAGAGCTTCGGCGTAAATCACATATAGAAAGATCTTTGTCGACGCGTTTCGAACCAGCAAGTGTGGCTCATCGTCAGGACAAGTTGAAGAAACAGATCCAGCTTTGCATGTTAAATAGTCTGATCAGGGCCTCCAACAGCTATCTAGATCAACGGCTAGATTTGACCAAGGGACAGTCAAAAAGTCAAATTGATTATTTAGAGGAAGATAGTTAATGACCATACCTAGAAATGATCATTTCTTCTATATATTTATAGGTATGGTCATTAACTATCTTCCTCTAAATAATCAATTTGACTTTTTGACTGTCCCTTGGTCAAATCTAGCCGTTGATCTAGATAGCTGTTGGAGGCCCTGCTCAGACTATTTAACATGCAAAGCTGGATCTGTTTCTTCAACTTGTCCTGACGATGAGCCACACTTGCTGGTTCAAAACGCGTCGACAAAGATCTTTCTATATGTGATTTACGCCGAAGCTCTTCTTACAACTGTTATGGATCATCGAAGTCTCAATTTAACAATCTTTGCTCTGTCGATCAAGCATTCTGATATAACCTTCCTTGAAGGCGTGGTTAATCAATCTTAAGCTCTGATACCACCTGATCTGAAAATGGGGCACTTAGGCTCCTTGTCTAACTTACAAGGACCTCTCCTACTTCCAAAGCTTAAATGTTCCCAAGTATTTATGATTAACCAATGCGGAATTAAATATGTGCTTGAAATAAGGGGTATGATTTTGTTTATTATTGAGTGTTTATGTGTTTTTAAGTCTATTTGCTTGAACTGATATAACAACAAATAACGCAGCAAATATAATGCAACAATAAAAGATCACACATAAGACAACAATTTAGCTAGGAGTTCACCCAAAACTCTTGGGCTACATCTCCATGAGCTCTAGCCAACTCAACTAGGCTCTCTGGGATTATGGAAAAGTCATTTTACAAGCTCTTGGCTCAACTCCACTATTCTACATAGAAATAATGGGTTTAGACACCATTTTATCCCTAGCTCTTGAAGGTCTCGGCTCTGGCTCTGGCTCTTGGCTCTACCTTAGCTCTGGCTCTGGCTCTTCAGCTCTAGATCTGGCTCTGGCTTTTCGGATCTAGCTTCTTTCGATCTCTGCAGCTCTCTGGCTTTTCACTTGACCTCCCAATGACTCCCTTGGCTGCTCTGCACAGTAGCTTTCGGTCTCCCTTTGCTCTCTCGACTCTGCAACTGCTTTCAGTCTCCTTCTGTCTCTGACATTCATGGCTTTTAAGCCAATCGGCACTTGTCTGCTGGTTTCCCCTTCTAGGCTCTCTACCTCTATCTGCTCAAATTCCCCTCTGAGCGTTAGCAATCATTGCTAAACACCTTCTGAGATGGTGGCCACCTGTTCTGTAACGGGAGGAACCATCG
Source organism: Pinus tabuliformis (assembly GCA_031772625.1). Taxonomy (NCBI): domain Eukaryota; kingdom Viridiplantae; phylum Streptophyta; class Pinopsida; order Pinales; family Pinaceae; genus Pinus; species Pinus tabuliformis. The sequence goes on from CM062813.1 coordinate 700,744,444, forward strand.
GCGCTTGAAATCACCAGAAACAAACATTCTCTGTTTACATAGAGAAATACACAAATACACAGGAAAATCCGCGCAAACGCAGTCTATTGGACTTCAAAAATCATTAATTCCACCTTATATCCTTTCAGATCCATCTTCGGGCACCATTGCAAGTAATTGTTCATCAACGGTTGTTATTGATTTCAGGTGGCTAACGCACATGGAGATTACCTACCCGAAAAGGGTGGTTTTCTCTCTCCGGTGCCTAGCCACGTGGCAGCTAATGTATGGGCTCGGGCAGAGCCTGCCAAAACCACTTACTGCCTACGGCCCGCCCGAAATCTCGCTCGTTTCGTGGTTTCCCTTTGTATTTGAAAAATACATTAAAACATTGAAAATCTCGCAAAATGGCTTTATGGCGGACTTGAAATGTTATACATATGCATTCATAAACCCTTTCGGGTCCGGATTCATCGCTTATCGCATCGCATATGTGTTTTGGGTAAAATCCCAAATACACAGGAAATACGTGAAAATCCGAATTCCCGGACCTGAAATTTTATACAATCAGGCTTTTAAAACTTATCAGGTCCAACCATTTTATTGGCATCGGGGGTTGTCGATTGCCAATCACCAATTTTGATAATCGCAATGTCGCTCGGCCTGAGGTTCTATGCATCACCGATGCCGATTCACCGATCCGATCATCGGTGATTGGCATATCACATGATCGCAATCGCCAGATCCAGGGTCCTGATACCACATATATGTCTACCTCTGATCTGATAAATCGGGTTGGCGGATCGAAGGTTTCTCCCCTTTCCGCTTAAGTCCGCTCTTTTTCCCTAGTCTGATGCGATTTCCCTTTATAAGGGTTTTTTTTTGCCCATTTTAGAGGATTTTTCCTCTTTTTCTAAAGAACATAGGGCATCTTCTTTTGGTGATAACTTCTGCATCCTAAGTCCATTTTTTCCCATTCAAGTTGCAGTAGATTTAGAATGAAAATATCTCTGCAATGGGGCTATGTCTAGGAACTTCCTTGGACTTTCATTTTCCTCTATGAGGAACACTTAGACTTAGGAGTCTATCCAAAATCCATTTTGGATCAGGATGTGTGAATGAATATGAGTGCTTCATTTTCTTAACAGCCAGTGATAAGTATTTATATTCTAATGTGAGCCAATACTATTCATGTTTGAACCATGCATTGAGTTTCATTAATTATATAGGCTAACTAATGCATTACTTGGACCTACTAAAGAGTTATTTTGATCTAGCAATAAAGTTATGATTCATGAGCTTGCACCATTTGTGATTCTCAACCCAAGTTTCTTGCAAATAGTATGTGTGTGTTGATTACTTTCTTGATAGTGAGTAGAATGGAGATCCATTCATGTTACAATGGCATAATTCCTATTGTTATAGGCTCCTATAACCACTAACATTGTTCAAGGGATTGATTCATAGGATCAAATGACTTGTTTTGTGATCCTTGGATTTAGCCTAACAATTCATCTTTCTTATGTGTATGAAGAGCTTATATTTCTCATAGATAAATGTTTCTCACATGTTCCTTGTTGTTATAATGGAACCTAGGTTGGTAATCTTAATAGATAGTCTCAATTTCCCTTCACATTTAAAGATAAGTATCCATTTATGCTTGTTTACTTATTGGTAAATCATGGTGCATTTTTGGTTGCAATAATTCTAGACTTGGGACTGTATTTGTGCTATTAATATGAAGAGTGTGTGGATGCACCTTGTGTAGAAATGGCACTTATAGTTATGGAAATTACACATGAACCTATGTGCATATTGCATCAATGAAATGAGCAATGTTGATAATCAGACTGAATAAATGTATATACTTAATTACATTAGAATGAGGTGTTTTGTTAAATTGTTCATTATTTTGGTTCATGACAACTAATATGCAACATAAAGCAAAGTTCCATATACCTTAGTCAACTTTGATTGTTTCCTTGTGTTGAACCCTTGATCTACGCATGATGATTCATTTGGATTGATAATAACACTTAAATAAATGACATAGAAACATCATTCCATGCTATAGGCCATAGAAAGAGCCATAAGAACTTAGAATGAAAATTGGAACATTGGGCACAAAGAACCTTTTTACTAATATGAAATAATTACATAGGCAACCGATTGGCTAGTAGGGTCTACAATTGTATACATAAATTTATATTCTTAAATTACAAGTTGCTAAGCTGCACTACAAGCGTTGTATTAAAAATGAGGTATTTGTTTTCCCTTTAGGGCTAGTCGAGCCCCATACACTTTACCTAAATGGCATATTGGCCATGTATTAGTAGTGGCATGGTTGTCTTTGCTAGCATCAAGTGTAGCCAATTCGACCCTAAAAGCTTCTATATAGCACCATAGAGTTGCTTGCAACCTTGACATGAATTTTGGAACTCCTAACGTGTGGTAGGCGTGGTGGAGACCTTTCAAGAATCCACACCAAGCTCGTGGTAGGTAAGGGATGCAGTAGCACTTATGCCGCCATGCCTAGAATGCCCTGTCCGAGAACAAGGAATGAAAATGGGCCAAGAACACATTGGAGAGTCTTTCACCCAAGCTCATGTAGGGTAGCACCATAGGGTGCCTTAATAAACCATTGATGTTGGCACCAAGTACTAGTGTTGATATAGAGGTCTATGGGAACTTTGAGATAGATCCATGGTCAAAATAAGCAGCGTAGGGTAATCATGGTAGGGTTGATATTTTCTCTTACGAGGTTGTAAAGATCCCCATTTGATGCATCACATAAGGCATGGCCAAGATCCCTTAGTTGAGCCATGACAGAGATTGAAGGAAAGATTGATGCAACATAGGATGGACCAAGCCCTGAAGTTATAAGATAGAATTGAGAAATCCTATCCTTAACTTGGTAAAACCCTAGTCGTGGAGGCTTCACATTGGTGCGGCCCGATTTACCCTAATGTGATTGGACAATGAAGGTTGATGTGGCCTAGAAGGTTCAACCCAGAACATTTGTGAGGGTGCATGTGATAGAGAGAGAGTTGGGTTAGTGTGCTAGGATGACATGGGTAGGTTGGCCTAAGCCCAATGATAACCCAATTGGCCATAAGGGTGGACCACTAACTAGGTGGCATGGAAGCCTAGCCCGAAAGAATGAAAGGAAGGGACACTAGGAAGCATCAGGAACACAAAAGTGGGATGACGTAGCCTAACGTCACACCAGATGTCTCACCTCGATGGAACATTAGAGCTGAGAAATTGAGTGCACTAGGAAACACTTTGCAGGATGACATAAGGTGGGTGTGTGGTAGGGCTCACACTATTGTCGTGGTGCTATTGGCAAGGAATTGGAAACTTGTCACGTTAGCCTGATGCATTCACCCCAGAATATCTACAAGTAGTGGTGTAACAGAACCACAAGGATGACAGAGTGGAGGGAAAGCTAGGCCTACAATTTGGAAGTGGAGGAGCGATCCCATTGGAAGGGATTGGAGCCACTTGGGCCAATTAGAAATGGTATCTCATGGAGGTAAGACCCACTAGTCCACGTAGGCCCAAACATCTCACCCTATAATTTTAAAGGGGAAACTCAATAGTAAGCACCAAGAGGAGACTAGCAGGATGATGTTAGCAAAGCGTGTATGTGATCGGTGGAGAAGGGGTCCCACTATCCAAGTCAACCTGACGCTATGACCCTGGAAAAAGGAAAAAGGTGCAAAGGAGGAGGCGCTGGTATGAAGGAAATAGAATGACGTGTGATAGGTCACAGTGGTAGACTAGAGTGGAGGGGTAGACTAATGAGGAGGAAATAGTACACCCCAACCATCCTCATAATCCTAGAACAAATGCTCCATCGGGTAACAAGGAACACACTTAGGAATTTCCGAAAGAGGGCAAGAAGGGTGGTGTGTCTAGTGGGACCCAACTCGAAGTCATAAAGGCATTGTGTTTAAAGGTTATGGGTTGATGTGGAGAGTAGAGGCCATTGCATTCGGTAGGGCTTGATAAATGCATATATCTATATATATATATATATATCTATATATATATATATATATATATATATATATATATATATATATATATATATATATATATATATATATATATATATATATATATATAAGCATGCAAAGTTAAAGCTATAGTGTGAGGCTTCGACGATGAGTCAAGAATCCTCTGTAAAGCTCAGTTTCCTAAACAAAAACAAGTTAATAAATATAATGAATATGTTTTACCTCATTCCTATAACAATATCTTAGGGGTTGGGTACATTACATCAACTTCTCGTGTATCCTCTTACTTCTTCGTGATCACATGTCCTCTACTAACTTCATACCTTCGACTAATTTCATAGTCTTCACCATAGAACCACCAAGAAAAATCTCACTCACACAAAATAATTTTTATTACAACAATCGAATACACGCCACACTTCCAAACTTATATGGCTTATTTATATTGAACAAAATCAACAAAATGTGGTAGGGTTGACATTCCATGGAGGATAATTTGGAAATATTGGTATATTACTTTAATTTATTTTGTTTGAAGTCTGATTTGGATGATCTGGATAAGACTTTGATCAACAAATCCTTGGATCTTTGGGGCTTACCTTTAGTTCCATGAAACCACACAATATGACCACTTTTACAAATGTTCCAACAAATCTAGGTCTAGATCCCCTTGAATGTAATTTATTACTTTTCATCTAGATACCTAGATTGCATTTACTTCAACTCTAGGGGATTTGACATTATCTCATATGATTGAGTGTGGGACCACATCTTTAATGGTTAATTCTAACATATCTAGAATATGGGTCTACAAAGATAGGTTGATATTCCCCAAATCTTTAGATGTCCTAGATTCAACTTTCACTCTAAGTGTTGGACATAAGCTCTTCGTGTCCTGGGGATAGGACCCTATTCTTAACCAACTTGAAAACTGTCTCTTATACACTTGAAAATGTTGTTACTTAGGCAAATCATCAGATGGCCAAATATCTTTCAATTCTACACAAAACCATAACCTCAGAACATTGACTAGACTACTTTAACTCCACTTAAATGCAAATCTGGTCCTTCGTTAATTGAATTCTTTGTACACCCTTGGATTTGTTCAAGCCTTGGATATTACATGCACACCTTTTCCTCAATAGTGGTGCTAGGGCATAAATCTGAGAGATCCAACATCTGACTAGATTTAAAAGAAAACCTATGAATTTTATGAACCCACGAATCACCCTATGGCTGGATAACTGGGGAAATGCTCTTTGTTTATCACCATTTTTGCCAAAATCTAAATACATAGGAAACCTTCACTAAACCACGACCTTGGTGCAAATCTAGAGACCGCCACATGGGTTATCATGTCACTGCCATGTCATATGCTAAATGAGCTATGTGAGCCATGTGGTGTTTCCTATTATTTCCATGTGTCTTTACCTGCCACATATCTCCTTCCATCTATCATTTTGACACCCAAAACGACCAAAAATAGGGAAAATTTTAGGGGATAATATTCGCATTTAGGCTAATTTTCCATGATTTTTCCAAAAAAATATTCGTTAATCTCCATTGTTTTCTAAAAATTATTCACCCATATTTTATAGTATAAATTATTTTACCTTAGACTCATCACCAAAATTTTATAGATACTATATAAAACCATTAGAAATTTGAATATGTTTACAATTTTTTTTCTAAGAACTTCACAATTTGCATATTAAGAACTACTAAGATTCGCTAAAGTTTCTAAACTTTAAAATAAATTTCCATCCTTAAGATTTCCCTAGTGCCCATTTGATTTATCCCAAGACCATACAATGGAATCATCAGAATCTGTAAGGAAAACCCCATTTTATATAAGAACCTTAGTAAATAAATCCCATTCCATATCTGTGGCGACTTGGAGATCTAAATCAAAAGCAGATTTCCATTTTCCAAAAGGAAGCTTTCCGTTCCTGCCATCCAAAGCCTAGCCCCGATTGATAATTCCTTTTGAATGAAGAGCAATAGTGAGCATAGGAAAGAGGTTATGGTCTGAAGGTTCTCCTAAGAGGGAACTTTTTCCAAGGATGATATCATTTCCATTTCCGAATTTCCATATTAGGCCTTCAACAACCCATGGGAGTGCATGAATAGACCTTTCCATGTGAAGGATCCTGTAGAATTTATTTGAACAAAACCAAACTCGAACCATTCCTTGAAAAGCTTGTCTTGAATATATTTGGCACACATTAATATAGTCTAGAGGCCAAAATTAGTAAAGGCCCTCCAAAGCCCTTTCATAGCAAGTGTGTAGTTGTTGGGAACGGGTCCCCTAAGGTAAATTTTGGGGTTAAAAGCCCAAGTTTTGGGGATAAAGGCCCAATTTTTGTACAAAGAATGTAAAGTCTCCGCATTTTGTGGTCACAGAGCATGAAGAGGTAAACAATCAAAAAGGGTTTCCGCCCTTATTTTAGATAGCTTGTGTCGGCTTGATGAGATTCACCCTTGGTCCACGGACCATGGGAATGTATAAAAAGGAGTCTTAGAAGAGTCTAAGGGAGGGCAGTTCTTAGTAAGTTTTAGTAACTGATTAAGGTAGTGGGTCTGTGAGAGCTAAGAGCGAAGAGTCTTAGCGTATGAAGAGGCTCTGCAGCTGAGTGTGCAAAGGCCTAGGGTAGAAGTCCACAACTGAGTGCACAGACCCCTTCAGTTGGGTGCATAGGAAAGTTAGAGTTTGTATTGGAGATCTGAACCATCAATAAAGATAATTGTTCTGGAGATATCTATGTATGAGTTATTTTACTTCTGTTATGAATGTTTACGGTTACGTTATGTGAATACTGGGTTTATGATTTAATGCTATATTAATGCGCGCATTTATGTCTTTTACTTTGGCATATGAACGCAAGTAATAATATCTATTTACATGAAGATAATCATAATGCATGTGGAAGTTAACCAATACTTAAGCTAATCTGGTTAGAAACAGAAGTAAGAGTAATTAGAGAGGTGCGAAAGCATTTGAATTGATTATTTAGGGTCTGTGGAGGACGATCGAAGACCTTTGCGAAGGTTTCAAAGTTGAATAACAGAAGTACATTGATAAGCCCTAAAGGGCTTATAGGTCTGCGTGAAGGAAGGGTTAGGGTATAAAACGACATCACAACTATCTCAGGGTGTGGAAACTTGGTTCCTGCATCCCCCCATACTACTTCGGGTGAGACTTCAGTCCGCGCTCCATGGATTGATGCTGAAAGGGCTAGTAGTGTAGGGATTTTCTTGGCTAATTAACACTGAACCTAGGTCAGGGCCCATCAAGCCAACAAATGGTTCCATTGCTGGGATCGAGATCTACATAATGAGATGTGTGATGTTGCATCACTGGAATCCAACTAAGAAGGAGATCGAAGATTGGTTGGATAGAAAGATCCACGAATTCGCGGCGCAAGAAAACAGGAACCCATGATTGATGAAAGAACAGTGGTTGGACAGATACATGTACACAAAAATACACAATATCTTCTTATGTTCCTTCCCGATCGAGTTGTATGAGTGGATTGTGAAATTGGCAGACGACCAAGGAAGGTGGAGGCCTGGCGGTCCAATATTCTAGACCTCGGAGTTAGTGCGGAGATTAGAAGCCTCTGAAGATATGATCACACGCGTTGTCGATCATTGGCTCGATTGTATCATAGGAGGGTTCGTGACAGAATTCGTGGTTGATACCTCAGTCAGTTACAGCGAAGCATAGCACCGCTTCTTCAAAGGGACATCAGGTAAGTATTTAAAATCATTGAATACCTAGATTAAGATGCTCTTGTGTGAAAAGCAGGTTATGCAGCTACCTTGATGTTTGGGGCTACGTGAAGTGGAAGGACCTTCAGGAACAAGGGAAAAACAGGCCCTAAATATAGCCTGCTAATCGAATCTCCGTTGAGTGATGACAAGGAAGTAGCACAGACATCTCCGCAGAGTGTTGTTCAGTTGATAAAGCAAGGGTTTTCGCGAATACCCCATCCACCCACACCACCTCCGCCACCGTTCAATATGGAAAAATTTGTAAAGCTACTTGTGTTCAAGGGCATGGGAAATGAATATCCAGACCAGTTTTGGTTCGTCGCGAAAGTTGTATGGGAAGCTCAGGGTATCACGGATGATCAAATGAATAAAGCAATGTTGGTTAGTTCTTTGCAGAATCACGCACTAACTTGGTACATTAAGTACTGAACTAATAACCCAATGTTTGCATTAGTAGATATCCAAACCGTGCTGAATAAGGAATTCAATAGACCTAAGTCTGAAGCACAATTAATTGTTGGATTCAAGGAAATCACGATGAGGCCTGGTGAGACACCGTAGGAGTTGGATCAAAGATTGAAATGCAATATCCGCGAAGCTAACATGAATCTGATAGATGGGTGTTTGCTTGATGGGCCCCAACCCAGGTTCAACGTTAGTTAGCCAAGAAAATCCCTACACTACTGGCCCTTTCGGCATCAGCCCACAGAGCATGGACCGAAGTATCACCCAAAGCAGTATGGGGGGATGCAGGAACCAAGTTTCCACACCATGAGATGGTCGTGATGTCGATCTATACTTCCTAATCTTGACTTTGTGCAGATCGATAATATTTTAGGGCTTATCGATGTTCCTTCTCTTCCGTCCTTCAGTACCTCCACGAAGGTACCCAACTGATCTTCACACAACCCTAACCCGAGGTCTAGGCACTTATGCGCCTCTGTGGCTACGTTACTATATAATTTCCTAAGTTATCTTAAGTTTTACCTAATCTACCATGCATTTACAGTTATCTTCACGTAATCCTATATTCTTGCTCGCGTTCAATTAACAGATATAATCAAATAGATTCTTGCATTATATAAGCATTATAATGTAAACCCTAATCATATCATAATGTAATCAGATGCATTAAACAGAGACAAAATACACAGTGATTTTAAAAATACTTATCTTTATTGATATCTCAAGTTCAGTACAAACTCTATCCACCCTGCACACACAGCTGCAGGGGTTCACGTACTCAGTTGTGGACTTCCACCCTAGGCCTCTGCGCACTCAGCTGTAGAGCCTCTACCTATGCTAAGACCTGAGAACACTTAGAACTTCTTACCCAAAACTCTTCTTACCACTCCTACTTTTCCTTAGACTCTTCTAAGACTCCCTTTTTATAAAATCCCATGGTCTGTGGACCATGGGTAGATCTTTACAACCGACATGAGACTTTACAAAACAAGGGTGGACAACCCTTTGACATCTTCGCACTCCGTGACCACAAAATGTGGAGACTTTACATCTTTATTACAAAATTTGGGCCTTCTGCCCCAAAACATGGGCTTTTAGCCCCAAAACTGCCTCTTGGGGGAACCCGTTCCCAATAGGCCCCCAACACAAACATGGTGACTCGCCCTTGAGTCACTCTTTGGGTGCGGGGATCTTGGTGCGAAGAACCCCTAGTTCAACCTGTATGACTGCTACCTCAGTGGTGCACTGTGCGACCGCCTACTTTATTTCCTCAACCAACTGCTCCGTTGTTGGCCCTATAATGTCAGCCTGAAGCTTTTGCTGAGTCTCCTATAGACTAGCCAGCTTGCCTTCAATGGAGGCCGTGATCAAGTAGGCCTCGTCCAACCAAGGCTTCAAGCACACCTTCAACACTGCCTCTTTGTGCTGAGCTGCATCTACCTGCTCCTTTAATGCCTTGGCCTCTTACAACTTCGTGAGTTTCTGTGTGAGGGAAACAATACGCATTGTTCCTTTTACCTCATTGTAGCGTTGTTGCAGCTCTCGTGCCTCTATTTCCAGCCTCTGCACAGTAGGGTCTTCTTGTAGGCTGGTTAGTACTTTGAACAACTATTCGAAAAGTGTTGTGCAGTCCACCACTGCACTTTCTACTACTGTTATTACCACTGTTATAGCAGTCGTGTGCTTCTCCTTGACTTCCAGTGAAGTTGAAGGGTGGACCCTCAACTGCAATTCTGCAATTTGGAGGTTCAGCTCCAGTTGAACCTTTTCCAGTTCTGTGTGGACGTCATGCACCCCTGTAGAAAGTTTGCGAACATGCACATCTATCAGCTCATCCATAGGAATGGCTAACTCCGGGACCATTCGGAATGCTTCCTCCAAGGCCTGGACTAGGTGCTTGTTCTTATTGGTCACATTGTTTGCAGTGGCGATGGCAGAATCTCGTTGTATGACCATTTGAGCATTTTTAATGTTTTGCTTGCTAATCACCTGCAAAGTGTGTTGTTTGCGAGCCCTCAGTTCCACGATCACCCCATCCTACAACAAGTGGAGCACCTCGCTAGGAGGCGCTACCAAGTTTAGCCCTACTCCCTTGAGTGCACTAACAGTGGGCCTATTAGCTTCGGTCTCTGTCGTCAATTCTCCATCAGACAGCACTATGGCTTAGGAGTCCTTCGCACGCAGCATCCCGGCAGCTTCTAAAGTACCAATGGCCAAACTGTTGGATGTCGCGCCGACCTGTGATGACCGAATCTGCAGCTCTCGCAGATTTGCCTAAATGGCCCCCAACACCTGCTGCTACTGCTGCAGCAGTTCCATGGTGGCATCCCGCACTATATCTCCAATTTCATTCAGATCCCCCTCTGTTAGGGTGATCGGGTCCATGGACATTTAACCTTAGACTTCTGCCGCAACCCTAATTTTTCTTGTCCCCTTGGACGCTTGATACGAAATAGATGCATCTGCGGGTCCACTCAACCCTGTTCTATCTGATCATCCTCTTCTTCCTCTTTTTCTAGGGAGGGTGACTTCTCTTTGTCAGAGCTGCACTCCTCTCCTCCTATCTGTCCACCTGTCTCCTGTGTGGTAACGTGTTCTACCTTAGCCTTATCCTCAACCTCCTTTCTCCTTTTCTTAGCCAGCTGCTCCATCTTGAGCTTGGATTCATCCTTCTTCCGTTGCACGACTGTCTTGTTGGATCCCGCTATTGAGTTTGAGACAGTGTGCCATTCTGTCGATAATCTGTCAATAACCACTTGAATCGCATCATCCGTCACCAAGTAGGGAAATTCATGTCCTTCTGCACCTTATGGATACATGGTGGAAACTAGCCTTAAATTCCATGTACGACTACAATTTATCAAAGACAATAGGTGACAACCACGACTTGTGGTTGATGGCCATGTGCACGTTCATCTCCATCAAGATCCAAAAGATATTGTTGTCCTTGATCCGCTGAGGATCCTTAGTTACCCATAGCAAAGTGTATCTCGTGGCCTCAAGTAGGTTTGACACGACCAAGGGAAATTGGTTATCCTCGGGTAGCTCCCAGGCTACCAGCATGATGGACAGCAAGAGCCATGCATAGTGGAAGGTCTTGCTGAGATCCTGTGCCTCGTGGCAGTTCACGAGGAACTCACCGCAGAGGTAGCGCGCCCAATTAAACTGAACCCCCTCTACGCATTGGGCTGCTAGAGCTATGATAGGCGCCGGTACTTCATCGGAGCAACACTTTTGCATGACCTTCCCTGCCAATATTTGTGTGGCCACTTTGACCACAGGGTCGGAAATACTTGTAATCGCATAGTCACACAACTTCTTTACTAATCCGAACTTCTTCTTCATGGCCTCCACAAGGGCCAGTTCGCCCGCCTTTCCACCAAACATCATAGCCAGATTCTCCCCTGAATATGGTAGCCTCATGATCCTATGGATCAGTCTATCAGTGATGGGTATTGGCTCCTCTAGCCACAGACACCCATCATGTACCAAGCACAGTAGCTTCTTGATTACCAGCAAGGTAATGGGTGTGTGATTATAGTGTGGCACCCATAGCAAGTTGAGCAGGCCTACCTTATCCACACCTCTGCGCACTTCTGTGGTTCCAACGTGGTCATCCCAGTGGTTTTATGGAGGATGTAGTGCATTAGATGGTCTGTCACCAAATGAGGGAATCGCTCTGTGTCAGCGAAGTCCCAGTCCTCCAATTTCAATATTGGAATCCGCCCCAAGCATGGTCCTTCAAAAGCAATCTTGTCTAGCAACAGAGGTGTGTACAAGGTGACCTTGCTCTCGTCAATGTCCTTAGGCACCTTGGCCTTGACCCTGCATGGAGGGACATACTTAGGCAATTTAGTAATGGGGTCAGACACCTCAACTTTAACGTCCCCCGTTTCTATCCCAAGATCCTCATCGTCCCGACAATGGAACCATTTGTTGGCTTGATGGGCCCTGGCCCATGTTCAGCATTAATCAGCCAAGAAAATCCCTACACTACTGACCCTTTCGGCATCAGCCCGCGGAGAATGGACTGAAGTCTCACCCGAAGCAGTATGGGGGGATGCAGGAACCAAGTTTCCACACCCTGAGATGGTCGTGATGTCGATCTATACTTCCTGATCCTGCCTTCGTGCAGATCGATAAGCTTTTAGGGCTTATCGATGTTCCTTCTCTTCCGTCCTTCAATACCTCCACGAAGGTACCCAACTGATCTTCGCGTAGCCCTAACCCAAGGTCCAGGCACTTACGCGCCTCTATGGCTACATTACTGTATAAGTTCCCAAGTTATCTTAAGTGTTACCTAATCTACCATGCATTTACAGTTATCTTCACGTAATCCTATATTCTTGCTCGCGTTCAATTAACAAATATAATCGAATACATTCGCGCATTAAATAAGCATTATAATGTAAACCCAGATCATATCATAATATAATCAGATGCATTAAATAGAGACAAAATACACAGTGATTTGCAGAATACTTCTCTTTATTGATATCTCAAGTTCAGTACAGACTCTATCCACCCTACGCACACAACTGCAGGGGTCTGCGCACTCAGCTGCAAACTTCCACCCTAGGCCTCTGCGCACTCAGCTGCAGAGCCTCTACCTACGCTAAGACCCGAGAACACTTAGAAATTATTACCCAAAACTCTTCTTACCACTCCTACTTTTCCTTAGACTCTTTTAAGACTCCCTTTTTATACAATCCCATGGTCTGCGGACCATGGGTAGATCTTTACCGCTGACATGAGACTTTACAAAACAAGGGTGGAAAACCCTTTGACATCTTTGTGCTCTGCGACCACAAAATGTGGATACTTTACATCTTTATTACAAAATTTGGGTCTTCCACCCCAAAACATGGGCTTTTAGCCCTAAAACTACCTCTTGGGGGAACTCGTTCCCAACAATGGGTAGCACCGCGAATGGTTTGTGGGTTTTCTCCTGCCTCATCTAAGGGTTGCTCTATCACAACAGAAGATTGGGACCCAAGCGAAAGCTCTGGAGATTGCGATGAGATTGCATGAAATACCAATGAAAGATGCTAATATGGGGGTTCAACAGATTAACGCGCAGTTGCAGAACCTTTGCTTGGAGATGTAGAGTCTGAAGAATGATAGAACATTTTGGCTAGAGGTGTGCGAAGAAGTTTGGTGCCTGAAATGCAAATGTCAAGGGCATGACAAAGATCACTATCTAGTCTTTACGAATTATGTTGCAGCAGGACGACCAACGCCTCTAAGGCCGAAAGCTCCAGCAAGGCCGAGTACAGGGCCCGTGCTAGGGTGTGTTATCTGTCAGGTAGCTGGAAAACATGTGACTAACAACTTCCATCTGCTGCAAGAATTCTTAGAGACACCACAGTAGCTCATCTGCAACTTGTGTCAATCGGTGGGTCATGATGAGCACAATTTCTATAGTTATGAATTAATGATGGATAGAACACCTGCATATAGGGTGTAGGCATAAACCCAACCTCCAGACCGAGGCGTTGGGGGAGCGCGAGGCAAATATCAGGGGTGCGGACGAGGACGAGGTGGAGGAGGACCTAGTAGAGGTCGAGAGCAGGTCATTCATTATAATTGTGGGGGACCAAGACATGATGCGTGAGACTGCCTGAATCTGATGCGTTTGTCATGCCGTTATTGTACTTTGTTTGACCACACAATGGAGGATTTCCCAATATTGTTAGCCAAGATATGCAAGAATGGGGTGCATCTTCCGCAGTCGACTCAGAACCTGGATATGATGAGGGTTGAGCCTCGCGAGGAAGATCCTAAGGTAAATATTGCGTTGTGGAGCGGAGCAACAACTGGTGAAGATAAGGGGAAGCAACCTAAAGAAGGTGAGTGGGTCTGTAAAGTGCCAGAAAAAGAAACCGGGTTTGATCTAGAACATGTAAGAGAAATGTTTATGGAAGCAAAAAAAATATTCGTTGAGGCCTCTACCTCAGGAAGTCAGGAGAAGTCGTTTGAAGAAATGGACCAATACATGATTACCACCTTCTTAGAAACCTATATGAAGCTGTTGCACGATAGCAAGGCTGTGAAGGGACTGCAGAAGCTGGTTAATAGGTGCCCTGGAAAGGAAACTGCTACTGACAGATCACGCATATTCAAAAAGATTGGTAGGAATAAGTCAAGAATGGGGCGTGAGATGAGGCTCCATGTGCAGATAGGAGAATATGAGATGGACCAAGTTATTCTAGATCTGGGGTCGGACGCGAATGTTTTACCTAAACAAACATGGGAGAGAATGGGGAGACCTACGCTATAGTGGTCTTTAGTTCAGTTAAGGATGGTGAATCAACAAAAAATCATCCCAATGGGGAGGTTGCAGGGGGTAATGGTTAATATTGAAGGCGCAAGTGCACTAGCTGATTTTGAAGTGATAGAGATTGTGGATGACAGCAATCCCTACCCCACACTCCTCGGAATCGATTGGGCCACTGATATGAATGGGGTAATCAATTCGAAGAAGTGGAATATGATATTTGAGAAGAAATCGCTCCACGTAGTGGTGCCCCTGGACCCTACAGAAGGACCACGCTATACCGAACCAGTCTGCGATTATGAAAGTGATAACAATTTGGACTAGATTTAAAAGATAACGGCGTGAGATCAAGATTGTGAATCTGAAAGCAGATGGACATATTGTATGGGCTGTGAAAACCTTACAGATCAGATTCAGACGAAGAACTGGAGCACTGGTAGAATCGACTGCATGAAGTATCTACGCTGCACTGTGATATGATGACCAATTTGTTGTGCTGTGTATCATCAAAGGTAAGAAACATACCTTACTATGATGGTTTAATTGATGTTGATCACTTTTTGGATGCGTTTGAGAGAGAAGTGCCAGAGAAGCATCCCTTCTATGCCCTGGACTAGGTGCTACGTGCTACACCTGCGAGATGGTGGGGCACACACAAGGATAGTTTTAATGATTGGCGCGTATACAGAAAAATGATGAGAGTGCAGTTTGGTCACCCACAAGTGCGGCTAACATAAAAATATGTTGGGAGGAATGACCCACACGACCACTTGGCCAGGTGGACTAAACTTTATGGAACAAAGCCTCAACCTAAATGGGTGAATCTATTCTCTCATACTTTAGATGTGATACTGATGAATTGGTACTTGGATATAGAGCTCTGCCATGGCACTAAAGAATGGGATATTCTGTGCCAAGGATTTTTGATGACATTCAGCTTTGAGGACGAATTTGAGTGTATCGATGAAGCATTGCAGGAGGTCAAGACATCAATTTTTAGGGTACTGCATGATCCTCTATATTTGATTCAACCAGATTGGACCACCCAGCTGAGCCATGTGCTAGAGTGCTATAATGTGACTATTGAAGAAGAAGATGAGGTTCTGAGTAAGATTAGTATTCTGGAGACTGAAGGTCACCGCGAAGTTGAAGGACCACAATTAGAGAATCCAAACATAACTGTGCCACTCAAAACTAGACAAGTAAACATTAGCACGGAAGCGGAGCTGAAGTTTGCAAAGATTGGAGACTATTGGGATGATGCAACAGTAGATAAGGTCGTCGAATTACTCCACGAATATCAGGATCTATTGCCCATGAAGTTTTCAGATCTGAAAGGGATAATAGGGGACTTGGGTGTCATGAAGATCACTCTAAAACTGGACGTGAAGCCCCTTAAGCAAAGACCTTACCGCCTCAATCCGAAGTACAAAGAAAGGATCCTCTTGGAACTAGATAAAATGCTTCCAGCAAACATCATTGAACCAGTAGAAGACTCTGATTGGGTAAGCCCAATAGTATTTCACGACAAGAAATAGAAGGATGAGATATAGATATGAATAGATCTCATGAAGTTGAATGACACTTGTGTGCATGATCCTTTCCCAACTCCGTTCACTAATGAGGTGCTGGATAATGTTGGTGGCCAAGAAGCATATTCATTTACTGATGGGTTCTCAGGGTACCATCAGATCAAGATCGCGCCAAAGGATAGGAGTAAGATGACCTTCACAACTGAATGGGGATGATTCCAGTATATTGTGATGCCTTTTGGGCTGAAGAACGCGTCGACAATATTCTCGCGTGTAGTCATCACGACATTCAAATATTTCATTGAAAAATTTATTGAGGTATACTTTGATGATTGGACAGTGTTTGGACTGGTAAAGCGCCACATAGCAAGTCTACGCTTGATGTTAGATACATACTATAGGTACTAGATCTCACTTAATCTGAATAAATGCTTGTTCTATGTCCCCTTTGGGATCTTGCTGGGTCACATGGTATGCAAACAGGGCTTGATGGTAGACCTTGGAAAGATCACGGTTATAATCAATTTGGAGGCACCAAGAAGTGTGAAAGAGCTACGCGCAACATTGGGGCATACAGGGTACTAAAGAAAGTTCATCAAAAGCTATGCCTAGATCATTGCACTTATGGAGAAACTGTTAAATAAGGATGCTACATTCTATTGGAATGAGGAATGTCAGAAGAGCTTAGATGTACTCAAAGAGAAAATGGTCATCGTGTCGATCCTAGTCTTCCCAGCGTGGAAGAAGGAATTTCAAGTGCATGTGGATGCATCATGTATTACATTGGGAACAGTACTGACACAGGTCGGTGAGGGAGAATTGGATCATCCCATAGCGTTCGCAAGTAGGAAGCTATATAAAGCTAAGAAGAATTATTCAACGACCAAGCGCAAAGGTTTGGCTATGGTATACGTGCTCCAGAAGTTTAGGCACTACTTGCTAGGTCAACACTTTAAGATGTATACAGACCATTCTGCATGGAAGTACTTGGTGAACAAGCCTATGTTGGGGGGGAAACTATGCAGCTGGTTATTTCTATTTCAAAAATATGATTTTTAAGTTATTGTGAAACTAGGACAATTCAATGTTGGACCAGATCATCTGTCGCGCATTGAAACAGGAGAGGAGCCTACTAATTTGGAGTAAAGACTACCTGACGTGTAGCTCTTTGCGGTGTGCATTGCGGACAGTCACTTTGAAGATATTATACACTTCCTGATAATGGGAATGGCTCTAGAAGGATATGCGAGCCAACAAAAGAAGGAATTAGTGGTGCGAGCAACAAACTTTTCTGTCACTGCAGGGCACTTGTATAAAATGGGGTCAGATGTAATACTGCGACATTATGTGCTACAATTTAAAGGAAACAACATCCTCATTGAGGCTCATGGAGGAGCTGTAGGAGGACATTATGTGGGAAAAGCAACAACACAAAGTATTCTATGCATTGGGTTGTGGTGGCTGACACTACACAAGGATTCAAAATCATATTTTAGGGCATGCGATGCATGCCAAAGTACTGGAAAACCATCGCAAAGGGAGGAGCTGCCACTAGATCTATAGATATCATTATAGCCCTTCGAGAAGTGGGTGATTGACTTTGTGGGACCAATTTAGCCTCTAGCAAAGAAGATGGGTGTGTGATACATCATCACCGCAACTGAGTATTTAACCAGATGGGCGGAGGCATAGCCTGTGAAGGACTATACAAGAACGACAACAAAAAAATTCATCTTTGAGTACATGCTGACAAGGTTTGGTTGTCCAAAAATTTTAATGAGCAATCACATTATGCATTTTCTTAATGAAACGTTCAGCACGTTGACGAAGGAATTTCAGGTTTATCATCAGAAGAGCACGCCATATCACACGCAGGCTAATGGCATGGTAGAAGTGTTTAATAAGATCCTGGAGAATGTACTGACAAAGGTTTGCAATACACAAAGAAATGACTGGGATGTCCACATACCCGTGGTTCTATGGGCTTACAGAACAACTTGTAAGAAGTTGACTCGACGAACGCCTTTTAGGATGGTTTATGGCATTGAAGCAATGATGCCCATGGAATACATTGTACCTAGTCTACGCATAGCGGCATTCATAGGAATGGCAGATTGCGGAGCCATGGAGGAAAGGCTCGCACAGCTGGCAGAATTGGAAGAAGACAGATTTGTTGGCATTATGATACAAGTGTTGTCCTTGATGGAAACTCACTCACAGATCAATTCAATTTTGGTAAAAGGCAACTCACAGTACAATAGGTATATTCAGAGGTAACATGACAGTGGTATAGAAGAACAGGAAGATGGAACTGAGTTCTAATGACTAGAATAAAGAAGGTAACGAAAAAGGCTGATGAAAAGAAATTTAAGAAGTTGTTGTGGCCACCAACAACCCCCCTCCTTCTTTAGTATTAGCAATAACACTAAACAAGTGGGGACCCTTAGTAAAAAAATCAAAAAAATTTATAATTTTTTTTTGTATTATACTCCTTAAAAATACATCGCACAGAGAAGAGTAAAACATTTCTTTATGAGCACAATAAAAAACTGCGAAGAAAGCGACGTGAAATTTATCGCATCGCATACATTAAGAAGCGCCCATAAATGAAGATCTTAAGCAATCTCTGATGGCCGATATGTGACATCGCATATCGCAACATCGCATAAACATCACACAATAACTTAACAAATTGCAACGATCTGCGATCTGCGATCTTGCGATAAACGCGATGCTGCGATCTTGTGATAAATGCGATCTTACGATAAATGCGATAACGCAATTCTGTGATAAACTGATCAGGAAACTCTGCGATGACACATCTTGATAATGCGATCCGCGATGCTGCGATGCGAGTCATAGAAATCACCCATCGCAAATTTTCCTCGGCTCAGCATTCAAGAAAAGTTGTCCCTAAACCAAAAATTGGGCGTGCGCCTTAAAGAAAATTAATGAATGTACGCCAAAGTATTCATGAAGGACAGTTTTGTGTTTTTCGAAGAGTCAGTTCACTATGGGTGTCATGATTTTATACATTCGTAGAGCTTAGAGCTTTCGTGTCAAAATTTATTATCATTACTCTTTTCCTTTGCGTGAACTACAGGAATAAAAAACTGGAAACAACATGAAGCAATGTGCAGGAAACATCTAAGGAAAAAGGGAAAGCGTCAATGCTCGAAGAACAGAGAAGAGATGTCCTCATAAACGGATACCGCATGCAATAGAAACACATATTTCAAAGTATTACTGAACAGATGCTGATATCAATAGGCGATTCGACACTCAAGGTCAAAAGCTCACAAAAGCAGCATGTTTACAAAATTCTGAAGCTTATGCCCAATAAAGGAAAAAACGCTAAAGGCGGAAAACACACCAGAAAGGCCCAGATCAAAGAACGGAGGCAGTTTTCGATGCGCGATTAGCGCCTAGCGCTAATCGCGCATCGCTAAGAAAATTGTTCAGAAAGAAAAGTCCCTAACTTGCTTAGTCATCCACGAGTCCGGAAACCGAGATAGCAAAAGCAGAAGCAATTTGAGAGAAATTTGGGTTGTTACCAAGTATATACGCAGTAAATTCACCCATCCAGAGGATGATTCCCAAAAATATCTTCTAGTTTACTAAAAAAAGTGGTGCCAGCGCTTGCCATTTCTATTTGCGTAGCTCAAGCAAAAAACAGAAAAACAACCAGCCGACTCTTCCCAGGCAAATGTTGCATGCTCGCAACATTAAGGAGCAAATGCAAAAATAGTTAGGAATTAGATTCAATTTTTAGAAATAAGTTTGCTTAGATAAATGGCGGTCATTTAAACCGTATCCTAAATTATGTAATTAAGTTATTTAGTTAGCAATATTTAAACCCTTCTCATGCATTTAGAGAAGGGTCCAGAAATTTGTCAAAAACTTGTCCTCAGAACATGCACTTTTGCACCCTCAGAGGAGGTTTTGATGAATGAATGGATCAAGGTTTATTGATGTTTGCATTTGATATCTGCAACTGATGTTGCACTTCTATACTCTTGGTAGATATTAGAACAAGGAGAGATAAATCATTGTTGCTTGAAGCTTATGAGTAGGACCAGTCATAAATGGTACTTTTATCTCTTGATCATTTCTTCTTATATTCTTAAAGTGATATATAGTTTTTAGTTGTTTATATGTTATTGCATGAATGTTTGAGTTACCATTTGGCACTTTTGTACGGTGGAGCCATTTATTTATGTTTGATATATGAATAACTTATTATGCGATATGCTATTCACAACTGTTTTGCCTAACTTTTTATGCAAAGTAGTTCATCTTAATTGATTTCCATTCTTATGATAGCTGAATGATCTTTATTACCAGTTATTATTTGAAATCTCTTTAGATCGCATAATAGAAGAAATACATCCCGGGTTAGCATAGATTAGATATGTTGTTTTCATTAGATTACAATAGCATAGAATTAGATTAAAGTAGCTTAGATTAGAACTCTTAGATCAGCATCATCCAACTCTGCACACACACACACCCTTAGATTGGGAAACTGGTCCCATTATCCCCAGTCGAACCTGCTATACCAAACGGATAAGGAGCTGCCAACCAAGGTCCGGACCGGGCGAGTATCCCCCTTGTTGTCGACTCGATTTTCGGGGCCTCAACATATTTGGCGCTAGAAGAAGGGCCTGAACTATGAATGGCACCTAAATCAAAATCTAAATACCATTCTGAGAGTAAATCGCGCTCATCGTCTCCCCCGACTTCTCTAGTATATTTAAATCCAGGGTCAGAAGTCGCTCGAGTATCAATCGCTGCTACACACCCTGATATTTCAGACCAATCTACCATTAAACCTCTTGGAGTTGAATCTCTGATTCACAAACTTCAGGGATTTTCCATTTCTCCTCAGAGGTCTGATAAATCTCAAAGCAGTGTGACTTTGCAGTACAATCCTGCTCATCTCCTAACCAGGTTAAAGAGTGAAAAATTTGGCTTCCAGCCAACTTAGTTTCCTCTTCCCACCAGGAAAAGAGTGAGGAAATCACCACAAGAGTCTGTCAGTGAGACTATTTCGTCTACATCGCCCATTTTAACTACCTCACCGCGAAGTCAACCACCCACACCTCCATTCCAAACCATCATCCATCCGTCTACCGGAACTCCCACAACCCCTCTTCAATCATCTACGATTGTAGTATCCTCATCTTCCCAGCCACAGAGATCATCTTCTGCACTTTTCTCTACTAGCAGCTCAACGATGGCCCAGTCTCCATGGAACAACCCTGGGGCAGTTTTAATGCCCGCGCCCTTGAGTCAAATACCAGCCCATCCTGAGAAATGGCTGCCCAAATTCAATCTAGAAGTAGGCATGCTAGCAGAAGAACACATAAATAATTTCATGCTTTCTATCAATCTCAACGGAGTTACTAACGAAGATGCTGTTGTTCGGCTTTTTCCCTATACACTGCAAGGGACAACCGGGTCATGGTATTTTTCATTACCCGCCGGGTCTATCACAAGTTGGGATATCTTCCAGAATCAATTGCTTATCAAGTTTGGTGATAACAAATCAACGACAACATTAATCAATGACCTATCCAATCTTAAGGCCCAAGCTAAAGAACCTATCAAAGATTTCGATTTACGGTTCAATAAAATTCTCAACAAAATTCCCCTTGCTTCCCAACCCAGCGAAGAAGTACGATGTGAATGGTATATTACTGCTTTACCATCAAATATAGAAATCTTCGTGGATAGAGCAAATAAAACAACCTTAGTTGAAAACATGACAGAGGCGATAGCAGTAGAGAAACGCGTAATAGCCCTGGAAAAGAGATCCAAGATAGAGGAACGCAAGTCTAAAAAAGTCACCTTCAAGGAAGACTCCAAGAAGAAACAAACAAAAGACCCTTTCGATTTGGAAGGATTGTAGAAAGTATTAAAGACCATGTCTAATGAGATGGTTGACATAAAAAAATAAGTAGCAGAAACTTCTTTAAAAAAGCCCTACAGAGCTTTTAAAAGAGGTCCTTCAATGGATGCAAAACCACCCAATGCCATCTCCAATGCTGAAACTGGGGAAGAGGAAGAAGAAGAAAGTGCCACTGAAGGGCAGACCGATGACGAAGAAGTTGTGGAATTACAAGGAATGTGGGATTTCATCCTCCCACAAGAAGAAGATCAAGAAGTATTTCCGGTTAGCACACGAAGCAAAAATCAGCTTGATCCTCCCCAAACTACCCCTAAGCAGGAGAGCGCGAGCCCTACAACAAAAGATAAAGTCGCAACAAAGAAAACAACCACTAAAGCGACTCAATCTAGCCCAGTCCGAGTAGATCAAACAACTCCATCAAAAACACTGATAGTGTCGGATGAAATGGAGTACAACATTATTGATGACATGAAAAAGACTAGGGCTAATATTACCCTTTATGAATTGAGCAAATTGAAGCATCAACAGAAGATAATGATGAAAGAATTACATGCCATGCCTATTGTACCTTTGCCTATCACTGTACTCTCTCAAGCTTCCCACAACATGGGAAGACCTCCAACTAACGCGATCAATAAGATTGATCCAAATGATATCGCCTTGATTGGAGGAAGATCAAGATCTCACACTCCCCCGTTTCTTCTCACTTATGAAATTTTCAACAAAAATGTGCACAATTGTTTGGTAGATTCCGGTGCTTCATCAAATATTTTACCCAGATCAATATGTGCTAAGTTAAATGTTCAACCACAAAAATCCGCAGTGCGCATAGTTCAGCTTGATCGATCTCAAGTCGAAGTGATTGGTGAAATTAATCAAGTAACCATAAGATTGTCATCTAACCCGAAGGTATGTCAGGTTATTGAAATTCTAGTGGCTGATATCCCATAATTCTATGGCTTAATTCTTAGCAGGGATTGGTCCGAGAAACTCCATGGATACTTTGCAACCGACTGGTCGCACATGTGGTTACCCTACAACGGTAAACCGAATCAAATAAAGGTTGAACGAGAGTTACACCAGAAGTACATAGTAACGGAATTAGAGGGAGAAAATGAAGCAGTATCGTATAACAGCAGTATCATAGGCAATTACTCGGTAGATTCTTTTCTCGGTAATTTCAATGCTCACACATCACCTTACTTAGAAAATTTAGTTTTGTCCCAAGTTGAAAATTTTCCCAAACTGATTTTTCAAAGTGTGTTAATTTTGTAGATAAACTTGTAAATATATCTTTGTTTTGGAAATTATATTTCGATGGCTCTAAATCTAATGAAGGAGCAGGAGCAGGATACGTTCTGATTAGTCCAGAAGGAAACAAGACCATGCTTACGTGCAGACTCGAATTCAATTGCACAATCAATACAGCAGAATATGAGGCCTTGGTGCAAGGCCTATACAAAGCAATCGAGTTAAACGTCAAGTATCTTCAAGTCTTCGGAGACTCTGAGATTATCGTCAAACAGGTACGTAACACTATACATTGCCTATCAGGTCATTTAAAACACTATCAATCTTTAGTACAAGATCTGACTGAGCATTTCATAGCATTTAATATTTCTTCAATCCCGAGACTCCAAAACGCAAGCGCAAACCTTTTGGCTAACGTAGCCTCTAGGCTTATTCCCTCCGAAGATTTTAGTCCAGATAGATTCTCAATAGAATTAATCTTTAGACCATCCATCCCTGACAACATTACAAATTGGAGAGTATTCAATGACGATCCTGATATTGTAAATTTCCTCACCTCTGAAGGATCCTACTCCAATCAGATAATTGACGAAGACCATCATGATCGACAAATACAACAAAATAGCACTGATAATGCTATACCTAAATCAGTAGTTAAGTTAGAAGACTTATACGATTTGAAAAATCGGTTTAAAATGTCTACCAATTCAAAGCTCTATAGTCCAACTCTGAACTACGAATTAGTAAACCTAGGAACCGATGATAAACCACAAAACGTTAATCTAGGCATCAGCCTAGTCCCTGAAGAAAAACTAGCATATATTCGTCTTTTGAGACAGTATAAAAATGTTTTTGCTTGGAATTACAATGAGCTGAAGACGTACAACACTTCTATCATTCAGCATACTATTCCTATGATTGACAACGAAAAACCTGTCCAACAGAAACTGAGAAAGATCCACCCCAATTTAGAAAATCAGATAAAAAATGAGCTAAATAAGTTATTAAAAGACAGAATAATTTTCCCCGTCAGACATTCCAAATGGGTCTCCAATATGGTACTCGTTAGAAAGAAAAACGGAGATATTAGAATCTGTATCGATTTTCAGAATCTTAACAAAGCCTGTCAAAAAGAAAATTTTCCTCTTCCACCTATGGAACAGATATTACAGGCAGTAGCAGGCTCAGAACTGATGTCTTTCTTGGACGGATTTTCAGGATATAATCAAGTGTTGGTGCATCCCGATGATCAGTTGAAAACCACATTCAGAACTAAATGGGGTACATATGCATATCGGAAGATGCCATTTGGGTTGATTAATGCCAACGCTACATTTCAAAGAGCCATGGGCATCGCATTTAAGGGTTTAGTCAATAAATCTGTAGTAATTTATTTGGATGATATAACAGTGTACTCCAAGAAGCAAAGCGACCATCTCAAAGATTTAAAACAAATCTTTCAACGATGTTTAAGGTATGGGATTCCACTTAACCCAAAGAAATCTTTTTTCGCATTAAGTGAAGGAAAACTTCTAGGATTCATAGTGTCAAAATTCGGTATTCACATTGATCCTGACAGAATCAAAGAAATCTCTGAAATATCTCTACCTCATAATAAAAAAGCCATGCAATCTTTCCTTGGTCAAATCAATTTTTTAAAGAGATTTGTCCCAAATTTTTCACGAATTATGTCTCCTTTGCAAACCATGATAAAAAATAATTCAAATTTTAAATGGGGTCAAGATGAACATGAAGCATTCAACCTGATCAAGCAAGCTATTATTAATGCTCCATCTTTAGCAACCCTGTATTTTTCAGAATCTTTTGTTTTATACACATTTGCCTCAGAGAAATCATATGCTGCGATTCTAACTCAAGCAAATCAAGAAAAAGCGGAAGCTCCAATTGCATTTTTTAGCTCAAATTTACAAGGTGCTGAACTCAATTATTCAGATGTGGAAAAACAGGCCTATGCTGTTTTCAAAGCGGTCAAATATTTCAGACCTTTCTTACTTAAAACCCATACTAAGATCATAGTATCGTTTCCAGTGGTAAGAAATCTTCTAGCACAGAAGGATATGGGCGAGAAAAGAGCAAATTGGATCACTGCTTTACAAAAATACGACCTTGAGATCAAACCAGCAAACATTGTAAGAGGTCAAGGCTTCTGCAAAATGTTGGCTGGAGCATCGCAAATCTTTGAAATTTCATCTGAAGAGATACAAATGTATGAGGTAAGCCTAAACGATGCAGAACCATTGTATCCTGATATCATTTATTATCTTAAGAACGATTATGCTCCATCACACCTGGATCACACTAAGAAAAGAGCTTTGAGATTGAAAGCTAAACAATATCAGCTCATAAATGATATTCTTTTTAGAAAGAATTATGATTCTGTTTTTCTTAGATGTCTTGAAAAAACTGAAGCTGAAAAAGTTTTGCAGGAACTCCACGATGGACCAGCAGGCGGACACTATGCTGGAGATGCTACTACACATAAAATTTTACGTCTGGCCTACGCTGTTCAAAGATTCACACAGTTACGTGAGGAAATGTCAAGTCTGCCAAACTACTGCTGGAAGACAAAAGAAGCCGTCCCTGCCACTACAACCGGTAAACATCGAGCAACCATTCAGTCAGTGGGGCTTGGAAATAATAGGTGAGATCATTCCTCACTCTTCTAAGCAGCATAGATACATCCTCACGGCAACAGATTATTTTACTAAATGGGTAGAAGCAATTCCTCTCAAGACAGCTAATTCTGAAAATATTATCGAATTCATAGATCAATTTATAATCACTAGGTTTGGATTGCCAACGGCTTTAATGTTTGATAATGCATCATACTTTTATGGAAATGCAATAACTGGGTTTGCACTTAAAAGAGGGTTCAAACTAAAATATTCAGCCAATTACCATCCGCAAGGTAATGGGTTAGCTAAGTCAACAAATAAAAACCTAATCAGGATTATTAAAAGAACAGTTGACCAGAACCAAAAGAATTGGCATAAATCTTTGGTAAATGCTTTATGGGCAGATAGAATAACGAAAAAAGCTTCGATCGGCACTTCCCCCTTTAATTTAGTTTATGGGAAAGAAGTGGTTCTTCCAACTCACTTAGTCATTCCCTCTTTGTCTTTAATACAATACATTGATGAAGTACCTACTTCCTCCATACAACTAAGACAAATGGAAATAATTAAATTAGAAGAGCAATGAGAACAAGCTAAGAAAACCCATGCTCATCATCAAGCACTAATAAAATCCTCTTTTGATTCAAACATAATGACTAGAAAATTTTTTCATATGGGAGATTTACTTTTAAAATGGGATAAGGCTCATGAAGAAAAAGGAAAACATACAAAATTACAAAAGATGTGGCTTGGTCCTTTTTAGATTGTTGAGGTCATAGGTCCATCAACGTTTGTTTTACAGGATTTAGCAGGTAGAAGGGATTCTTTGCCTGTTAATGGACAAATCCTTAAAATATATTTTCCATAGAAGATTATTCTTCTATTTTGTAGAATAGTTTTATTTTTCTTTTCTTTTTCATAATAAAACCAGTTGTAAATGGTTGCTACCGGTATTCACGAAAAGACACCAATTCTCTTTCAGATTTTGAGCTTTTCGCTTGTATAAATAGAAAATTTTTGAAAATCTGATCTTTATTATTGACAGATACAGTTAAAAACTTTAGCCTAGATATGATACTAGTTTCAACTTCAAAAAATTTGATGAAAGCAACCTTTAGCGAAGAAATTGTTTTATATCATCACAATGAAAGGTATCAATAACAAAATAAAGATTCTCTGTAAAACTGTTGTTTTCAAACTCTATTATTGTCGTCCAGAGCTTTATTAAGGAAAACAATGATTTCCTCCCTGTTAAAGAAAATCGTACCATTCAGAGGGACAATCCAAGAAACACTATATCTCAAAGAATAAGAGGTCTCATCACGAGCCGACTTATCATGATCACAAATATTATAAATTTGCTGACTTTGCCAAACACTGTCCATCAAAACAGGGCAATGACTCAAGATTGTTGAAATCAAAAGACAAGGGGTCTCATCACGAGCCAGCTTGTTCAGCAAAAGTGTAAATCAAGTGAATGACTGTGTCATATTTTGGCTACCAAACCAAGACATTGTTCTTTAAGAATAAAAAAGGAAAAAGTGTCAATGTGGATTTTTTTTTGAAGGTTGTAGATAACCTTAAGCAGGATAAAGGATCATTGCTGGGTAACAAGTAACCCTGTCGAGGCTATGGATGCCTGCTGGCAGCAGAGACTCTACCTACGACAAACGAGCATATTTTAAAGCTAGCACACAGAGAAGACTTTATTTTATCTTTACAAGACCAAGTAATGGCTGATATAAATACAAGGACAAGCCTGAGGGAAGCAAACAATTAGAATAAAAAAAGGTTGAAACAAAATATCATTGATAGAATAAGGCATAATGTACTCTATCTGTCCATAACAAAGTTTAGATTTATGAAAATTTTTCCATTTTGGAAGTTTAAAAAAAATTCAATAGAAAAGCAGAGATAATTGGTTCTTCCAAGTGAATCGCCATTGTTGTGGCCACCAACAACCCCCCTCCTTCTTTAGTATTAGCAATAACACTAAACAAGTGGGGACACTTAGTAAAAATTCAAAAAATTTTATAATTTTTTTTTGTATTATACTCCTTAAAATACATCGCACAGAGAAGAGTAAAACATTTCTTTATGAGCACAATAAAAAACTGTGAAGAAAGCGACGCGAAATTCATCGCATCGCATGCATTAAGAAGCGCCCATAAATGAAGATCTTAAGAAATCTCCGATGGCCTATATGCGACATCGCATATCGCAACATCGCATAAACAGCACACAATAACTTAACAAATTGCAACGATCTACGATTTGCGATCTTGCGATAAACGCGATGCTGCGATCTTGTGATAAATGTGATCTGTGATCTTGCGATAAACGTGATAACGCGATTCTGTGATAAAATGATCAGGAAACTCTGCGATGACACATCTTGATAATGCGATCTGCGATGCTGCGATGCGAGTCACAGAAATCACCCATCGCAAATTTTCCTCGGCTCAGCATTCAAGAAAAGCTGTCCCTAAACCAAAAATTGGGCACGCGCCTTAAAGAAAATTAATGAATGTACGCCAAAGTATTCATGAAGGACAGTTTTGTGTTTTTCGAAGAGTCAGTTCACTATGGGTGTCATGATTTTATACATTCGTAGAGCTTAGAGCTTTCGTGTCAAAATTTATTATCATTACTCTTTTCCTTTGCGTGAACTGCAGGAATAAAAAATAGGAAACAACATGAAGCAATGTGCAGGAAACATCTAAGGAAAAAGGGAAAGCATCAATGCTTGGAGAACAGAGAAGAGATGTCCTCATAAACGGATACCACATGCAACAGAAACGCAGATTTCAGAGTATTACTGAACAGATGCTGATATCAATAGGCGATTCGACACTCAAGGTCAAAAGCTCACAAAAGCAGCATGTTTACAAAATTCTGAAGCTTATGCCCAGTAAAGGAAAAAACGCTAAAGGCGGAAAACGCACCAGAAAGGCTCGGATCAAATAATGGAGGCAGTTTTCGATGCGCTAATCGCGCATCGCTATGAAAATTGTTCAGAAAGCAAAGTCCCTAACTTGCTTAGTCATCCACGAGTCCGGAAACCGAGATAGCAAAAGCAGAAGCAGTTTGAGAGAAATTTGGGTTGTTACCAAGTATATACGCAGTAAAT
Source organism: Pinus tabuliformis (assembly GCA_031772625.1). Classification (NCBI taxonomy): domain Eukaryota; kingdom Viridiplantae; phylum Streptophyta; class Pinopsida; order Pinales; family Pinaceae; genus Pinus; species Pinus tabuliformis. The sequence goes on from CM062813.1 coordinate 700,773,421, forward strand.
TCACCCAGCCAGAGGATGATTCCCAAAAATATCTTCTAGTTTACTAAAAAAGTGGTGCCAGCGCTTGCCATTTCTATTTGCGTAGCTCAAGCAAAAAACAGAAAAACAACCAGCCGACTCTTCCCAGGCAAATTTTGCATGCTCGCAACATTAAGGAGCAAATGCAAAAATAGTTAGGAATTAGATTCAATTTTTAGAAATAAGTTTGCTTAGATAAAGGGCGGTCATTTAAACCGTATCCTAAATTTATGTAATTAAGTTATTTAGTTAGCAGTATTTAAACCCTTCTCATGCATTTAGAGAAGGGTCCAGAAATTTGTCAAAAACTTGTCCTCAAAACATGCACTTTTGCACCCTCAGAGGAGGTTTTGATGAATGAATGGATCAAGGTTTATTGATGTTTGCATTTGATATATGCTACTGATGTTGCACTTCTGTACTCTTGGTAGATATTAGAACAAGGAGAGATAAATCATTGTTGCTTGAAGCTTATGAGTAGGACCAGTCATAAATGGTACTTTTATCTCTTGACCATTTCTGCTTATATTCTTAAAGTGATATATTGTTTTTAGTTGTTTATATGTTATTGCATGAATGTTTAAGTTACCATTTGGCACTTTTGTACGGTGGAGCCATTTATTTATGTTTGATATATGAATAACTTATTATGCGATATGCTGTTCACAACTGTTTTGCCTAACTTTTTATGCAAAGTAGTTAATCTTAATTGATTTCCATTCTTATGATAGCTGAATGATCTTTATTACCAGTTATTATTTGAAATCTCTTTAGATCGCATAATAGAAGAAATACATCCCGGGTTAGCATAGATTGGATATGCTTTTTTCATTAGATTACAATAGCATAGAATTAGATTAAAGTAGCTTAGATTAGAACTCTTAGATCAGCATCATCCAACTCTGCACACACACACACCCTTAGATTGAGAAACTGGTCCCATTATCCCCAGTCGAACCTGCTATACCAAACGGATAAGGAGCTGCCAACCAAGGTCCGGACCGGGCAGGTATCCCCCTTATTCTCGACCCGATTTTCAGGGCCTCAACAGAAGTATACGCAGGTCCACTTAGTCAAAACATCATATACACGATGGTCCACAGAACAAAAAGAGTGTATACGTATAACACACTCCCACAGGAAGAAAAGCCTGTACATGTTGGAAAACCAAGGTTTTGGTCCGAGTTATTTGATTCGTGGTATTAACCCTAGGTATTTGGTCCGTGGTATTGACCCTAGGTACTTGGTCCAAGGTATTGGTCCTAAGTCATTTTGGTCCAAGGTATTGGCAAAGGATCTAAGTATATAAGAAGGAGAAGATCAAGGGCTAAGTACGGAAGTAATGAATATCTTATGAAGGGTTATGTGCAAGTGTATGGGTTTCTAAGGAATACTTCTATCTAAATTATATTTTATGTTGCAGGGGCTATGTTTGTAATTTGATCTGAAATACTTTGTGCACATTGAATTCAATATTGGGTGCCACTCAAGTGGGTCTGCACGAGATGCAGATCCAGGCATCACAAGTATAGACTAGTGGGGCAAAGCAGTGCAGCATCAACAAGTTTTCCGTCGAGAACTCTAGAGGCAGCAGAAATGGTGCCCACACTGGATCCCCAGACCATAGTGTTGCCGGATGGAGCACTGACTGCTGAAGAAGAAGCTGATAGGGCCATTGTCAGTGCCCTCAAAAGGGTTGGGCTAAACTTGGTGCTTCCAAATGAAGCCCTTCACACCCTGCAAGATGGTGTGATCGCGGAACTTCGAGCTCGGGAACAGCATGCACTGAATGTTATCAGTGAGCAGAAGGTGAACAACGCTTAGATGGTTGTACAGAAGAAATCTTCCATTGATATCCTTAAGGCCACCACGGAAAAGAATGAGCGCACGACCGCCGTAGTGGTTGAGGCATGCAGGATTGTTCTAGAGTTGAACATCCTCGAAGATGCACCAGTCAACGCAAGGAGCTGGAAGCTCGTTGCAGGTGTGCTTAAGGCACAAATAGAGATTGCTAAGGTTTATTTTGAACTAAACCTTAAGATCATGGAACTTGAGTTGAGGGCCCAATCTTCGACTCCACAAAAAGTTAGAGAGAAGCGCAAGAACACTATCAAAGATGTCATGGCAGCTATCAACACCATAGTGAAGGATTGCACTGTGCTCTTCGAGCAGATGCTAAAAGTAGTTACCAATCTGCAAGAAGATCCCAACCTGCAAATACTACAAACTGAGGCACTAGAGTTGCATCAGAGGTACGACAAGGTCAAAGCGACGACATGCACTGTCGGTATCACGCAAAGGTTAGCGAAGTTGGAGGAAGAAAAGGCACTAAAGGAACATGTGGATGTAGCTCAGTGCAAGCAGGTAGTACTAAAGGCCAGATTGGGGCCTTGGCTAGAGGAAGCCTATGTACTCACTACCTCCATTGAAGCAAAATTAGCTAGTCTGCAAGCGACACAGCAGAAAATCCAGGCAGATAGTGCAGAACCAGTGAGGGAGTAGTTGCTCAAGAAGGCTAAGCAGGCGGCGACGCAGTGTACCGCTAAGGTTGCAGTCATACAGGTGGAGCTGGTAGGTATTTGCGACAATATCTCCACACCAGCCGAGTGACTCGAGGCAAGTCACTAGACTTGTGTTGGGGACCTGTTGGGAATGGGTCCCCTAGGGTACATTTTTGGGTTAAAAGCCCAAGTTTTGGGGCTAAAGGCCCAAGTTTTGTATAAAGAATGTAAAGTCTCCACATTTTGTGGCTGCAGAGCATGAAGAGGTAAATAGTCAGAAAGGGTTTCCACCCTTAGTTTAGATAGCTTGTGTCGAATTGATGAGATTCACCCTTGGTTTGCAGACCATGGGAATGTATAAAAAGAAGTATTAGAAGAGTCTAAAGGAGGGCAGTTATTAGTAAGTTCTTGGTAATTGATTAAGGTAATGGGTCTGTGAGAGCTAAGAGCGAAGAGTCTTAGCGTAGGAAGAGGCTCTACAGCGGAGTGTGCAGAGGCTTAGGGTAGAAGTTTGCAGCTAAGTGTGCGGACCCCTGCAGTTGGGTGCACAAGGAAGTTAGAGTCTGTACTAGAGATCTGAACCATCAATAAAGAGAATTGTTCTAGAGATATCTGTGTATGAGCTATTTTACTTCTTTTATGAATGTTTGCAATTATGTTATGTTGAATACTAGGTTTATGATTTAATGCTATATTAATGCACGCATCTATGTGTTTTACTTTGTCATATGAACGCAAGTAAGAATATATGTTTACGCGAAGATAATCATAATGTATGTTGAAGTTAACCAATACTTAAGCTAATCTGGTTAGACACAGAAGTAAGACTAATTGCAGAGGCTCTTAAGCATCTGAATTCATTATTTAGGGTCAGTGAAGGACGATCGGAGACCTTCGCGAAGGTTTCAAAGCCGAATAAGAGAAGTACATTGATAAGCCCTAAAGGGCTCATAGGTCTACGTGAAGGAAGGTTTAGGGTATAAAACGACATCACAACTATCTCAAGGTGCAAAAACTTGGTTCTTGTATCCCCCCATACTGCTTCGAGTGAGACTCCAGCCTACGCTCCGCGGATTGATGCCGGAAGGGCCAGTAGTGTAGTGGTTTTCTTGGCTAATTAACGTTGAACCTAGGTCAGGGACCATCAAGTCAATAGTAGCCAAAGTAGGTGAAGTTTTTAAATCCCCAACCTCCTTAATGATTTGGAGTAGATAGAATCTCCCATTTGGCGAGTTGAATGCTTGCCTTGGATTTATTCTCATCCAAAGAAAGTTGAAATTGACCTGACAAATTTTGTTAATAATAGATTTCAATTTTTTTGTGAGAGTTAGCCGGTAAATAGGTAAACCCTCAAGGAAAACCTTTAAAAGTTTTTTCTTACCACCTAGAGAAAGCCAACAATAGCACCAATGGTTGATTCTTTTTTCCACACACTTGACAAGCCAATTTCAGTCATGTAGATGGTAACAATTGGTCTTGATACGGAAACCAAATTATATGAAACCATCATTCGGGGAGCTCCTTTTGAAAGGAAGGAATTTAACCACATCTATAATGACCTACTACTGAGTGTGGAAGTATAAAAGGAAGAATTTGTTACACCTATTTCCATACCTGTAGTAGAGCATAAAGAGCAGAAGATATGAGAGCAAGATTTCCATTCACTAATTGTTCCTTCCCCAAAAATTAGGATGCCATCAACCAAAATAAAGTTGGAGACAATAAAATATTTGGTAATATTGATCCCTTTGATTTTTCCTTCTCTTTTAGATTGATTGATCATCAAAATGAGGCTTTCGATGATGAGCAAGAAAAATAGAGGGGATAGTGGGAACCCTATTGTAAAATGTAACTAGGTTCAGTCTTCACAATGACATGTAATTATGATCTTTTTAAATGATGAAATAAAGAGAATAAATTTATTTTTGTAGTGACTTGCTTCATGGGTTTCATGAGTAGGATTTTTTATCCTATATGGCTTCCATTGATAACCTTAGGATTTGTCAAATAGTCAATGTCATGTATGAAGATATGTAAAATATATTCTAGTCTATAGGACTGTAAAATAGCCCTCCAAAGACAAGAACGGTTCTCATCTTCATGTCGGCTTCTAGAAGGAACAAATAACACAAGTCGGCTCACAAATAAAAGACACATCCCTTCATTGAATACATGTCGTCTTATTTATGGGACAAACTACTATAAATACATGGCTAGGATCTCCGCATTTACACAGTTCACAAGTTCGGATTCCTCTAAGATTTTCAGACATTTTCTCTGAGATTTTTGGGTGACAGTGACAGAGGCAAGTTCGGATCTCGGGTGGCCTAATGAAGGACTACAGTTCAGATACTTCAATTTTGTATGTCTCTATGGAAAGTGGTAGAATGAAGCTCGAACATGTCCCTCTGTGATTTTGGGTAGATAGGGATAGTGAGAAGTTTCAGATCATGAGATTCAGATGACTACTTTAGAGAAGAAGTTTCGATACCCTAAACAGAGAAACACAATTTGAAGAGGAGGCTACAGTGAGGTGTGAAGTCTAGGAGCTATGTAATTCAGATCACAATGAATGAGTGACAAGTTTGCAGTATACACAGTGATGAAGTCTCACCATAGTGTCACAATCTCAGTGGAATCTCAGTAAGGGTCTTGATGCTATATTTGTGCCATCATAGAAGAAATATCTCAGTAATATGACAATGTGGAGGTCTTACAGGTCGAAGTGGAATAGGATTCAAGACGAATGGTGACTATTAAGAGAACGTGTGTCTTGGTGTTGGAGTGGCTAATAGGTCAAGGGTCTTGGTCTTGGTATTCGTCAATTAGAATCTCTATAAGAAGAATTTGTGTGGGTTTTCCTCTCAAAGAGTGAGAGGTTTTGGCCCTAGCTCATAGCCTACATGTTATGTCTCTTGTCTATTTATGTTCATGCATTGGTTAATGTTCGATGAAGAAGAACACTAATAATCTAACATGAAGAAGATCCTAATCTAAACAAGTAAAAAGCAATCACAAACAAACACTAATAGAAGAGAAATCACCTAATGCTAATTCCTTATATTTCTCAACATGGTATCATAGCTAAGGTGTTGAAGTCAGAGGAAGGGAATCTAATCAAATAGACACTCAAGGATCGAGTTTCAAGAAAGGCATCAAATCAAGTCAAAGGTTATCAAAGCAAAAGATCAAGATCTACATTGAAGGATAAAACTCTAGATCAAATAATAAGTCTACAACAATAAAAGTTTTGAATCCTCTAATCATCATCAAAAGACCACAAAATCTGTCATCAATTTATCTACAAATCAAGGTAGCTCGAAGGGCTTTAAAGATGAAGATCACATCATTTTGAAGAAAGCCAAAACCATAGTAGCAATTTTGATCTGCACTCATTCACTAACAAAGTAGTTGAAGTATCTTGAAAGAAATAAGGCATTATCATATTCAAAGCTATGACGCAAGTTCCCTATCATTCAAAAAAGGTTCCTCTCCTTGCCCTTGAATAAGATCATCCAAGGAAGAAGAAAATACATATTCTTCAACCATCATCAAAGTGATCAAGTACAATATATCATCTTCACTTGTCAAGTAATTATATTTCATTCTTTAATCAATTTAGTAAAATGACTTCATGTTTGCAAGGAGATCTATAAGTTGGATGGGTCATCGAAATTCCTTGCATGGAAAAGGAGGATAGATATAGTCCTCGAAGAAAGTGAATTCATTGAACACATCAATGGATAGGTCTCCTCTGAATTCATGGAAAGGGATTCTTATGGAAGGTCCCCTCATATATCAATATTGGAGACATCAACAAGATGTATATGATAAAATCGTAAGAAAACTCTCTGAAGCTGTGGTAAATAAGGTCACATGAATTAGATTTTATCTACACAACTTAGATCTGATCTACACAAAAATTGAAGGTATCAAAGAATGAAGGGATATCTTCATAATATCTCATCTACGAGATCTAGGAGAGATGATAAGAAGATAATCACCGTTGATCTAAAATGCACTAACTGATGATCAAGGTAGACATCCATGGGGATAAGAAAGTTACCTTGTTCGACAACTTGTGATTTTTATGCAATATAGAAGAGGACAAGTTGAAGACAAAAGTATTGAAGGTTAAGGACTCAAACATTTGCTGGAAGGAAAGGAAGTTTGGAAAATTCTAGTCCTTAGGAAAGAAAAAAGAGCATAGCTAAGATTCAATGATATGGAAATAAAGACTTTGGACTTTACAGGAAATATTTTCCTAACAGGATAACATCAAAAGAAATAAAAGAAGCCCATATCACCAAAGAAGTGGAGGAAGCTGAAGAAAGGAAGTCCAAGAAAAGAGGAAGTAAGAACTCTCAATTTAGATAGTCTCCCTCACAAAAGTTCTTGTTATAGCTTCTAAACCTTATATGATATGGCTATAATAAGATGCATCATGGCATCATGGAATCATTAGAAGCAAGAGCTCATGGAATCACCATAGGAAACATAAAGGATGTCTGATAATCAACTTTGAAGGATATAGCTCTTGGTGACCTCATTGAAAGATCAAAGAAAGAAGTAATTTAGGACAAGTCTCATCATACATATGTTTAAAAGGGAAACATCTCCTGAATAAGGATATTCAAGATGGAATCCTCATTGGAGGATTCACCAATCTAGAGAGAAAACAAGTGTTTCATTAGAAACTCCAATTTTTGGAGTTCATGGGATGATGGTATGATGACATTAGAGATGAAGCAGATCAAGGGGTTGAAGTTATTTTCAATCGAGGAAGATGTTGAAAGAAGCCTAGATGACCTAAACGTAAATAAGTTATGTATTCTTGTATATAATATTATAATGTCATGTCGTATGGTTGTAGGTAACATGGATCACTACTTCCATCTTGAGAAGCATGATCAAGGGAAAAGGATCTCCTCCTATGAAAGGATGCAAGAAGGCATAACTCACACTAGATAAAATCAACATAATATGTCCTCATATGAAGTATGAGATGGTTGAATACAATTAAGGAACTCTAATTGGAAGCTCCTGGAAATGGACCATATGAAGAAAGGAAGGAAGAGATCGTGAGATATGAAACCATGATAAAGGCAATCAACATCCAAAATACTAAGAAAAGTTGACTAGGAAATCTCCCGGAAAGATATGAGGACTCTAATGGAAGTATGAAAAATATGGAGACCCTTGAGAATGGATATATTTAGGAGATGTGTCAACATGTATGCAGGATGTTGATACTTATAGGAAGATTTCATGGTGAAAGATCATCACAAAGGTAAGTTTGATTTGAAGTATTCATTGATTATTTTTGAACTAACATCTAGTTGGGCCTATGTATGGCTGTCAAAGGGAAGATCTATGAATGAATTCCAAGAATACCATATATAAGGATGTAATGTCCTTCCAAAATTATGGCATAAAAGCAAAATGACATGAAGCAAAGCTAGATCGAAAATCCGATCGATCACTTTCTGATGAGTTGAGGACATGACTAACTCATGGACAAAAGTGATAGATGATTTGTGTCCTATATAAAAGTTCCCAGAGTTGAAGACCCCTTAACGAAGAAGAAACTAATGACATCGAAAGAAGGAGCTCTTCAAGAAGATGGTTCTTTTAGGATCTCCACATGAGGAGCTGCGATAGGTCCCTGGTTAAGAGGGAGCTTGAAAATAAGTTTCTTACTTGGAAGAAACTTGGAAAATTCCTAAGCAAGGAGCTTAGGTACATTACTTTGTGATAGGAATGAGTACATTACTTTAATGGAATAAAACCTCGTGGTTTGAAAAACGATAGATAGACACGTCATTCTGCTCACCTGGGAAGACAAAATGGAGGATTGTGTAATAATTTGTCATCCGACGCTCTTTCAGGATGAGATAGGGCATCCAACAGTAAGAGTAGTCATGGAGGATCGATTTTCTTTGTGGAACTAGGGAGTTTAAGAAAATAATAGTCCTTATGGAGCATATCTTGAGCGAACATGGGTGGGGTATGTTCCTAGAGAGACAACAACATTGTGCTCTGACCTTGTGGAGAGATAGAGTTGTTAGTCAACACCTTGCTATATAACAATGTTGGTTGATATGATGCTATACAAATGAGTTACAAATCTGAATTCTTCTTATGAGAAATTCTTCAGATTGAGAATGACCAAGTACCATTATGAATACCTCCCTAGTTAAGAGGGAGTGTTGTAAAATGTAACTAGGTTTGGTCTTCATAATGACATGTAATTATGATCTTTGTAAATGATGAAATAAAGAGAATAAAATTATTTTTGTAATGCCTTGCTTCATGGGTTTCATGAGCAAGAGTTTTTATTCTAGATGGCTCCCATTGAGAGCTTTAGGATTTTTCAAAGAGTCAATGTCATGTATGAAGATATGTCAAATGTATTCTAGTCTATAGGACTGTAAAATAGCCCTCCAAAGACAAGCACAGTTCTCCTCTTCATGTCAGCTTCTAGAAGGAACAACTAACACAAGTCAACTCACAAATAAAAGACACATCCCTTCGTTGAATACATGTCAGCTTATTTATGGGACAAACTACTATAAATACGTGGCTAGGATCTCTACATTTACACAATTCACAAGTTCGGATTCCTCTGAGATTTTCGGACATTTTCTCTAAGATTTTTGGGTGACAGTGATAGAGGCAAGTTCGGATCTCGGGTGGCCTAATGAAGGATTACAGTTCAGATACTTCAGAAGTTTGTATGTCTCTATGGATAGTGGCAGAATGAAGCTCGGATATGTCCCTCTGTGATTTTGGGTAGACAGGGATAGTGAGAAGTTCAGATCATCCTTGAGATTCAGATGACTATTTTGGAGAAGAAGTTTTGGTACCCTAAAAAGAGAAACACAGTTCAGAGAGGAGGCTACAATGAGGTGTGAAGTCTAGGAGCTATGTAATTCAAATCACAGTGAATGAGTGACAAGTTTGTAGTGTACACAGTGATGAAGTCTCACCATAGTGCCACAATATCGGTGGAATCTCAGTAAGGGTCTTGATGCTATATCTATGCCATCATAGAACATAGATATCGGTAATATGACAACGTGGAGGTCTTACAGGTTGAAGTGGAAGAGGATTCAAGAAGAATGGTGACTGTTAAGAGAACATGTTTCTTGTTCTTGGAGTGGCTAATAGGTCAAGGGTCTTGGTCTTGGTATTTGTCAATTGAAATCTCTATAATAAGAATTTGTGTGGGTCTTCCTCTCAAAGAGTGAGAGGTTTTTGCCCTGGCTCATAGCCTACATGTTGTGTCTCTTGCCTATTTATGTTCATGCATTGGTTACTATTTGATGAAGAAGAACACTAATAATCTAACATGAAGAATATCCTAATCTAAACAAGTGAAAAGCAATCACAAACAATCACTAATAGAAGAGAAATCACCTAATGCTAATGCCCTAGATTTCTCAACAATCCCCTATCTTAGGCCTCTAGAGCTGGAGAAAAATCCAAAAGGGGAGCCATTAACAAGGACAACAAAATTTGTAGAAGTAGCACATCTTATGATCTAGTTTTTCATCAAATATTTCAATCCGATTTTGGAAAGCATCATTCTCAGAAAAATTCAATTGACTCAGTCATAAGCTTTAGCTAAGTCCACCTTGAGAACTAGGGAGTTATCTTCTTTGTCTTAATAGAGTGAATCATTTATTAAGAAATTCCAATGGCATCATGTATCAACCTTTGAGAAACGAAGCTAAATTACTCAAGGGAAACTATATAAGACAACTTAGGCTTAAGTCTATTGGATATGACTTTGGTAATAATTTTATAGATCATATTACATAGGGAGATGGGGCAAAAATATTGAATGATGGTTGGCTTGGAGAATTTAGGAATAAGGGAAATGAAAATAGCATTAATTGCACCAAATACCATTCCCCTAGTTTTGGGTTCTTCGACAACATGCAGAATGTCTTCTCCCATAAGGTCAAAAAAGGCGAGGAAAAGTTCCATAGTTCAGTGATATAGACTGGGGTTTTTATCCTTTACAAAGGATTCAAGGACAAATCTTAGCTCTTCCATAGTGACCAAGCAACATAGTTTCTATGCTTCTTCATTTGAGAAAAAAGTAGGGAAGTGTTGGATAACCTTAAGTTAATCCTTAAAAGTGAATCCAGTTGGGTCTTTAAAAATATTATAGAGGTGGCCCTTGGTCACTGCATTCATCTAATTCTGAGAGAAGTGAGTGTTTCCCAAACTATCCTGAATTTCCCAAATAGATTTTTTTATCCTTTGATGGTGAGCAAAATTATGAAAGAACTTGGTTTTTTTGTTCCTTTCTTTTAACCAAATAGCTCTACTCTTAAATCTCCACTGAGCTTCTTATACTTTTAGAATTTGGGAATTTTTATCAGTTAAGGAAAAAATATGTTGTTTAATGGAGGCAGGGAACCCTTTATGAAGGAAGATGTCTTATGTAAGCTTTAGATAACAATTCACATTTTTACTGCAACTCATAGTCTTTGGCCCACTGTCTAACTCTAACTTTGAGGCTTGTCATTTTTAGCATCCATAATTCCATGTAAGACAATGTGCCACTACTCGTGAAACTATGCCACACTATGTGGACTAGAGATCTGAAGGAGTTCTCCTTTAACCAATGGTGATTGAACTTGAAAGGGAACCTTGATGGGGTAGGATGGAAGTCGAGCTAAAAGAAAATAAGTGAGTGGTCAGATATGGTATCAAGAACAACCTAATACATATATTTATTTAAGGATGTGGCAAAATCCTCAACAATCAAGAAGTGGTCGAGGCATTTAGCTATGCCATGCACTCCGATTATTCCATTATTCCAAGGGGTAACCATAGGAGAGGTTTGAATATCTACCAGCTTAGAGTCCTGAAGAATATGGGAAATAATTGGGGCAAAAGGATTAGGACGCAGATTGTGACCCCAAACTTCAAAAGTGGAGGTAGTAAAGTTGAGGTCACCCGCTAAGAGGAGGGGGCGGTTATTAAGAAAGACACATTAATGAATTTGTGACCATAAGTCTTCTTTATTATTATAGGGACCATAACAGTTAACAAGAGTGATTTCCTGATTCCATATTTTGAGGAAGCCTTCCATGATGATCCCAACTATGGATCGAGAAGGATGAAGGTTCACTTATAAGGGATTCCACATTACCACGAATCCCGTGGAGTGGCTAGTAGAATCCACAGTACAAAGAAGCCAATCAAGGAAGGATTTGTGTAAGATCCCTGACCTTTTTATCAGAAACCATTGTGTCTTGAAAATAGATAATGGATGGGCGATGTTGTTCAAATAAGGAGAAAAGGGTACGGTGTTTTGGGGACCCTCCTAGATCCTTGAGATTTAAAGACATCATAATCATGGTAAAACCTTGGATGGGGGCAGCTCCACTCTAAGGGCCCTAGAATGGTTATATGGTAGGGATTCTTGGAATCTATCTCCCAAATCAACACCTTCTCTGGCTAGATCCTTTTTGTTAGGATTTTTCTTTTGGGTTGTAACATTAATCAAGGATGCAAGATTGGGGGTTTTGGGAATACTTGAAGGGGGAAAGGTATGGATAAGGGAGATAAGCAGTGAGTCTCAATAAGAGGGGCGAAGGGAAGGAGGTCATGATCCTTTGGATAGGCCAATTGTGATGGAGGACGATCGTGCAAACTTTGAAGTGGTAAGGTCTGTTATGGAAAAGAGCATCATATGAGTAGAAGAAGACAAAATACTTCCCAAAGAGGCTTGGAATAAGGATGATTTTGGCAAGTCCCATTCGCTAAGAACTGGGTTGATGTGGGTGTAAGAGGAAGGTGACAACTTATGAGGGTTGTAGAGAGGAGGGAAAGTGATAGGATCGATCTCAATAGATGAATAAGTTATTTAGTGTTCCTCATTAAAAGAATCAGAATTTAAAGCTATTTTCCATAACAATAAGGAATATTCAGGTGTCATAGGCTAGATATGCTTACCCGAGATTAAGTTCAAATTGGGATTAACAATGCCTATATAGCTAAGGGAGCAAGGGAAGCTGTTAGCCGACAATGAAGTTTGTGTGCCCATATCCTTCCTAGGAGGGTTTACTCATTGCATTGCAAATCAGAGAGTCTTGTTGGACCATCTGTACCACCTTTGTAATGAGTTCCACCCTTCCCTATTGTGGAAACTAGATTTGCGACCTCATTCCAAAAGGGTAAATCTGCTGAAACAACTTGTTGCAAAGAAGGAGACCCGTTGTGATAGGATTTTGTATATGGTTTAGAGTGACTCGGGGGGATTGATTTTGATCTCGAGTGGTGTCTGTAGTTATAATAGAATATGGGTACCAAGTGATTTTTCTTTGATACATGAAATTCTTGCTTTGCTGTGCATATTTTGTCTTTCTAGCACCTAGAAGAGTCTCACAGTTTTCTTTGAGGTGTCTGACCAGATGGAAAAGGGTATACTTGAATGGTACCTTCCAATAGTCTAGGCACTGAATGAACGAGGGATTGTTATGATGGATTGTGAGTTCAGCTGGTAACCTTAGTGAGATGTCAATTTCAACTAGCACCCAAAGGATTCTTTTGTCGAAGGAAACTAAGGATTTTTCAACAAAATAGAAATTTTTTCCAATAGAGTTAGTCACCTGCATGACAATGTGAGGCATCCAGAACTCCAAGGAAAAGGCTTCTAGATTAACCCATAAATAATTTCATTTTGGCTTCTTGGTGACAAGATTGAAACCAACCTACCACCTTTGGAGCCACAAGTATCCACGTCCCATTACCCAGGATTTTTGCAGTTCTATGCCTAGGTCCCCTTGGTCGAGAAAGTGAAAGTGATATCAGCTACTTATTAAGAGGATGACCGTTAGGGTACACCCTAGCAAGGGCTTCCACTTCTCTGAAACCCACGATTGGACTTGAGACTCTGAAAGTGATACATATAAATTTTTCCCCATTAAAGCTCGGGTTTTCAGGCTAGCTACTTTGTTGAGATCAGAATCGCCCTCCATAACCAGAGATGGGTTTATTTCACATGAGATCTAGGATTTGGTTAGTTTCTTTTTTTGAAATGGATTACGAGTGAGGGGAGGGAGTTGGAAAGGGGTGGAGTAACTTTCAACAGAGTATTATCATCTAACACAGAAGAAGAAAGTGATGCTCTGGGTGTCATGTCCAAAGGTAGGACCAAGAAAATAGCTTTCAATAAAATATTGATCCTGTGAGATAAGGGAGCCCGATAATTATGACCACGAAGGGTATGAACAATGTGCACGGATCCCACAAAGACCAAATTCAATATGAAGTGCTTCATAAAGGGATAAAAAAATAAAATGGAGCGATAAAATTTCTACATGGAGAGAACCGTGAAGGAAAGACAGAGTGGGTCCAAATTCTGGGATGACTTTCAAGGATAGTGCAAAGGCTGACCAGTGCCATCATGGCTAAGGGATCCTGCTAGGGTTCCTACTAGGGATCTTCTACACTAGAAATGCATTATTATCACATTTTAAATATCAATATATCAAATACTTATAAGGATCCAATTTTATAAAATGTAACTTTTTTAACATTTAATTCTATTTCATGTATTAATTCTTTCATATTAAATAATATTAAATCAAATGACAAAAATTACACTTTAAAAATATAGATTTTTTTCAGTACTTGATAAATCCATATTTAAAATAAATATATGCTATTTTATTTCTTAAAACGTTGTCATATACATATCTACTTGCATTATTTATTTTTATTATTATAAACTAAGTAAAAATTCTTCTTTTCCCATTTCCATAATCAAAATATCATCAAAAATAAACTTTTGTTATTGTTGTTTTTGTAAGCATAGGTAGGTCCTCCTTTTCTATTTATATAAAAACAAGCTGAATCCACATATTGTCAATAGGTGGCCTCAACTTTCCCAGTGGGAAACCAAGTCTGTTGGCCACCTATGCATATTATACGCCATCCAAAATTGGTAAGTTAACAATCTTTCTACCCAAGCTATATATACAAAACTATTTATAAACCAGTTTTAAACACAGTTCCCATAAACATGCATATATAAAGAAAACTAGCCGCTAAAAAAACAGTAACCTGAGATCATGAGCTTAGTCTATTCCTTGGGCTCGTCCTAGTCTGGCTCAACGACTGCTGGATCTTCGGCTGAGCCTTCGTTCACTGGTGTCATTTCCACGATACAGGGGATGTGTCTCTGTATACGGTCAAGTCTCATATCCTGTTTACAAAGCTGGAACTGTATGGTTTGCAGGTCTCGTTTATAATCAGGCATATCTCTGGTTATCAATGCCATCCCCATGGAAACTTGCTCCACCGCTTTTCCAACCAGCCTCTTCATGAGCCAGTACAAATGTAAAGTTTGTTTATATTGAGACATCTGGCCTCTAGTATTGCCAGGATCAGGAATGAGGTCTCTCCACTCTTCCATCTCTTCCTCCGAGTCCTCTTCCTTAACCCTGTCTTCCATCTCCTCAATAATTTTTCTGATCCCTACATCTGTGTCTTTCATATAAGCCTTGGCTGCTTCCTTCACGGTCTCATCCATGGGACGTCTTCCCAACCTTTTGCCTAAGGTACCACTGTCCTGAGAGCGCGGTCCATTATTTGTCCTGCCTCTTCGACCATGACCTCTGGCTGCCCGTGCCATGTCTTCACTCCCTTCTATCTGTTCACAATGTGCACAATACTTAGTCAGGATAAAACCATCGTTACCCACCCAAATTCCCATTGTTTTTTAGGGTTCCTGTCTGCCTGCACTATCTCTCTTATGCCTGCACTCCTTTGCTCCCAAGTACCCCAATGAACTTGGGATAGTCCACCCCTTCTCCCTACTCCCTCTTCCCTGTTTTTCTTTCGGGTCTCTGGGTACTGTCTCTCCGCCAATTCCCCATTCTCCCTCCTTAGTTTCCGAAAGGCTAACCCCCTCTCGAAGCTGCCCCAGGATAGTGAACCCATGGGTCTGCCTACTAAAATTCTCTCCCTTTCTACCTTGCTGGCTGACACCACTCCCTCTCTTTTCAGTGTTCCCCCCCTGGGAGGTCATCTCCTTCTTTCTTTGGATCTTTCCTAGTTTCCCCTCCCAAACTCACTCCCTTCTGCTGCTCGGGCTTCCCTCCCCTACCCAGACTCCCTGTCTAGAGAAATTTTCCAGACTATCGGACCTCCCAACCTCACTGAAACTCTCTATTTTAACCTTTGTATCCTTGGTTCTGAACTCAGCAGGCCCCTCCCTATTATTATCTATACCCCCTCTCCTTTCCTGCCTCGGAGCCGAGCTACCGGGCCCTTCTCTCTCTCGGTTCCTGCATTGTTTATATAATAGAGCCTCTACACAAGGTCGTTCCTTCCCTCCCTGCCCCAGGTTTCTTACCCCTCCCACCATACTGCAATTTTCTTTTCGAATTACAGAGCAGAGACAGTAGACATACCCGATATTACGCTTCCTGTATGCTGGATGTTTGTCTGGCTTCCCCATTGTGCTCCTTCTTCTTTTCTCTTTCACTCTGACCATCCTTCCTTCCTTACCCCCTCTTTCATACTCCCTCACATCAACCTGTTGTCCCATCCTTCCTTCACCACCATCCTCACCACCTCTCCTCTTCCCGACATTCCTCACACCACTTCTCTCGTCCGCTCTACAGTACCTCTCCACGTTCTGCCTTACAATCATGCGAGCTGCGGTAAGTAGTCCTCGCACTTCCCAGCTTCTGACATTGCCATTATGACTTCTTACCCTCTCCGTCACCCCGATCAGGGGCTTGTTATAATCATTGTTATTTCGGTTATTCATATTCCTCATCTTTGGCTAATATTTCACTTAGTGGATCCATTCTGGTATCCCTTGGTTGAATAGGCCAGGTTCTTTCCATGTGTCCCATTTGTGGATTACTTCCCCAATTGGCTAAGAAATCAGCCGCTTTATTCCCTTCTCGTTTAACGTGTTTGATTATCATGTAATCAAATCGTTTCATTATTTCTCCTAGCTCTTGGATGAGGCTTACTATTCTCTAGCTATGGTAAATCTTATCCCATGCCTTTCCATTATAAAGTTTCCTCATCATGTTGATTACCATTAATGAATCCCCTTCCACTTCCAGTTGTTTGTACCCGAGCCTTACAACTATTCTCATCCCTTGTCTTGCTGCCATGAGTTCTGCTTCATTATTGCTCATCATGCCTCCATATGCCATGTACAACAATCGAGCCCTGCCCTGGCTGTCTCTAAAGATGCCACCTATTCCTGCATTACTGGGGTTGCCTTTGGAGGCTCCATCAAAGTTCAATTTGATGAAGCCCTCTGCTGGGGTGAAACCCCACTCGTTCTTGTTTCTTTCCGGGCATTCGCTCCCACCATATCCTTAGCTAGGTTAAGCTTTTTTAGGATTCTTGTTTCTTGAGGCAGGGTCTCCCAGTCTTCTTGGCGCCATTCATCTGCTAATATGGTTTCTCTTATATGTTCGATTACTCCTCTCCATACCTTCTCCGGTGTTGATTCCTCATTTTTAAAGATCCTTCTGTTCCTTTCCTTCCATATCATCCAGAGATTAAAACCTACGGCTAGCCCCCATGCTCTATTTAGGACTGGGCTGATAAAGTGGCCACGTCCCCATTGTTGAACAATCTCTTTTATGCTCTATTGATTCCTATCCGTCCGTCCAAAGACCTCATAGATAGCTTCCCATTGTCGTTGAGCAAACTGGCATGAGTTCAGTAAGTGTTCTATATTTTCATTGTCCTACTTGCAAAGGCCACAACGGGATGGTCCCTGCATCCCTCTTCTTTGTAGTTGGTCCCATGTCAAAATTATGCCTTTACATGTTAGCCAAAGGAAGTGAGCCACTTTTGGCCACCATTTGCTCTTCCAAATTTGTTTCCATAAGTGATGGTTCCCTTCCTGTTCCTTTTCAGTCTTTAGATCGTATGCCTCCTTTACCGAGAAAGTTCCTTTCATTGAGTAGCCCCATCTCAAAATATCAGGTCCTGCTCTGATTGTTATTTTTCTCATTTCCATTTCTTTCATATAGAGCTCTCTCTGTTCTTCTTCTATATTTTCCCCCCACTCTTCTGGGTTTTTCCAAACTCTCCAATTCTCCTCATTGTTTTCATTCTTCCAGAAATCTTCTACTCTATTTAATCCTGCATCTTTTGAAAACTGAAGAATACTTCTAAGTTCCTACTTTCCATTTAACTTTTCTCGTTGTTGCCAAGCTTCATCCTAGAACTTTGTTGTTTTGCCATTTCTTATTTCCCAAAAGGCATGGTTTGTGATTACATCCCTGTTCTCGTTGGCCAAGTTCCAAATGTTGGAGCCTCACAGTTTTTCTGTATGTCTTAATATATCCTCCGTTCTACCTGGCATGTTATACTTCTTCATCCATATTCATTTCTAGAGGTCCCCTCCTCCAGTCATCCACCTCCACCACAGCTTGGCTCCCATAATTTGGTTGGTGAGGTATGGATCCCTCAGTCCTAGGCCCCCTTCCTCCTTTTTTCTAATCATCCCTTGCCATGACATCAACGCCCATTTTTTCTGCTGTTGAGAGCCTCCCCATATAAATTTCTTCAATATTTCCACCATTTTGGAGCAAGCTCCTTTCGGGGCTGCCATCCCCGATAATTGGTAAATTGGTATGGATTGCAGGACTACTTTTACTAATACCACTCTTCCTGCCAAGTTTAGAGATCTGAATGCCCAGTTGGCTATCCTTCCTTGGATCTTTTGTATAGTTTGCTGCCAATTTACCATTTTTAAAGAGTTGATTGCCAGGGGTATACCTAGATACTTGGTTGGTAGCTCCCCTTCCCTGAATCCCAACATTCTTGAAAGATAAGATTTGACATTACCAGTTGTGTTAAAGAAGTAGGCACATGATTTCTCTTTGTTAATTTGGGTACCCGAGGCTTCCATGAATAGATCCAGGATGTCTTTCATCCTTTTTACTTCCCTAAGAGAAACATTACATAATAACATAATGTCATCCACGAACTATTGGTGGGTTATCAAGAGCTCATTCCCCCATACCCTTATCCCTTTGATTCTATCCTCCTGTACTTCCTTTTTGATATACCTTCCTAGCCCATCTGCTGCAATAATGAATAGGAAGGGTGATAAGGGATCCCCCTGTTTGAGCCCTCTGATGGCATTGAAGGTGGATGACAGGGTTCCATTTAGGAGGATTGAGAAGACCGGGGTAGATATCATTGCTAGAATCCAATCTATCCATCTCTTGCAAAACCCAAAAGCTTCCATAACTTTCCTTAGGTACTCCCAATTTAATCTATCATAGGCTTTGGATAGATCCAATTTAATCATCACTCCTGCCATCTTCTTAGATTTTAATGAATGCACCACTTCTTGGGATACTATTAGACCATCTAGAATCTGTCTGCCTTCTACAAAACCTGTTTTTTCTGGGGATATAATACTTGGAAGAATCGGTTTCAGTCTCTTAGCTATCACTGTAGAGATAATTTTATAAATAACATTACAAAGAGAAATAGGTCTAAATCCTTGCGGTTCGTCTGACTTAGAGGATTTAGGTATGAGAGAAAGGAGGGTAGCGTTTAGGCCTGGACATACCTTTTGGTTCCTTCTGGATTCTTCCACCACCACTACAATGTCATTGCCTATAAATTTCCAGGCAGCTTGATAGAATTCTGTCATAAAGCCATCCGGTCTCGGGGCCTTATTTCTCTTCAGTCCTTGCACCACTTCCTCAACCTCCTCTATCGTGACTACTCTCATTAACGCAAGGTTTTGCTCTCTAGAGATTAACTTAGGGATCTGGTTGCATATTCTGCGCGCTGCCTCCTGTCTTTCCTCTTGAGGTTCCGTTAAAAGTTCTTTGAAATGCCTCACCAGGGTTTCCTCCATTTCCTCATGCTGGGTTTGTCGCTCACCTTCTTCATTTTTCAGGGAGAAAATTCTGTTTCTCTGCCTATGTTGTATCATTTCTTTGTGGAAAAATTTAGTGTTCCTCTCTCCCTCCCTTAACCAGTTCACTCTTGACTTCTGTCGCCATAAGATTTCTTCCTGCTTCCTTTGTTCCTCTATTTGGCTGACCAATCTGCCCTCTTCTGCTGCTAAGTCTTCACTTCTCCCTTCCCTTATAATTTCTTGTTGAATTGCCTTCATCTTTTGATTTAATTGCTATTGATCCTTTATTATGTTCCCAAATTCCTGTTGGTTCCATTCCTTTAGTTTTTTCTTTATTTCCTTTAACTTGCATTGGAACGTTTGCATTCTATTCCTTCCCCTTTATCCACTCTGTGTCCACCATTCCTCTACCTTGCTTATAAACTTAGCATCTCTGAGCTAGAAGGCTTCAAATCTAAATGGTCGGTTTTTAGGGCTAGATTTGAGTTCAATCTCTAATCTCACCGGCCAGTGGTCCGATCCCATCCCAAGTAATATCATCGCTTCCACAAAAATATCTTTGCTTACTATCTCTTCAGATATTAGGAATCTATCTAATCTTGAGGAAATTTGATGTCTGCCCCCTCTTCTATTATTCTAGGTATGAGTTCCATTAGTAGTTGTGATATCCACTAACCTCTAATCATTTATGGTATCCTCAAACAGCTCCATGTCTGCATCCACCCTGCGCACTCCTCCTCTTTTTTCATTTAGGGACTTAATCATATTGAAGTCTCCTCCTATTATCCATGGAATATTTTGGTACAGACCACTCACTTTTGTCATGTTGTTAATGAAATTTTTCCTTTCTCCTGGGATATGAGGACCATAGACCCCTGAGAGAAGGATCCATTCTTTGGATCCAATATTTCTAAATTTTCCAGAGAGTATTCTTGGCATACTTGTCCATTCTTCGAAACAAACTTCTTCTGGGTTCCATAGTATGGCCAATCCTCCTGCACTTCCCATGGCATCTTGTCCTACTACCTCGTACCTTGGCCTAAAGTTTCCCATGATCTCCTTCAGTTTTAATTCACTGATCTTGGTTTCTTGTAGTATCATAACACTGGGCTTATCTTTCCTCAATCTTTCTTTGAGGTATCTCTGTTTCCCCTTACTGTTCAGACCTCTTATGTTCCAGGTCATGATTATCATTTCAACAATTTGGTTGGTTGGTGGAATACCTCCGATAATGGCACCACTCTCCCTGAGTTAACGAGCATTTCTCCCACCATTTGGATGGATTCACTCATGGATCTTCTACCCCTTTTTTTCCCTCCTTTACCTGATGCTCCCGTTTCCATACCTTGTCCTCCCTGTGATCCAAGATGCTCTGGTTGATTTATCACTATCATTCCTCGTTTTAGTTTGTATTGTTGAAACATTTCTTTGTATAGTTGTTTTTGGTCTTCTGGGATGAACCTCTCATCCAAGTGCCTCCACTCCTGCAATAGTCTCTTCATTACTTGTTCCTCTTCACTAAAATTTTCCTTCTATGTGTCTATCTCCATCTGGCTCTGCTCTGTTTGCTCTCTGTTTATTCCCCCTTCTTTATCTTCCACTGTTTTTATTTGTTCTTGTTGTTTCCCTTTTTCTTTCTATTTTGGCTGAGCTGGTTCTTCATTGCTTTCCACAAGTACCTCTTCCATTTCCTCCTCTTGTAGCACCGCAAATTTGTTTTGGTTTTCCTGCTCCTTCTCTTTCTGAGGACTCTTATGGATACCCGACGATTTTTTATTCCTTTTTCTTTTGTGGACCTCCTGAAAGCCTCCTTCCATTTCCTTACTCGATCCTTCCTCCTTCTTGTTTCCCTGAGTGTTCTCTAGGATGTTCTGGGGGCAAGATCTGAATAGGTGTCTGTATTCATGGCATCTCCTACACCTGAATGGTATGTGCTCATAATCCAACAGTTGTCGCCATATTTTATCATGATAATCTACTTCTATGCAGTTAGGGAGAGGTTCTGTTATATTCATGTAAACAAATATTT
Source organism: Pinus tabuliformis (assembly GCA_031772625.1). Lineage (NCBI taxonomy): Eukaryota > Viridiplantae > Streptophyta > Pinopsida > Pinales > Pinaceae > Pinus > Pinus tabuliformis. The sequence goes on from CM062813.1 coordinate 700,794,857, forward strand.
GGGCATAAGAAGTGTACCTTCCTTTTCTTGTTGTGTCTGCCACCTTGACGAAGGTTCCAATCGAATTTCCTATTCCTTCCAGGATTTCTGGATCCCAGAAATCCATTGGGAGGCCAAACAATCGAACCCAGATTGGCGCCGCCAGCATTTTTTCCTGATCTGGGTTATAACACTCTTCCCAGTGTCGCATGAATAGGCCAGCATTATTAAAGAAATAGGGCCCCTCCTCAAAGACCTTCTCTTTGTCTGCTAGGTGAGAAAAAACTACTGAAAAGAATCCTTTCGCTCCTAGTTTCAAATCTATGTGACCTTTTGGTTGCCAACGCTGTTGGATCCATTTAACCAGTTCTTTCTCTGTAGGCCAGGCTCCTATGAATTTATAGATCAATGTGTGATCTTTCATATACCCCCTATATTCTTCCAGTTTATTATTGGGAATGACAAACCTAGGTTTTTTTTGCTGCTCTGAGCAAGCATTTGCCTCTAAGACCCTTTTGCCATCGCGCTCCCATGACCAGTGTGTCTTTGCTCCTTTTTCCCTGAGTTCTGTTAGTCCCATTTCTGCTCGCTTCCCCTGCTATAACATTCTTATAGGAGGGGATCGCGCCCCCCCTTCCAGGCTCATCATGCCTTCGTCAGACCTTGCCTACCTCCCTTTGTCTCGATCTACAAAATGTTGTAGTGTGTTGTTGTCAGGGTCTGCTAAATCCCCTACCCGCTGGTGCTGTAGCAGGCTTGCCAGGGCAAACCTGCTTCAAACCCTAACCCGTGACCCTAAGTTCCCTACCATTCGAGGCTCTTCTCTAAGTTACTCATATAGATATCATCAAACCTTTATTATAGTTATTATTTACCATGAGCAATCCTTTTTATTTTTTATTTAAACCCAAAATGGAAGTCCGATTAAAAACATAAATCTAAATATACTTTAAAGTGGACTTGTAATTTTTCAAACAAATATTCTAAATATAAATCTAAATTCACTCTAAATCTTATTATTTTCCCGTATAATGTTATTTAAAACTATGTGAAAACATATGTTCTAATTCTAATTTAAAAATATAAATCTATGTTTACTTTAATGTAAAAATGTTATTCAACTTTATGACGACATTTCCCATACTGACTTATAGAACACGTTGCTAGTCTCTTGGTACAATAATTATTTAATCAAATTTAAATATATTTTTTTCTTATTTTATTTTTAGAATAGTAAGTTATTTTTAATAATGATTTTAAATTATATGTTAAAATATTTATTTTAATAATAAAAAAATTATAATAAAATTAAAAGTTTAAAATAATATTATAATATAATTATTATTTATTATTTTATTATTTTTAAATAATTATAAATGGTCTAGTTCAATTAATAGATAAAATAGTTTTTTTTCAAAATTTGACAATACAATATTTAGCGAGATTGTGATTTCTTTTTTTTAAAATACATTTTTCAATACATAAACAAATTCAACAACCTGGAAATTCTTAGGCACTCAATCTTTACAAATTAAGCAACTTAAACTTATGATTTTTAAAAATCTATACTGAATTTTGGGAAAAATTGACTAGAAAATTGCATGGAAAAGAGCCATTTCCTCTTTTAGTTAGACTATGTTTTTTTTTCTAAGTAAAATTGATCTATTTATAAAGACATAATGTACAAAGAGGCTCTGGCCTCAGTGGTACTGGGTTAGTTGTATGACCATTCTGAGCATCAAACCTTGAAATCGTGACTGCCCCAGATGGGGAAACCAGTCCGAGAACAAAATTAGGAAAGTTCAATCTACCCTCGTAGGGGCTACAGTTCCATAATTCAAAAATTGTAACCAAAAGACTGTAAATTCCAAAACTTAACTCAAAATTTTCCACTGTAATATGACAATTGGGAACAAAATTCAAAATTTTCGTCACCCGAGTTGGAGACAAAAAACAGAAAATAACCCGATAGGAAACAAAGTTCAAAATGACATGTAACAAAACTAATCAGAAACGGATTCAAGGCTCGCCACATAACCTGGCATGCAGCTGCAAGGTGGCTTCTGTTGGCTCTTCCTCCACGATCGGACACCATCCATATTCCTTAGAACCAGTGTCCTCTGCATGTCTGCCACCTGCACTGTCCTTAGTTTGAATGCCCTTATCCTTACGGGTGGCTTCGCTTCCCAGCATTTGCTATTTGTTGATAGATGGGTTTCCCTTGTCTCTTGGTGGGCGGCTGGAGCTCGGCTCCCCTGGAACGATGCTAAACGTAGGTTCCTGGGTGATTTCCCAGTTGAGCGTTGGTTCGAGATGGGAGGCAGGGACTTCCTTGAAATCCACTGTGATGGTGGCAATTATGAGCGGCTTATGCATGGCGCTTTGAAAATGGAAGTGCGCTTGCTGAGAGGGAGCAGTGGTCGCGGTGTGCTGGGTGATTCCTCTGGAGCGACGAACCTCACTGGTGCCTAGTCTTCCACAGCCACTTCGAGTGTTCGGATATCTGACAAGGGAGTGGGAATTGGAGGGGCTAGGGGACGAGGAAACTAAAGGGAGGTTGAGACAAAAGGGGGCCGAGACCCAGGACGAGCGGTGCCTTCCCGACTACCACCATGCCTGCTCCTCATTCTGTGACGATGTCGCATGATTCTGAGATTAGAAGATTGCTGAGAGTGGTCGAAAATAGGCTCTGGAGGCAATCTAAGAGCTACAGAAGGAATGAAGAAGGGGTCAGGGGAATTCACATTTGGGCCAGAGGAAGGAGCTGAGACCTCAAAGCACAGGTGGCAGAGAAAGGATTGGGAGAAATGGTTACCATTGCCCAGGTCGACGCAGCAGAAGAGTCTACAGCATCTTCCAGTGGTTGTGCGAAGGCTCGGCTCTGTTGCAGAGGGATGGCAGGAGCAATTGAGAGGCTAAATGGGGGAATGACAGGGGATCTGATCCATATCTTTGGAATTGCAAGGAATGTCTCAATTTTCCCAGTTGGTTAATGGCGCCGGCCTGAGAGCCAGGACTTGCCATAAGATCACACAAGTGAAGGCGCTGGTTGCCATACGGATAAGCCACCTACTTATCCGGCTGCTCATGCGCATTAAATTCCTATCTACCACCGGCATCCGGGGTTTAGTTAGCTATGTTGTTATAAACGGAAATATATATTACACGTGGCTCAATTATTATTGTATACATTAAGATGCATCCACAAAAGTGAACATAACCACTAACATCTCATAATAAATCATAAATCATAATAGGACTATATAAACTACAATTTTAACTAATTCTAACCACAAAATTAAATAACCGGCATATATCCATCTTAGCTCTAGATCTATCAAGTATTGGGAGGGATCAAATCCCTCAAGGTGCAAACCTCCTTTTTGAGTGCAAAATTTGAGAAAAAGTTTGCACCTCGAGAGATTTGATCTCTCTCGGTGCTTGATAGATCCAAATTTAAGATGGATCTAGGTTGGTTATATATATATATATATATATATATAGACACACACACACACACCATTGGTAACACCATGTGTTGTAAAAAACTAGAGGCCAAAAACCACCAACAATAAATTGGCTATATGACCTCACTTTTACTTGAACCACGGCAACAACAATATTTATAAGCATTAGTTTGTTATAATTTTTTAATTTTATTTTAATTTAATTTTTTTGTGACTATAGGAATCGACCACTGGGCTGATTTTGCACTCGTGTGACACGAGGTCGATTATGACCACTACCATTATAACCCCTCGATGCCAACATATGCCCCTTTCGTAGACACAAGTGAATCAGGGAGATTTGAGCTTCGAACCTCATAGTACATAACACTTCATTTTCATGGCCATCACAAATTGAGCTCCCTTGAGGGGTTACTTTTATTTTAAATAGTTTTGTTTTATTTTTTTATTTTATTTCAATTTCAATTTTATTTTTATGTAATTTGATAGAGTCAAAATGTTTAACATAACATAATATTATAGCATCTCTTCCATATTGGGCTGGAGAGTGCCTCCCAATGCAATAAAAAACCTTTGTAAATACTTCCATATTTTTAAAATGCTCCATGTATAATATATTTATAAGCTTAGAGTTGTTCATATAGTATTATTTTGAAAGCAAGGGAAGTTTAATTTGAACAAATTGTATCCAATAATGTCAATGTTAATTTAAAAAGTAATTTTATTTTACAATCAAAGTTTTTTTTCTTATTATGTAAATGACATTTCATAAATGAGTTTTTTTCCTGTAAAAGGATTATTCACAAGGCATTCTCTAATTATTCCGTGTTGGATTTGGACAAATCAATTTTTTGTCATATCATATTTTATGTTTTTGAATGCATAAATGGATTCAATGCCCTAGAGAGTAATCGAATTGTGTAGAGTTTACATGCCAAACTTATGCTTCCAACAAATTCTTGTATTTCAAGAAAATTTAATCAAAAAATATATCACAAAAACCTCTAAAACATAAAACAATTAGACTATGACCTTTTTATTTTCCAAGAAAAAAAGCTTATAATTTTATTAAGAAAGTAAAATTACATAGTAAGGATGCATAACATACCAAAAATGGCTTAAAAGAAACCCATAAACAAGGCCTCATCAAGTGAGGGAAAGTCCAAAATTAGTCCATAAATAATAGTCGGAGCCATTAAATAGACATGTGAAGATGCTCATAAAAAGTTACATAAAAAATAAAATATACATCTGCTATGAAAATAAGTCAATAAAAAACCGAAATAAAGTCTATAATGTTGAAACAAAAAGGATGATATCAACTACCAAGGGTCATATAGGAAATCTGAATCTCCCCATTTATATCTTCTGGTTTATTTATATGAAAAGCATCTAGCTCCAATCCAAAATTTGATAGGAAAATGTGTTCAAAAAAGATGTTAATGAACTGTTGCTTCTAAAGAAGAATCACCTAAAAAATAGGTTGAAGAAGATAATTATGTAATCTGAAAAAGTCATTAATCCAATCTATAACCAAGAGGGAATCACCATATACATGGAGGTTTGTAATATTGTTTTCCAAGGCCAAAGAGAGAAGAAGTTTGAAAGCTAAAATTTCAGTGAAATTGTTTGTAGCAGCCTCACATCAGCAACAACAAAAATATATATAGAATGAAATTCTAATAGATATAAAACACTTCTAGCGCCATCGATAGATGGGGTACCCTAAGCCACCCCATCAAAAAGGAACCAAGGATAGTTTGATCTGATAGAAGATTCGTCTTATGTTCCAACTATTCACAATATATGTTAAATTTACATATTACAAAAGTAAAGCCATAATTGAACTTTATCAACAACATTGTGAATGGAAAAAAAATCATTACATCAAATCTTTATTAAAAGGATATCATCAATAATAATTTTGTGTGATGATTTTCACTTTGTGACATTTCAACCATTCAATAGTTTTCATGTATTAATATGAAAGGCATTGTCTAACTTTTAATTAAAACACTCTTTCTTTTCCTATTTTCATAGGAAAATAGTAAAACAAAAAACTTTGATTTTGAATAATTCATCACCAGTATTGTAATTTTGACATTTTCGATCCATTTAGAAACATAAAAAAATCTCTAAATCACATTTCTAATTTGGCGAGGTTGCATTTTGTATATGGTTAAACGAAAACTTCTAAATATTAGTAAAAAATACGCTTAGAATGTATTTAACAATGTTTTGCCTATACCTTAAAATACAAGGACTTTGTAACCATAAAATTAATTTTTAACATAGAAATGGTATGATCATTATTACTTTTATAAGCTGGATAAACTCTGTAGAAATTAGGTTGTATATTTGCAACTATTCATGAAGTTTTAATAAAAATCATAAGATACAAATCTACGCTACTGCTATGTGGACATTAATTCACAATTTAGAACAAAAATCTCAGACATGCAAGAAGAAATAACACACATGCAACAAGTATTTTAATGTGGGGCAAGCAATATGCTAAAAACACCAATGCCTTCTTGCATTAATCAAATGAATAGATATGTATTACAATTGTTTTTCTCAATTGAGATCACCCTGCAAGTGCACAACCTATCCCTCTACTCACAGAAGGTCTCTGACCTAAACTTAGTCAAATTTTGCCTAAGCTTGAGCTCCTATTTCCTTGCGTTGTTCCTCGAGGAATTAACACTTCTTATTTGGGAAATTACTCTAATTGAATTATGCAATTCCTTAGTCTGATCATCTAACTACATGCAACACCTATACACTCAAGACTATTATACAACTGATGTTACACTTCCTTGGAATCTGACTGCATGTAACTCAAATTCTCGGAATGCACTAGTTATTTTGGGTTGATTGATCAGCTAACTAGATGATCATTGAGTTTGACTAAAGTTCCACTACTTAACTGACCTTCCACCAATTCCTCCAAAAGTTGGAACTAGTTTAATTGAAAACAACCTGAGATAAATGACCTTGATTGCTACAAATTAGCAATCACACATGAATACTGAACTATAACTCCTCGACTTGAATTTACTGAGTAAACTGGGTGACACAAGCCATGTCACACAAGTTAACATCATCTGAGTTCTTTGTTGATGTGGAAATTCGAATTTTCTCAATTTAAACAAGGCAAAACAAATTGAGAATTTATTGCTGCAATTTTCAACACTCCCTCTCAACAAGAAATGATTATCAACCACCTCTATCCTGAACCTATGGAACTCGAACTTCCCTCTTGACAAGGCCTTTGTCAAAATGTCAGCGTTTCGTTCCTCTCTCAAAATGTACTACAACAACATTATCTACCTTTGCACACATTCCTATAAATGGTGATACCGAATATCTATATGCTTGGATCAATTGTGAAAAACATGATTTTCAAAGAGCTTGATGCAACTCTGATTATCACAGTAGATCACAGTTGGATCCATCATCTGACCAAACAATCCAACAAGTATCTTTATCATCCAGATCGCCTCACATGTTACTTGACTTGCAACCATGTATTCTACTTCTGTCGAGCTAAGTGCCACAAATATTTGCTTCCTATTATACCAAGAAACCTCTATGGACCCAAAACTGAAAATTCCACCTAATGTACTCTTTCATTTTGATGGACTCCCCACCCAATCTGCATCTGTGAAGCCACATAGCTTCATACCCTTTTTCCATCTGTACCATAGTCCAAACTGGGTAGTGCTTCTGAGGTATCGTAGAACATTCTTAGTTGCCCTCCAAAATAATTTGGTTGGCCTAACCATAGCTTGGCTCAACTAGTTGATTACATAACACATATTTGATCGTGTGTTCACAAGATATATTAGTGAACCCACCAACTGTCAGTAAATAGTATCATCCACTTCCTCACTTGAAGTGGCATCCTCTTTCCTCTAGTTGGTCACTAGAGGTGTCTCCATGGGTTTGCAATTGTCCATGCAGAACCTCTAAAGTATCTCGTTGGCATACTTTCCCTGAGATAAAAACAGTTCCCATCACCTTGTCATACTTCCAATTCGAGGAAGTAGTGCATGAGACCCATGTTCTTCATTTCAAACTCTCTTGCAAAGTCTTCCTTTCAAGATTTGATCAACTGCTCATCACCAGTTAAAATCAAGTCATCAACATATAAGACAATAATTAACAATTTACCTTCTACCAAGATATGATAGAGGTTTTCATCTGCTTCACTTTTGGTGAATCCCAAACTGGTGAGATAACTATCGATCCTGGTGTACCAAGCATGGGGTGCTTGCTTGAGACTGTACAATGTTTTCTTGAGTCTTCACACATGAAAATCCCAATCAAAAGTATCAAAGCCTTTTGGTTTCTTGATATACAACTCCTCCTCAATAACTCCATTGAGGAATGTTATTTTTACATCCATTTGGTGGATCTTCCAACCCATCTGTGCAACTAGAGAAAGAATTGATCTGATGGATGAGTACCTTGATACAAGAGCAAAGGTCTCCTCATAGTCAATTCCCTCAACTTGAGAGTACCCATTGGCCACAAATCCTAACTTGTAGTTTTTTGTACTTCCATCTACTGCATGCTTTACCTTGAAGATCCATATTGAACCCACAATTGATTTATTTGTTGGTCTTGGGACCACTTCCCAAACACTATTCTTTACAATGGATTTGTATTCCTCCGCCATGTTATTGGGAAAACTATTTTCCATTCAGAGCTACTAGTCCCACTAAGACGGGTAGCTATCTTAGAAACAAACAAACTAAAGTTACTTGTGTTTCCTTTATGAGAGATAGATGAGAGAGAAGTAGAGAGTACCAACCTCAGTCTTTCGCTAGTCTCCTTGCTCGTTTCCTCTCTTCCTTGATAGAGCTTTCGCCACTCCTTTCTCACTTGTCCTGCTTCAAAGAACACCTGTAGAGTCAAGGCAGAAAAATACCATCAAAGCATAGAGATCTATAACCATAAATAATGTAGGATCAGATGTACATTAACCATATAAATGCATATACAAATACAAGATTTAGAGATATACAAGCATATGGAGGAAAACTCAAATAGCTTTATTGATAGAAGTAGTAGAAGAGAGGATTACAACCAAGCTTTCTGATCCCGAATCATCCTCCTAGCATGAAACCCCTCTTCACCTCATACAAAGCAAGATCACTCAAAAATGTCTTCAAAGAGAAACCAACAACACTTCCTTGCAAATTACAAAATTCCAGCCTCTGGATCTCTTGGATGAGGGATCCATATATAGATGTTTACAGGAGAGTGAGTCAACTTCTGCGATTTTGATTAGTGTCATTTCACTGATAGTTCTTGGTTCCACTTGGAGATTTCAGATCTCTTACTCATCCCTGGGCGAATTCAGAGAGGCAAGTGTCATATGAGCAGTTTCTAGAAGATTCTTTGGGTTGCCACCTCGCAAACTGCTTCTGCCATTTGTATGCTCTCGCTCATCACACCCTACAGAAGGGCTTTCCAGTATGCATCGCACCCCCTGTTTGTAATAGGTGAGATGCATCGCACCCTATGCATGGAGCAATCTGTATGGTCCAATTTTAACCAATTCTGAGTAGTTTTTCATGGAGAACTTCTGGGAGATGATGTAATCAGCTGACCTTGTTCCTTTAGGGTATGAAACAACACTTTTAGGGGTTTAGAAGCCCTTGGTTGATGGACATATGTGATTGGGGTTTTAGTGCCCAAATATGTCTATTACAGTTGCCCCCTAAAGCATAGGTCGTAAATCTTTTGATGTCGGGTGAAATTCTTTATAATGAGGATCCGAGGTTTTTCAAATTGGAAGGTGACCTGTAATAAGATACAATACAATACATTATCTTCATAATATTTTCATGATCTAGCTGAGGCGGGCATTCCCATGCTCAGCTTTATAAGTTCATTTTCACGTACATAAGACAAACAATCGTCAGTGTGGCAGACTGATGATTCTGGTAGAGCCATCATCCTTTAGTTTGGATGATTATCTATGCAGCTGTGATGTACATTTGACGTCTTTATTTTCTTGAATATATCACAGCCTGGACGGATGAAACTAGATCCGGGGTCTTCAAACTCGTTCAATCTTCGCCCGAAGTACAAGTCGATCCATGTGAAAATATGTTCTGATGTTGAACATGGAAAGACATCGCCTGATTACCAGCTAATGATGTAAGCTGTTAACAAGCGCGAGAGGAATCAGCGATAATGATGATGACCCTCAAGGTATTACAGTACAATTCACGTGGTGTGAATACATGATTTCATGTCGAACACCATGTAAAATCTTTTGGTCGAAGGCCATTGATGTAAACCTGTCGCCGGAAGTGAGAAACTTGCCATTGAGGCATGCAAGCTTCAAAGTATTGAAAGGGGTGTCCCTAAGTCAACTTCTTGGATAATGAGCTGATGTCGACAAGAAGTGACTCGTTGTAGGAGGGCCTTAATGAATCCCACATCTACGACACGGAACAGAGCAAATGATTTTGTGGAGGTGAAAACGATCTGATGATATAAGGTTCAAGGTGGTGGTCATGAAAAATGGAGAGTGAAGGTATTGCAGCAGATGAGGCATTAGCTAGGTTGGTGAATTCTCTGAGCGACTTCTCTTGAACATACCGGTGACACTGAAATGGATTGGTAGCGTTAACCCTAAGATGGATGGTACGATAGACCAACGGTGATATGACCGGTGAACGGAATTACCCAACCCGACTCAATCATGGTGACAGAGTGAAAGTGTCATGTTCAAGAGCGTCGTGCTACCAATGAAGCTATTCAAGTTTTGTTCCCTTTTTCCCCAGTTATTGTTGACCAGTACCTCTTTATTTTTGTCAAGCTTGAGGAGGATAACATATGCTTGTTCTATAATTTTCCCTTCGGGCAAACCTGTCGCTATGTTTTAACGAGCCTAGCGACAGTGAAACTTGCTCTTGTCTACATGGACAAGTTTGTCGCTATTGTTTTAATGAGTTTAACGACAAAGATAACTCGGTCCTTTTCAATTTTAGAGAGTCTAAAAGGGACGGAAAGGCAACTCCAGTGGTCCTTTGTCATAATGTAATCCCTCAAGTCTGAAAAAGTATAAAATAATACGAAAGGGATGACTTTTTCGATAGTTTTAACGAGCCGAACAAGACAAGCACTCGATCTTTTTGTGTAATAATCCCTCAGGTCCAAAAAGATTAAAATCTAGAGGAGGGATGGCACTTCTGATCGCTTTAACGAGCTGGAGAGGCCAATTTCTTGGCAATCTTTTCATATTTTACGAGTCAGATGAAAATAGCTTAAAGGAGACTCGTTTTTTGAGGAACGAGTGATGTTTTTGGATAGCAGTTGGTTCCAGGTAAGGTTTGGAACTTTTCAATCACGACAGTGTAAAGAAGGTGGCTAATAGAATCACTCGTCGCAGTTGTTCCTCAAAAGGGTAAACAATCAAATGGAGGCATATGATCGGCTAAAAAAGAGTGGAGGTGATGGTAAGAACACGACCAAGGTTCAAAAGATGATAATTATGCGATCACAATGGTTATTTACCGAAGGTGGGGTTCATTTTTTAATGAGCTTGAACTCTATGGGAACACTTGCTCATTGCTAGGTTTATTTTTTAACGAGCTTGAACTTCGCGTAAAACTGCTCATGGCTAGGTTTATTTTTTAACGAGCTTGAACTTCGCGTAAAACTGCTTGTGCCAGTCATATAATAAGGATGTCTTATCAGTAGGTTCATTTTTTAGGGAGCTTGCCCCATGCGCAACTTTGCTCCTGAGCCTTTCATTATGCAAGCTAGGAACGACCAACCTACGAGTTTAAAGGGTTAAGAGTCTACAAACTAAGAAAATAAATGGTCACTTTTCACTTGCATGCCAAAAGGTTTGCATGCCCCCAAGTATAAAGTAGAGTTTCCAGGTCACCATATGGAAGTTCTTGCATTAGCAAGATTGTTCCATCCGTGTCACAGATAAAACACTTCCTTGGCGATGTCCATCGAAATGGACAAAGGTGACTGTTGTCAGTCCCAATCACATAACCTTTGACGGGGGAATCTTTTTCCAGTCCAAATCCATTTTCCTAAATGGATAGGGGTATCAAACTAGTCATATTCCTAAGTGGAAACCTTCCTTATATCCGGGGTTTTCCTACCGAAGCAGACCAGGGCGCATGCCTCCTAGGTTTCAGTCATAATCATCGACTCACTCGCGATCATCAGGTGGACGAACTGGAGATTGATTAGACATTCCTTGTGTAAAAAGACCAATTAGGATGGCATTTGACTAATAGTTGTGTTTGAAACAGGGAATGAAAGCTGAACAACTAGGTGGACCACTCTGCCTTCATGTGGAAAACACATCACTCAAAAGAGTGAGGAAACGATAGCTCCCATGCTATAAATGTAGTCACGCCCAAGGAATAGATTGTAATCTAGAGGTCCTTGGACTACCATCACGTTTATATGAATGGTTTTCCTTCTCAAATTTATAGGCAAATTTGGAAGGATCCCTAACGGTCGACTGGTTCCTTTGTTGAAGCCTGTCAGATTTCGAATCTCAGGCAAAAGCGATGGCGAACCAAGCGCTTTCCAAGCAGTTGAGGAAAGGATACTCACAGAAGCCTCTTCATCTATAATAGTACCAACCATGATCATTCTGTAAGCTTGTAGTATGATTCAAAATGGTATATTAGATGGTAGGCGGTGTCTGCTGAGTAGATTCCAATCAAAGGAAACGACTAGGTTGCTTAGAGGTGGGACCGAATAAACGGCCAGATAAATCTCTGACGAACTTCCTTCCTGCGGTAAAGGAATGGGTAGATTGCCCTCATGTTCATCGGAGTCTGTGTTTATGAAGATAATTTGAACGGTGTTGTTCTCATTCTCCTTGGTGACAGTATCATCTGAAGGTGGACCCTCTAAAGACAAGATTGGGTCGACTACAGTCTCGACCTATTGACTTTGGTCTAGTGTGGACTCAGAGGGTTTATCTTCAATGATAGGTACTTCGACCGACAACAACGGCGTGTTAGTCAGATTGTCAACTAGCGATGGACTCGACAAGAGTTTCTTGTATCCGGGAAGAAGTCATTGCGGTGAAGCAGGACGGTTATCCAAGACTCTCTTAGCTTCGTCTAGGAAGGGACAACAGTGGAGGGCATGATCGCCTTCACACAGTCTACAAGGAAATTTGGATCCTCCTTTTTTTCCATTGACTTTGTTTTCACTAGTTGACGGTGTGCTCTCAACATGATCGTCAGTGGTTGGAGACACCAGATTGTGCAAGCAGGGAGACCAGTCCCTCAAGATCCATGGGATGCAGGGACAATCTCGATGATAGTGGTCTCCCTTGTAAATGACACATGGAGATTTAGGTTTGGAAGGTGTAGTGTGTGGATTTTTGCCAGATGATGTACAATTGCCCCCTTTGTTGTTGGATTCTTCTTCTTCTTCTTCTCCTTCCCTTTCTTGTTCTTCTTAGTTACTTGGTTTTTAGTGTGACTAGCTTCACCGGGTGAAGAGGAAGAAGGAGAGGGAGAAAAAAACGAAGTAGAAGGTTGGGGAGCAACATCATCTGGTTGTTGATTGGATTGTTGAGGAATTGTGGTGTTTTGAATGACAGAGGTCGAGAAAAACCATACTGGCAGGCCAATTGTGAGTCCTGGAAGGGGCAATGTGGCCATGTGTGGAGCACCAACATTCCCCCCAAGAGGAGAAGGGACTGAGATTTCCCTCAAGGGGAAATATTTGATTGGTAGACTCCATTTTCTCAACCTAAGACCAACAAGGGAACAGTGACGTTATTCCAATTAAAATAAATTTTATGATGCTTTGACACAACTTGCTTTTTCAATTTTTAAGAGTCGAGGAAAAGCTAAAGATGACTCTAGTTGCCTTCGATTTTTTATGAGCCTGAAGTGACAAGTGCTCAGATGGACGTTTTCTTTTAAGGAGACCGAAAAGGAACAAAAGTGACTACTCTGGAAATCTAGACAGAGGGTATTACCAAACCAATCACAAAACTGCAGAATACTTTTTATGGTACAGCAGTCAATCTTCCCGAATGTTGTGTTTAGTGCATTGCGATCGATAGGGCAACAGACACAGCTTCCTAAGGATAAAGGATGTAGCCTATTGTGGTCTCCCAATATATACTCAATGGTACGTGGGAGCACAAGTCCGTACTAGCACTTGTCATCTCAAAGAGGAGGAATCACCCAACCTATGATGAAAGCGATAGTTACCAGGCTTTACGACACCGGAATACGTCTCTAGCCTAGACTTCTAAATGTTGTGCGTTAGGTTCCAAAGCGTTTATTTTACAGTTGATATTTCTTAATAAGTTTGCCTTTAAGTTTCATCGCGTGATGTAGATATACAATTCCTAAATATGAAATCTAAGATGATAAACAGTCGTTTACTTTCTTTTTGCAATGAAAATCCTAGCTACTAAGGAAAGAGAGATGAAATTCTTTCAACATAGAGCAGAGAGCACACACTAGATGCAATTTTCCTAAATCAACTTCAGCATGCAGTCTTAATGCAAATGTACATGCATGTATTGTTTTTTAGTTTCCTTAATGTGAGAATGACAAAAAGAAAACTAAGTATAGATCTTAAATATCTTCTTTCAAAGCGACAGTACTAACAATTTTCTTTCCAAAAAACGAAAGTAAGGCTAAGACGACACTTTGCGATTTTGAATTTAAAATTGCTTTCGACACTTGAAATGCTATTAATTCAAATCAAATACAATGGCAAAAGTGTATTCGACTATCTAAAAGAGGAATTCTTTGTAACACTCTTTTTCTTGACTGAAAATGACACTTGCAACACTTTCAAATCAAAGGAAGACAGTTTGATTAAGCTACTATTTGCAAAGGAGAACTGTAAATGATGAAAAATACATTAAAAAAAAAAAACATTCACAATTCCTTTCTAATGGAGGCTGAATAATGCAAAGGAAGAAGGTTTCAACAGAGATATACTCATCATAGACAGAAAAACTACTGAATAAAGCTGAAGAAAATGAAGGAAAAACCAAAATCTAGAGGCAGAAACAGTCTCATTCAATCATCGCACCTGTAACACAGGGAAACAGGGATGCATCTCACCTGCAACACATGGGAGGTGCGATGCATCCAGGTTGCCAAGAAGAGACAGTGCGATGGACCAGGGACGAGACTGAGCTTGGTTTTCACTCACAGTTTGCAGCTAAGTTCAGGGATTTAGGCTGAGCTAATGATTGCCAGTAAACACAAAGTATAGGGGCTGATCTAATGAGGTTATTTGAGCTACCACCAGGGCACTTAGGATGTTTGCAAGCTAGATGTTCAGTTCATAAACCAACTCAGAGATTGACTGAACCAGTGTTGATCTACTTTGCAGTTGCATAGCAAAAGCAGTTCGAAGGTTAGTTGGCTTAACTTCAGGCTCCATCTGTGGTTTATAAAGAAAACAACAGTAGAAAAACAAACAAACTATTCACTCCCCAGTGGAGTCGCCATTTTTTTATCGGGAAAACTAGTGTCCATTCAGAGCTACTAGTCCCACTAAGACGGGTAGCTATCTTAGAAACAAACAAACTAAAGTTACTTGTGTTTTCCTTTATGAGAGATAGACGAGAGAGAAGCAGAGAGTACCAACCTCAATCTTTTGCTAGTCTCCTTGCTTGTTTCCTCTCTCCCTTGATAGAGCTTTCGCCACTCCTTTCTCACTTGTCCCACTTCAAAGAACACCTGTAGAGTCAAGGCAACAAAATACCATCAAAGCATAGAGATCTATAACCATAAATAATGTAGGATCAGATGTACATTAACCATATAAATGCATATGCAAATACAAGATTCAGAGATATACAAGCATATGGAGGAAAACTCAAATAGCTTTATTGATAGAAGTAGTAGAAGAGAGGATTACAACCAAGCTGTCTGATCGAGCATCATCCTCCCAGCATGAAACCCCTCTTCACCTCATACAAAGAAAGATCACCCAACAATGTCTTCAAAGAGAAACCAAAAGTACTTCCTTGCAAATTACAACATTCCAGCCTCTGGATCTCTTGGATGAGGGATCCATAAATAGATGTTTTCAGGAGAGTGAGTCAGCTTCTGGGATTTTTATTAGTGTCATTTTACTGATAGTTCTTGGTTCCACTTGGAGATTTCAGATCTCTTACTCATCCCTGGGTGAATTCAGAGAGGCAAGTGTCATATGAGCAGTTTCTAGAAGATTCTTTGGGTTTCCACCTAGCAAAATGCTTCTGCCATTTGTCTGCTCTCACTCATCACACCCTACAGAAGGGATTTCTAGTATGCATCGCAACCCCCGTGTGTAATAGGTGAGATGCATCGCACCCTATGCATGGAGCAGTTTGTATGGTCCAGTTTTGACCAGTGCTGAGTAGTTTTTCATGGAGAACTTCTGGGAGATGATGTAATCAGCTAACCCTGTTCCTTTAGGGTATGAAACAACACTTTTAGGGGTTTAGAAGCCCTTGGTTGATGGACATATGTGATTGGGGTTGTAGTGCCCAAATATGTCTATAACACACCATTGTGTCAACCCACACATTTTTCTCTATTTCTTCCTTGAAATAGGGTGGCTCAGTCTCTACAAGCTTAGTCATTAGAGCCATGTAGCCAATGTACCAATCTGGTGACCTTCTCTTCCTGTGCTGATTTGAAGGAGCACCCACATTCTCCCTCGCATCTTGCACAAGTATCTCAGCTTCCTTGGTCCTTTTTCTTCCTTCTCTAGATGGTTCTGCTTGAGTGGTTGTTTCCACTCTCTGCTCCTTAATGTTTGTTGCTCCAAAAATTCTTGAGGGGGCTAAAATCTCCTTTTCTAGTGGTATCTGAAGCTCCCTCTCAAGAGAGCATTGCATAGCTTTATCTTCGTTAAATTTTACATCCCTTCGAACAAGTGTCATTCTTAGGTATGGAACATACACACGCTAGTTGTGGGGAGTTTCTGTGTAACCCACAAATAGCCCCAAATTTGTTTATGGTTCTAGCTTCTTCCTTGATTCTTTGGAGACATGGAAGTAAACATAAGCTCCAAAAATCCTGAAGTGCGACACATCTAACTTTCTCCTCAATAAAGCCTCCTCCGGTGTAATCATGCCTAGAATCAGATGAGGACTCTGATTTTGCAAATAAACTATTGCATTTCATGCCTCAACCCACCGATGCATAGGTAGGCCTTGATTGTACACCATCGCCCTCACTGCTCCCACAATGATACAATTATTGCTCTCAATCACCCCATTCTGTTGTGGGTTATGGGTTGTTGTCAACTATCATCAAATGTCTTCTTTTGCACATAAATTTTTAAATTCATTCGACATGTACTCGCCTCCATTATCGCTCATGAGAGCCTTCACCTTCTTTCTCATTTATTTCTCAACTAGTGCCTTGAATTCTACAAACTTTGAGAATGACTCATCTCGCATCTTGCACAAGTCTCTTAGCTTCCCTGGTCCTTTTCTGCCTTCTCTAGATGGTTCTTCTTGAGTGGTTGTTTCCCTTCTCTGCTCCTCAATGTGTCGTTTCTCCAAAAATTCCTGAGGGAGCTAAAATCTCATTTTCTAGTGGGATCTGAAGCTCCCTCTCAAGAGAGAATTACATAGCTTTATCTTCATCAAATTTTACATCCCTTCGAACAAGTGTCATTCTTAGGTATGGAAAGTACACACACTAGTTGTGGGGAGTTTTTGTGTGACCCACAAATAGCCCCAATTTTGTTTCTGGTTCTACTTCTTCCTTGATTCTTTGGAGACATGGAAGTAAACATAGGCTCCAAAAATCCTGAAGTGTGACACATCCGACTTTCTCCTCAAGAAAGCCTCCTCCGATGTAATCATGCCTAGAATCAGATGAGGACTCTGATTTTGGAAATAGACTATTGTGTTTCATGCCTCAACCCACAAATGCATAGGTAGGCCTTGATCATACAAAATTGCCCTCACTGCTCCCACAATGATACAATTCTTGTTCTCAACCACCCCATTCTGCTGTGGGTTGTGGGTTGTTGTCAACTATCATCAAATGTCTTCTTTTTCAAATAAATTTTTAAATTCATTCGACATGTACTCACCTCCATTATCGCTCATGAGAGCCTTCACCTTCTTCCTCATTTCTTTCTCAACTAGTGCCTTGAATTCTACAAACTTGGAGAATGTATCGTCCTTCTTCTGCACAAAGAATATCCAACACCTCTATGAGAAGTCATCAATAAAAATGAAAAAATATTTGCGTTTGGCAGTGGAGGCTGTCGAGAAAGGTCCACAGACATCAGAGTGGATCCTTTCAAGGACTGCATGTGCTTTGTTGTCCCAGTCATGGAATGTGGATTTTGTGTACTTACCTAAGGTACATCCTTTGCATACATCATGCTGCTCAAGTGCTCCTTTGGGGAGGCATATTGTTATCTTCTCCATGATCTTCAAAGCGCCTTGATGCAAATGGCCAAGTCTTTTATGCCAAATTTCACCGACATCGCGGCTCTACACCTTCTCCACCTTTGTGCTCAATGTAGCACAATCCTCCACATCTAACTTGTATATATGTTCTTCACAGGAAACCACATCTACTTCACTTGTCCCATGGCTATGTTTCTCAAAAATTCCTTTTCTTTGTTGAAGATCACATCATAACCACAGTCTTCCAAAACTGCAACAGAGACGAGATTTTTCTTTAGGCCCAGAATGAACATAACATCCTTGAGCCTAAGGGGGGAGCCCAACTCCCTTTGAAATGTGACTATACCAATCCCAATCATGTTATTCCTTCTGTTGCCCCCCATCTCAATCTTCATCTGCAAATATTTCTCCTCTAGGTCACTGAAACAATATCTACACCTTCTCATGTCAAACAATGCACCTGAGTCCAAGTACCACACGTACCCCATAATTGTACTGGCCTTGCATGAAATGAGGGTAAATTCAAGCTCGAATTATGAAGTCAAAGCCTCACCTACTACTCCTCCTGAATTCATGACAATGGAAGCATTTAATTTTTGACAAATCTTTCTTCTTGGCCCCTTGACCGGATTCTGGCTTGGATTGGGATTTCTTCCCTTTCCCTTTTTTTCCTTTCCAACCAATGCAAATTTTTCTTCATCATCGCCCTTGGATGAAGTCCCATCTCTCTTATTCCACCTTATTTCCTCCTGTACCAAATCAGACCATAAGCACTCCCAATTTGGTAGTTTCTTCCTTCCATTCACCGAATCTTGATGGCTATTCCAGCTCTTGGGAAGGCCTATAAGGGCTAGGCTTACCAATTATTCTTCAGGGACATTAACAACGACCCCACCAAATTCATCATGACAATTTTTAAACTTGCTTAGATACTGCAAAATTGTGTCATTCTTCTGCATCTTGATACTTCAATGTTTATCCTTGAGCGCCAACTTCCTCTAGTCATTACTATTATTCAAAAATTATGTTAGTGCTTTCCACATCATGAACGAAGTTTCTTTTCCATGGAGATTCAAGACAATATGATCCTATACTCCCTCCAAGATTATTCTCCTCGCCTTGGCTACATCTTTCTTCCACTAAGCAAGGTTCTGGGCATCAGATGCTTGAGGTTTTACAACATCTTCCTTAATGTATTCTAGCAATCCATTGTCATCCAATACCGCCTCCATGCAACAAAATTTGAGGTGAATTCCATTGCATACTCTAGCCTTAGTCCATTGAAAGTCATCTTATCAGATTTGAAGAAATCTCGCTACACTAATCTTCAAATTCGAACCTCTGAGGAACAACTTTGAATTTCTTTCTTTAATGTGAATCCTCCTATGATACCATGTAGAAATTAGGTTGTAGCTTTTCAACTTCTCATGAAGTTTTAATCAAAATCACAAGACACAAACCTACTCTACTACTCGGTGGACATTAATTCACAATTTAGAACAAAAGTCTTAGACATGCGAGAAGAAATAATACACATGCAACACAAATCTTTATCTGGGCAAAGCAATCTGCTGAAAACCCCAATCTTCTTGCACTAATCAAATTAATAGAGATGTATTACAATTTCTTTGCTCAACTAAGCTCACCCTAAAAGTGCACAACCTATCTCTCTGCTCACCGAAGGCTTCCGACCTAGACATTGTCAAATTTTGCCTCAGATTGAGCTCTTATTTCCTTGCATTGTTCCTTGAGGAATAGCCCCTATTATTTAGGAAATTCCTCTATTTGAATTGTGCAATTCCTTAGGTTGATCATTTGACTGCATGCAACACCTGTACACTCAAGATTAGTCTACAATTGATGTTACACTACCTTGGAACCTCCACCTCAACTGGGTACCTCGAATTCTCTACATGAAATCTATTTTTTGTGTTGATTGATCACTCAACTGGAGGATCACTTAGTTTGACTAAAATCCCACTGCTTAACTGGCCTTCCACTAGTTCCTCCAAAAGTTGGAACTAGTTTAACTAAAAACCACCTGAGATAATTGGCCTTGATTGCTACAAATTAGCAATTACACATGCAGAACTAAACTCTAACTCCTCCAACACAAATTTACTGAGTAAAATGCATGGCACAAGCCATGTTGTGGAGCACTGGAAAGGTATGTTTTTTACGAACAATTTAGTGACTTTTCAGTAACAATTGTAACCCTTTCTGCATAATGAGCTTAAAGAAATAAAGAATTTTAATAGAATGTGTGAGAATTAGTATGGAAAGCTTAATCGCTGATAATTGTTATTTTTCCATGCAGGAAAGGGTGGAAATGAAGGGATGCCATTCGAAAGGAAAAGACAAAGAAGCAATAACTGTTGTCCCTTTAGGAGGGAACTGGATGCGAACAAGATCAAACAGATCGAAGCAAGACGACCCTGGAAAGAAATAAGGATTATCAATTTGGCGGAACAGGGGAAGAAAAGTAAAGGATTAATGGCTTGGCGAATCCCTCAGGATCTTTGATCCTGAGGGATCGCTGTTTTGCTTATTTTTGCTACCTAGATACCTTCGCCGTTACTCTTATAAAAGGGACAGCAGTGTTAGGCAAAAGGACTTTTTGTTCATATATGTAACTGTGAATTCCAGATTCAACTTTGATCATCGACTCTCACTAAGACTTGTTTTGATGTACATTTGTTGGTGTATTAATACAAAATACCTGGTATTTATTTCATCTCTGCGTCTGGAGTAATCTAAGGCAGTGTGCCGTTGGAAGCTAAGGGCCAGGCTCCGAAGGACACTTGCTTTTGTATCATTATAATTTGGTTTCTGTGTGGTTTGTTTATCTTTACAGTTTGGTAATCTGACATGTTTTTCATATGCTCTTCCATGCTCTGTTACAATTAATTCATTAATGGTTTCTTTCGAGAGATTTACGTAATGACTCTGTATTGTATGAGTGAATCTTTTCAGAGTTGATTGCATGTTAGCAACTTAAGCCAACTGTTTCTGTTACAGAGCCTTCATATTGAATATTGTTGTATTGGATTCATTTGAAATCTTAGTTATTGGAATCCGGAAGTAATATTACTCTATTTGGAAACATAGTCATATTCTCTTTAATCATCAGATTGCTATAGTAAGTGTGTTGTGTATATATGTTTGATGATTGTTGTTCCATAGTTCATTATTGAATACTGTTCCATAAAGTATAATTCATTGAAGTTGCTTTAGAGAGAAGATTGCTATTTGATTGCAGAATGTGAGTTTAATTCAATAGAGCAAGCTTAGTCTGACTCGCGAGATTTAGTTTATTGGATTGTTGTTCCATTTATTGCTGTTCCATTTCAGATTTGCTGTTCCATTTTCTGTTTGCTGTTCCATTTTACTTTCTGTCGTTCCATTTACTTGCATTTACTGTCTTGGTGTGAGAGAAGGTCTAAGGCTGTAGTGAGCCTCAACAAGTCGTTGCCTAGCTCCCAGACCTATGGTCCATGCTCTAATTTCCTTTCCATCAGTTTCTAGAGGGATGGGTTATCGCTTCCGTACCCTTGACTGATAAGCTGCGTTGTGTGATTTTATTCTTTTTAGAGCAATTTAGTCATAAGTTTAGCAGCCGTTTACTCTTGTATTTTCTAGACACTGTACTACTAAGCATTACTCTGACGAATAGCCTCGGATTGAGTTACTCTTTGCAATAACAAAGCGTTCCCGGATTGACTTATTAATGTGGCATAACTAGAGGTGAAAGAGACCCTTGTTACAGCTCTACATTTTGGCGCCGTTGCCGGGGAAAGAGTACAACCATTTGTCTTTTACAGAGTAGTGTACGAGTCTACTAGGGGAGAGTTGGATTTTAAAAACGGAAGGTAAGAACCTGCGTACGGAGCATGTAAAAGCCCTGCTCCACCGTCCGCTTTCCTGGCAGAATTGTGGGTTGAATAGAATTTGGTAGTTTATAGAGTGCATGACTAAGCAGAAAAAGCCAGAAAAAATTATCAAACCTCCATTCAAACCCGAAAAAGCCAAAGGGTCGGTGACCCTTGGCCGAACAACCTTCATAGACGAAATCTATAAGAAAACCGAATCTCAGCCATCAGTAGGGTTCAAGAAAACCAATTCTAAACAACCTACTAGCTCCCTTCAGGCCGCGGGATCACCATCTGTAGCCTTCGCTGAGGTGCATAGTCAGACTGATGAACAGGACTTTCAAGAAATTGAAAATTCTATTCCAGAACGACTGCAGGAAGGGAATCTAGGCAATCTTTGTGAAGGAGAAGGGGAAACAGGAGAAGTTGAGGAGCCAATATCTCCTCCTACGATAATTCATCCATTAAAAAGCCTAGATAAAGGAAGCGTTGTAAAAATCATTGTTGAAGGGATTCAATCTCCTCAAGCAACAGGGACTCTCGTTATTCCAGACAAAGGAAGAGCTACTAAAACAATCCCTGTTAAGGCCGTTCCTTCTCCGCCTAGGAATACCCTCTTAGAAATCCCGGAAGGTTACTGGCACATATTCGATCCCATGGCACAGAATCAGCCAAACACTCAAACTTCTACATTACAATATCCTATAGTGGATTCCGCAGCAAATGCTCCTATGAAAGCAATTCCCCTTCAACACATTCCTACATTTCATGGACTTACATCAGAGGAACCTGATGCATTCTTATTTGAATTTGATGTATTATGCAGGGGATATGATTACACCACTGACTCCCAGAAATTAAAGTTGTTCCCCTCCACTTTGAAAGGAGCAGCTTTAAGATGGTTTATGGGTTTAGGTGGTGGGGTTATAAATAACTGGGAGCAGATGAAAGAATCTTTCCTAAAGAAATATCAATATTATTGTAGGTCTAGAGAACTGAAAGATGAAATATTTCAGATGACATCTAGACCAAATGAAACACTAGAAGAATATGTAGAATGTTTTCAATATAATTTGCAGAGATCTCCATATGCATCACTACCTCTGCCTGATAATGTGTTAAAAACAACATTGATTAGAGGCATGAAGGAACAATGGATTGAAACATTAAATATCATGGGAAAAGGGGATATTTATCAAGAAAATTTTGCTGACATCATTGATTTATGTATCAGGAGCTCGAGAGGTAGCACGAGGATAAAACTAGCAGAATATAATCGATTTGTCAGAGATAACAAAATATCAACAGAAGGAGTAACACGTGTAGAACTTGGGAATTTATTAGAAAATTTTAAAACTGATATCCTGGGGACATTGACTACACAACTTGATATTGTGCAGGCTAAACAGAAGCAGATAGAGGCAGAACAAAATTTGGCGATCTTCCTCCCCCGATGTAGAAGAAAACATAGCCACAAGGAATATCCGCTGGATGCAGTTCAAACATGTGATATCTATACAAAAGATCACCTTACTGAAAGTTGTCCCTCACTTCCTCGATTGAAGGCAGTATATAAGGAAGCAGAAGAAGAGCTAGAATCAGCATACTTTGTTAACCAGCATCGCCAATGGCAACCAAGGCAATCAGGTATGTTTTCAGACCCGACTTCTTCTTTTCAGCCTCCACAGTATAACGCTCAGCAATATAGTATGTGGCAAAACCAATCTCAATCCCCATTTCCGAACTGGTCATCACAACCATTTCCTTCTCCAAATCCATGGATGAATCAGCCAAGCCAATTTGGTTGGCCGAATTTTCCTTACGCCCCACCATATTGGCAGAATAGCTCATACCCTCCACAATGGACCCCCCCTACTTCACAAAGTTCACCCTGGCAGACAAATTGGCCAAGATCGACATATCAGCCAACAAGAACTATTCCGCTCCCTCAACCGACTCTGCCAGCTTTGCAACAAAATCCCCAGTCTAATCTGAGACCGCAACTCCCAGCCCAACCCAATCCTAATCCTAATAATAGGCCGGTCCAATCCCTCCAAATTATAGAATCAGCAGAAATCAGACCTGAACTGAGGGAGTGCAATGATCTTCAGTTAAGATCTGGACGTATAATAGAAACAGAGGGAGATAAAATAGTTCACATTGAAGATCAGTTATCAATAGAACAACCGTTACAACAAGAGGGTGCAAATACGGAGCAGACTCATCATCAAGCGAGTACACCCTCTCCTCCCTTCCCAGAATGATTAGTCATACCACGACCTGTACAACATCCAGACTTTGACATTCTGGGAGAACTACAAAATCTGTACATACGAATTCCTTTCCTCCAAGCCATTTAAGACATCCCTATATATGCAAAAACTATAAAAGAATTGTGCATAAAAAAATCAAGGAGGAATGTAACCACTAACCCAAGAGTCCAAGTAGTCGGTACTTTATCTGACCTATTATCAGGAGCACCCATTAAATATGAAGATCCAGGAAATCCAATCGTAATTGTCCAAATCTATGGCCAGACCCTGACTAATGCTTTAGTTGATTTAGGAGCTGCAATTAATATTTTGACAACGTCTACTTGCCAAAAGCTCGGTATTACATCAGTAGAACCCACTTCTACTTTGTTAGAATTGGCTGACCAATCTGTAGTTTGACCGGAAGGAACTCTATACGATGTTATGGTCTCTATAGATTCTTGGGAATACCCAACTGATTTCCTGGTAATTAATCCAAAAACCCGACTGGATGGACACCCGCTAATTTTAGGTAGACCTTGGCTTGCTACCGCCGATGCTTACATTGGTTGCCGGCAGGGGAATATGACCATAACCAAAGGACCAGATATTAAAAATCTAGTTCTATACCCTCCAGCACAGCCAAGTCTTACAATGATAAAAACTAACCAGCACCCTGTATCATACCTTACTGACAATATCAGATCACCATTGACTATACAGAAGGCCCTAGACTTTAAAGACCAAACAGAAGATGATGCCATCAATAACTTCGTTAGTCAAACTGAATCTAGACCTCATGCACAGTGTTTTATGATAGAAGCTGCATTCGAAAACGAACTAGAAGAAGATCCCTTGAAAGATACACATGACCAAACGATACCTGTGACTTCTGTTGCCAATAGTAAAGCAGTGGAAATTGAACCGGGAAAAACTCTAAACATCAATGCCAACCTTACACCGGACCAAGAAATAAAACTCATCCATCTGTTACGGAAGCATCAAGAAGCATTTGCATGGGATTACCCCGATATGAAAGGGATTGACCCCCAATTGTGCACCCACCATATTTATATAGAAAAAGATGCAAGACCTGTCCGTCAACCGCAAAGAAGACTCAACCCTCACCTAAAAGATGTTGTAAAAGTAGAACTTCAGAAACTTTTATATGTTAATTTTATCTATCCTATTTTTGATAGTAAGTGGGTCTCTCCACTTGTGGTTGTACCCAAGAAGAATGGGAAATGGAGGATTTGCGTGGATTATAGAGAGTTAAACAAAGCCACACAAAAAGACCATTTTCCCCTCCCATTCATAGACCAAGTATTGGACACGTTAGCAGGAAAGAGATTCTTTTCTTTCCTGGATGGCTTCAGCGGATACAATCAAATTCAGATTGCCCCTGAAGACCAGGATAAAACTACCTTTACTTGTCCTTGGGGAACGTTCGCCTATAGAGTTCTACCCTTTGGCCTATGTAATGTTCCTGCCACATTCCAAAGGGCCATTCTTAGCATCTTTGCAGATTTAATAAATGATGGGCTTGAAGTATACATGGATGACTTTACACCATACGGAGATGATTTTGATCCAGCTCTGGACACTTTAGAAAAAGTCCTACAGCGTTGCATTGATACCAGGCTTTGTTTAAGCCACGAAAAATGTTGTATGATGATGACTGAAGGGCTCATTCTAGGACATTTCATCTCAGCAGCAGGAATTCAGGTAGATCCGGCCAAAATTCAAATTCTGTTGCTTATCCCCACCCCCACTACTCAGACAGAGGTACGCAGCTTTCTTGGATTTTCTGGGTATTACAGACGATTTATAGAACATTATTCACACATTGTTGCACCTTTATATGCATTAACTGGTAATGTTGATTTCATGTGGACAGAAAAATGTGACCACGCTTTCCAAGATTTAAAGAAGCTTTGTATCAACAGCTCCAGTCCTTCG
Source organism: Pinus tabuliformis (assembly GCA_031772625.1). Taxonomy (NCBI): domain Eukaryota; kingdom Viridiplantae; phylum Streptophyta; class Pinopsida; order Pinales; family Pinaceae; genus Pinus; species Pinus tabuliformis. Next base: position 700,820,796 of record CM062813.1, read on the forward strand.
AGGACCAAATTGGAATTTACCATTCCAAATCTCATCTGATGCCTCAGACACAGCAATCGGTGCAGTCCTGGGGCAGGAGGAGGATAAAAAACCATATGCTATTTATTATATCAGCAAAAATTTATCCCCTGCTGAATTAAATTACACTGTCACCGAAAAAGAATTCCTCGTTGTAATACATGCTGTCAATAAATTTAGACATTATATTACAAGCTATCCCGTTGTTTTATATACAGATCATTCTGCTATCAAATATTTAGCAAATAAGCCTGTTACAAATGCTAGAATAACGAGATGGTTGATCTTATTGCAGGAGTTTGATATCACAATAAAAGATAGACCCGGCAAGGAAAACCCTGTAGCTGATTTTCTCTCACAAATACCAAAATCAATAGAGGCAGCAGCAGTGGAAGACCAATTTCCGGATGAGCACCTGTTTGCTGTTGCTGTTCAAACACCTTGGTATGCTGATGTTGCCAACTACCTTGCAGTAGGTAAGCTACCAAAACACTTAACCCCTAATGAACGTAAGCAGATTGTTTAGAAGAGTACTTGGTTTTCGTGGATCGGGGGTTATTTGTTCCACACAGGGGCAGACATGCAAATTAGAAGGTGTATTCGAGAAGATGAAATTTTCGACATCTTAAAAGCTTGTCATAACGGACAATGTGGGGGACACTTTGCCGAGAAACGAACAACACATAAAGTATTGCAGACGGGATACTACTGGCCTACAATCTTTAAGGATTCGAAGAAATTTGTTCAAGCCTGTGACAGCTGCTAGCGAGCAGGACGACCTGGTCAAGTCGACGAAACGCCTCTGAGGCCACAATTAGTCATTGAACCATTTGAACGATGGGCTCTTGACTTCGTTGGACCCATCAACCCATCATCAAATCAGAGAACATATATTTTGGTAGCCACAGAATATGTTACCAAATGGGTTGAGGCCGAAGCGTTGCCTAGAGCTACAGAAGATCCGGTAATACAGTTCATGTTCCATTTGTTTGTACGATATGGCCTTCCGAGAGAAATAATCACAGATGGAGGACCACAATTTGTCGGGAACAAATTAGCTGCAACACTTAACAATTACCACGTCCAGCACAAAATTACTACCCCATATCACCCACAGGCGAATGGGCAAGTAGAAAGTAGCAATAAGGTAATAGAATCAATTTTAACAAAAACTATTGCTTCACATAGGCGTGATTGGGTCGCCCGACTACCTGAAGCACTCTGGGCCTATAGAACCACCTGGAGAAGCACCACTAGTTATTCACCCTATCAATTGGTGTTTGGGAAACAACCTATTTTCCCCATAGAATTTGAAATCAAAACACTACGAACTGCACAGGAAGTTGGCCTAGATTTAAGTGAGGCACAAATCAATCGACTACAGCAGATTAATGAATTGGACGAAATAAGGCTCTCTGCATTACAAAACACAGCACTTATTCAGCAGCAGCGAGCTAAATGGCATGATGCACTTATCAAGAACAAAGTCTTTCATGAAGGAGACTGGGCTCTGTTATATGACTCTCGATTTCAGGATTTCCCGGGGAAACTGCAGACTCGTTGGTTGGGGCCATACGAAATCCAGAAATTACATGATAATGGGACCCTTACTCTCATCACAATCGATGGTTCTGGATATGCATTCAAGGTAAATGGCCACCGAGTTCGTCTCTATCGCAGGCCACTCACTCAGGAATCCTTCTGTGAGCAGCTACGTCAAGACACTGACATGGAAATTTTAGGAGAGGAAGTAAAATCTTCCTCACCTATAATTCAGTAAGGAACGCATTTTTTTTTGACCTGTACATAAGTTCTTGTATATACGTTTTCTTAATATTTCTTTGATCTTTCTTTCTTAAGATTGCTTTTTACAGTCAGCGTGTTTTTGCTGTTCCTTTCTCAAAAGGAACAACATTTCTGTGTTTTTGTTGTTCCTTTTTCAAAAGGAACAGCATTTTTGGGTTTTTGCTGTTCCTTTTCCAAAAGGAACAACAGTTGCTTGATTTCGTGTTTTTGCTGTTCCTTTTTCAAAAGGAACAGCAGGTGTGAGTTTTTGTTGTTCCTTTTCAAAAGGAACAACATTTTTGGGGTTTTGTTGTTCCTTTTCAAAAGGAACAGCAGTTGAGAGTTATTGCTGTTCCTTTTCCAAAAGGAACAGCAGTTGCTTATTTTCATGTTTTTGTTGTTCCTTTTTCAAAAGGAACAGCATTTCGTGTTTTTGTTGTTCCTTTTTCAAAAGGAACAGCATTTCGTGTTCTTGCTGTTCCTTTTTCAAAAGGAACAGCATTTCGTGTTCTTTCTGTTCCTTTTTCAAAAGGAACAGCATTTCGTGTTTCTGCTGTTCCTTTTTCAAAAGGAACAACATTTCGTGTTTCTGTTGTTCCTTTTTCAAAAGGTACAACATTTCGTGTTTTTGCTGTTCCTTTTCAAAAGGAACAACAGTTGTGAGTTTTTGTTGTTCCTTTTCAAAAGGAACAACAGTTGTGAGTTTTTGCTGTTCCTTTTCAAAAGGAACTGCATTCACGAGTTTTTGTTGTTCCTTTTCAAAAGGAACAGCAGTTGAGAGTTTTTTTGCAGACATCACTCATGATCTTAGGCTGTTTCTTCTCAAAGAACGACATCCCAACTATTTGTTTGCATGGACTCTTCTCTTTCAAAAGGAACACCATAGCCATATCTTTGCTCTCAGTGATGATTCATATTGAGGATTCTTTTCGCCTATGATCTCTCCAGTCTCTAAGATACAGCTATACACTTATGCAATGAACATAAATTACAACATGCCGAAGTCAGCAGATCATAAAATCGCTATCTTTATAGAGCCTAGTATTGATAAGAGGACAAAAGGAGGGACATACTTACTTCTCATCTCCGTTGTCATTGACCTACTCCCATTGTCCTGGTTGGTTATCTTTATCATGGCGATTTCCTTAAAAAAAATTCTCTGATTATTACACAGGAATTAGAACAGAGGATTTATATCTTCCTGTTGGGATGATAAGACTTCTTCCACCATTCCCACTCTTAAGGAGTGCTGAACCACCCTTATGTGTAAATAAATAAGAAAAAGTGCTTTGCAAAGAAAAAATGATGATGAATATGGATTATTAATTGTCAAATGCAGGATAGGGGGTCTCATCAAGGGCCAGCCTACCATGATCATCAGGTTGGAAGCGAAGTGGCATTCCCAGCATGGCCACCACACCAGGGATATGGTCCAAAAGGTACACTAAATAAGCAGACCTTGGAACAGGGGGTCTCATCACGAGCCGGCCTGCCCACGTTTCGCACCTTCCTTGTGAATGGCATTATGGCTATCTGGTTACCAAGCCAGCATAATGGCCTGCGTTTTGACAAAATACTTTTTATACACATACAGGATCATGGTTCTGGGGGTGAAATAAACAACTCTGCCAAGGTTATGAACACCTGTCGGCAGCAGAGCTCTGTTAATGGTATCGAAGTCATAATGGTTACACCAACAGGGATGATATTAATACCTCTTTGTCTCTTCTATCCTATGAATAATTCATATTTTATTTCCCGATGAACATATCGCACGAACACTCATTACTACCAATCATGGCAAAGGAACTGACAATGACCTCTGGGGATTTCGTACAATTGACAGACGTCCCATCCCCCGGCCTCGCATCATATTACGCAGGCTCTTATGTAAAACGTGATCCACCTTTTTGCCTCGATTTCGGTATTTCGTTGTCCATCTAAAACATGGCGTAATTTTATATGTTGTTCCTTTATGACTGGTTACACGATGGCTGCTGCTCCTCTATTTGACGGCTGGGGCAGCCTATCACATCGCAGGGGGGAAGGTAATCTCATTACTCCACGAGTTACGTGTCAGCACACCATTCGGGGTAGATAGTGTACGAAAGTATGGCATGGTTTAACGGTATGATAATTCTATTTTACGCAAAGTTGCCATCCACAATCCATTTTTGCTGCATACTCTATTTTTTTTCCGCGACGATCACCTTCTCTGCATCCCAAAACAGCACAGGCAGTTGCTGTTCCATTGAAAATCCTTAGGAGAACCATGGGAGGAAAGGCAGTTCGAAGCGAACCTCAGGAATTGACAGTCTCTGCTGCTGCCCGGGAGATCCTGGAAAAGGCTGGATGGCTGAATTATTTCAGTCGCCTACAAGAATCAAACGAGACAGTGGCGTTGGAATTTCTGCAAAACTTGCAGGAGGACTACTCCATAGTAAGAGAAAGGCGGATAGCGGTCACTGACGATGTAATTGCAGAAGTCTCAGGCCTACCAGCCACCGGACCTGTATGGACGCTGAAGAAAGAAAGACTGCAGAAGATTATGGAGATTTTTCAGGACGAAGGCCAAAGCTTGATAGTAAAGGGGAAGGGAGTTCTGCCAGCAACGTTAGGAGAACCCTGGACCGAACTAGCAAGGATAGTACAGAGCTACATTACGTGCGAAGGAAGGAAGGACGTGGTAAGACCACGCCATCTTAAACTCTTAGCTGTTTTCAAAGAGAAATGTTCTGTAAATATGCCTGCACTTTTAAATTCACTATTGCATCATGCGGCTTGAAGCCTGAAAACGGCACAGCACGTAGAAGCAGTTGTTAGCCACCATGGACTGATTCGATTGATAGTGAGCCATAGTCTCACTCAACAGCAGAGCAGCTGGGAGGAGATCGTTGCATTAATTGAGGGGAAATTGGCTGCACCATCCCCAAAACCTAAAACTTCCTCTAGCACACCGGAACGATCAGAGAAACGCAGGGAGGTGGCAGCAGGAAAACGTGTTGCTCCAAAATGAAAGCATTCTTCAAGTACACCGGAGCGACCAGAAAAACGCAGAGAAGTGATAGCAGAAAAACCTATTGCTTGTACACCTGAACAACCAGAGAAACCAAGAAAATCAGTCCGGCTAGCTCGAATTCGAGGGAGGCTGGAAAAGATTCGAGAAAGCACCAGCCAACCAATTGAGATTATAGACGAACCTCCAGAACCAGAAGGAGTACCTTCCAAAGAAAATGCTGGGCAATCTGGGGGCGAAGCTGAGCAAGCCGGAGGAGGAGGTGAGGAGAGAGAAGTGCACTCCGAAACAGAAACAGAAGCTGAACACTCCAAGGCAGTCACTAAACAGGATAATCGGGAGGAGGAAGTAATACAGCCAGAAAGCAGCCCGCTGCGAGACCCTGTGGGCGAAGAAGAATTGGCTGCAATCCTGGCCAGTTTGGGGGAATATGGCCAACCCTCCAGCCCAGCAGGTCCTCCCGATGGACCTCCAGAGGAAGACATACCTGAGGGTTCACATGCAGAAAAGGAAGGAGAAGAAAACCCGCCCGTTCATGAGGAAGAAATAAGGGACACCAACCAGGAACAATCTGTTCCCGAGGCACCAGAAGAAACTCTAGATAGAGTAGGAGCAGATTTAAGGGCCAGTCGCAAACCCTCTGCTGAGGCAAGGGAAATCAAGAAATTAAGGACTAAACAACAGAGGCTGCTGAACACTATAGCCCGGCTCCGACAGCAAATTCGGATTTTGAAAGCCAGTCTGAGGATACAAAGGACCACAAGGAAAAGAAAGAGGACCACTGCAGCAAAATCCCGCAGAACAAGAAGACGAAGGACTTACAGTCGCACTGTTGGTCGAAACCCGATTGGAAGACCTGCTGCTGTTCCAAATGACACTGAGGAACAAACTGTTGTTCCAATTGCCACAGAAGAACAGACTGCTGTTCCAAATGACGCTGAGGAACAAACTGCTGTTCCAATTGTCACTAAAGGACAGACTGATGTTCCAATTGACAATGAGGAACAGACTGCTGTTCCAATTGATAATGAAGAACAGACTGCCATTCCATTTGGGACAGAGGGACAGGATGATGTTCCATTAACAGAGGAACCACAACAACCTTTCATTCGTGTTAAGAAAGAAAAGGAGAATAAGAAAATCCAAACAGAGGCACCACCCTCAGGGGTGATCCGGGTTCTGAACTCCAAACAGCATAACAAAAAGGTTCAGGTAAAACTCCCGGCCTCTACGGCCCTATGGAAGAAGGATCCAAAAACAAGAACCTTGCACAAGATGATGAAGCAAGCTCAGCAAGAAGCTGAACAGTTGAAGGAACAAACAGTCCCCCGGGAGAAATATGAGGAGTTGCAACAGCAACTTCGGGATATTAGTCAGTGCAAGAGCCAGGCCTTCGAAGGCTGGCAAAAGGAGCAAGAAAAGGTTGCAAAGGTAACTCGTCAATTAGATATTGTTGTTAGGCAGATGGACACTGTGTGTTCTTTGTATAATGATGTTCTGGCCTGTAGGGCCCTTGCTAAAAACTATGCTTTATTTTTGCTTGAACGATATTTACAATTAAAGATAAAAGCTGTCAGGGCAGGTGCCCCTATACAAATCAATACTGTTAATGATTTCATAGATTGTTGCAAGCATTATGGAGTTAAGGTTCAAAGGTTATTATGTGAATTTTACTTGCATAACCTCGTGCTAGACCAGGAAACTGATTTAAATCCTAGCCCTTTTGTTGGGGACATCCAATTGCAAGCCTTCGTTTCCTTCGGGGTTAATCAGCTAAAATGGCTCAGGGCTTATAACACTTTTCAGAGACAGGAAAATAGCCTAGACTTGTGGGTAAGAGCCGAGCCTAGAGACCCAATACTGTTATGGAGAGCACATAGGAACCTTATGAGAACCCCGGGTGTTATGGAGGCATTAGGACCCATGCACGAGGACCTAATCCGACAAAATCTGGAATATTTTCTGACTATTAAAGACCTTGCCATCGATGCTGCAAAATTTCGATACCAGACTTCGAACCGAAACATCCAGCTCAGGGAACCATTCAGATATGAAAATTTTGAGCTAGCTGCCAGCCGATTGAACCTTTATGGAGAACGTATTTTGCAAGCAGGGCCATCCTGGTTAGGGTATCGATTTCGTAGTCCAATTATTTGGCACCCTGCACCCGGATATCAGGCCTTGTATGAAATTCCTGAAGGTCAAACAAATCAGTTCTTTGATGATCTAGTTGCTCATCACGGCTGTAGGCCTCCACACGAGGTTCCCTCTCCAGCCTATTCTCTTACCGCCTTGCATGTCAACTATAATGTTTTCATGAGGGCATGAAACAGGGTAAGCAGGGGGGTGTGTGGAGCACTGGAAAGGTATGTTTTTGACGAACAATTTAGTGACTTTTCAGTAACAATTGTAACCCTTTCTGCATAATGAGCTTAAAGAAATAAAGAATTTTAATAGAATGTGTGAGAATTAGTATGGAAAGCTTAATCGCTGATAATTGTTATTTTTCCATGCAGGAAAGGGTGGAAATGAAGGGCTGCCATTCGAAAGGAAAAGACAAAGAAGCAATAACTGTTGTCCCTTTAGGAGGGAACCAGATGCGAACAAGATCGAACAGATCGAAGCAAGACGACCCTGGAAAGAAAGAAGGATTATCAATTCGGCGGAACAGGGGAAGAAAAGTAAAGGATTAACGGCTTGGCGAATCCCTCAGGATCTTTGATCCTGAGGGATCGCTGTTTTGCTTATTTTTGCTACCTAGATACCTCCGCCGTTACTCTTATAAAAAGGGACAGCAGTGTTAGGCAAAAGGACTTTTTGTTCATATATGTAACTGTGAATTCCAGATTCAACTTTGATCATCGACTCTCACTAAGACTTGTTTTGTTGTACATTTGTTGATGTATTAATACAAAAGACCTGGTGTTTATTTCATCTCTGCGTCTGGAGTAATCTAAGGCAGTGTGCCGTTGGAAGCTAAGGGCCCGGCTCCGAAGGACACTTGCTTTTGTATCATTATAATTTGGTTTCTGTGTGGTTTGTTTATCTTTACAGTTTGGTAATCTGACATGTTTTTCATATGCTATTCCATGCTCTGTTACAATTAATTCATTAATGGTTTCTTTCGAGAGATTTATGTAGTGACTCTGTATTGTATGAGTGAATCTTTTCAGAGTTGATTGCATGTTAGCAACTTAAGCCAACTGTTTCTGTTACAGAGCCTTCATATTGAATATTGCTGTATTGGATTCAATTGAAATCTCAGTTATTGGAATCCGGAAGTAATATTACTCTATTTGGAAACATAGTCATATTCTCTTTAATCATCAGATTGCTATAGTAAGTGTGTTGTGTATATATGTTTGATGATTGTTGTTCCATAGTTCATTATTGAATACTGTTCCATAAAGTATAATTCATTGAAGTTTCTTTAGAGAGAAGATTGTTATTTGATTGCAGAATGTGAGTTTAATTCAATAGAGCAAGCTTAGTCTGACTCGCGAGATTTAGTTTATTGGATTGTTGTTCCATTTATTGTTGTTCCATTTCATATTTGTTGTTCCATTTTCTGTTTTCTGTTCCATTTTACTTTCTGCCGTTCCATTTACTTGCATTTACTGTCTTGGTGTGAGAGAAGGTCTAAGGCTGTAGTGAGCCTCAGAAAGTCTCTACCTAGCTCCCAAACCTATGGTCCATGCTCTAATTTCCTTTCCATCAGTTTCTAGAGGGATGGGTTATCGCTTCCGTACCCTTGACTGATAAGCTGCATTGCGTGATTTTATTCCTTTTAGAGCAATTTAGTCATAAGTTTAGCAGCCGTTTACTCTTGTATTTTCTAGACACTATACTACTAAGCATTACTCTGACGAATAGCCTCGGATTGAGTTACTCTTTGCAATAACAAAGCGTTCCAGGATTGACTTATTAATGTGGCATAACTAGAGGTGAAAGAGACCCTTGTTACAGCTCTACACATGTCACACAAGTTAAAATCATCCAAGTTGTCTGTTGATGTGGAAATTCGAATTTTCTCAATTTAATCAAGGAAAAATCGAATTGAGAATTTCTCACTGCAATTTTCAACAAACTTAATTCTTTTTCTCAATTTTTTTTTAAATTTTGAGAAGTATTTTGCTTAAAAATTATAATTCTGTCTAATTGGTGAAAATTTGATTGCAAAGCTTTTCTTTTAATAGTTTTAGCTTATCTTAAAATATTGAGAACATCAATTTCTAACAAATGAGTGATTTAACATAGAGCTTTGCTTCTTTGGACAAAGTAGGCTAACCAAACAATTATGTGCATTCACTTATTTTTTTTTTGGACAATAACGGTTAGATTAAAATGGGCGGTAAACCAGCTACCGCATGCTTTTACATTTCTGAAGAATCCATAACAGAGAACAGGGGAATGCATAGGATTGCTGATCAAATCCGAGAGAAATGCTGATCAAGTCGATGTTCTGAAATAGAGAAATAAACTACTTCGGCATATTGATGGCTGTAGATGCAACGGCGCACAATGCAAAGGGCCTCAAGCGGAGCTTGAGCTTACTGTGCCTCAGAACTTCGCTTCAAATGGACTGCCTGCGGATCTTTGAAGTGTTGTTCCAAAAGACATCATTGGCATAGGAAACTGAATGACCACCGAATGAGGAGGAGTCTTCATCAACTAGAAGCACCATCGCAAGATTTGGGAGTAGCCGCAAATGCTGCTTCCCGGAGAAGATCGGCTCTGGGATTTCTGAACCAAACCTTCAGAAAAGAGAGATTGGAGAAAAGCGAAACTGAACTGGGATGCGCCCTTGAGGATCCTTTAAAGTCGCTTGGGAAACAGGAACAAATCAATAAACAGAGATCAAACTCGGAGTCTGAAATTAGTCTTGAATTGTCGGATTACAAAATTGATTGAACAGAGGTCCCGAGGAGCAGGGGAGAGAGGGGAATAGGGAGCCCTTATTTCAGGGAGGAAAGGAGGATCGAGCTGGAGATTTAGGGAATGGAACAAGAAGATTCTGTTGAGTTAATTACCAGGGATCTCCGAGAACAGAGGACACCAAGGTTGGCCTCAGTATCAGCTAGGGAGTTGAGGTTCCTTAAGATATGAAAGAAGGATATTTTATTGAATTTGGGCAGCAATAGTCTGATTTTCCTGATGATGGTGGCTAACTGAACCTGGTGAGAGTTCTTAGGACGAAGCATGGCCTGGATGATGAGTCTTGAGTCTCCAAAGACTGAGAGAGAAAGGATATTTCTTTTAATCGCCTGTGTCAGCCCTTGCCACAATGCTAGAGCCTCCGCTCTGTTGTTTGTTTCAGTTCCCAGACCCCAATGAAATCTCAGTTCCGGAAAACCTCCAGGGCTCAATAGAACTCCCCCACTGCCAGCAACCCCAGGGTTTCCTTTAGAGGCCCCATCGAAGAATAAACAGTGATCTTCCAAGGCCGATCTCCACTTGATGAACTCTTGTTCTTCCAGCCTAATCTCCCAACTGGAATGAACGGGAACAGGATGAGGGGGCCTTTCCTTCAGATTTGGAACCAATTCTTTGAACCAATTCTCCTCTTCTATGAGCAGACTCGTTTCGTTCCTTGATGAAGTATTGGCTTCCAGTGCCTCGCCCAACAATGCTTTTATTTTAGAGATAACTCTTATTGTAGTGCAACTTTCTTCTCGAAAAATTCTGTTGTTCCTTTCCAACCATAGTTTCCAGCAAATAAATTTAGGGATCCACATCCAGCTGGTTTTAAGAAGACTTTTATTTTTAAGGCAGAAGGGAGATAAGTTGGCCCAAGTTCTGAACAGGGCAGGAATGTTGTCTGGAAGAGCAAGGTTAGAGGGCTCTAACAGCAGCACTCCCCTCCAGACTTCTTGAGCAAAGGGGCAAAGCAGCAACAGGTGATTGGTAGTTTCTTCATCAGACCTACAGAGAGGACATCTGGAAGGTCCTTCCATCCCTCTTCTTCTCAAGTTATCTCTGGTGAGGATGCTTTGGTGTGCCACGGTCCAACAGAAGAAGTCTATTTTTGGGAGAGCTGGAAAATCCCATATAAATTTCCATTGGGCCGGGTTTGGAGGAGCATAAGGAACAGCCATAATTCTTTTATAACCTTCAGAAACAGTATATTGGCCAGAGATGAACCCCCAGCCTCTTTTGTCTTTAGCAGTGGCCTTTGAAGGAGATTTACCTTGGAGCATATCTAGAAGTAAAGAGGCTTCCCCCTGCAGCATTATGGGGATCTCCCCCAGATTCCACCCATCCCAGGTTCTATCAGGAGCTTCTTTCCAGATCGAAATGTCCCACAATGTGTGCAGATTGCAAGACTGAAGCCAATCTTTGATGTTTGCAAGACCATTCACATGCTTCATTGGCTGGTCACCCAAGATCGAATCATCCCAGATTTTGATTTTCCTTCCATTTCCAGGGATCCAATATAGGTGTTGGCTGAATTGCTCCCTAGCAGCATTGCAAAGATTGAATATTGGTGAACCTTTTAGAGTTCTTGGAGGCTTATCCAGGCATCTCAACCGCTGCCCTTGGAAGTATTTCTTCCAAATGACTCTTTTACTCCAGCTAGTATTTCCAGAGACTAAATTCCATAGAATCTTGGATCCCAAAGCAAGATTTTGGGCAGCCAAATTGCGCAGCTGGAGGCCTCCTTCCTGAAAGGGTCTCTTGAGGATTTCCCAGCTCACTAAATGGATTCTTCTATCATTGTTATTCCCACCTTCCCACAGAAATCTTCTCAACAGGCTATCTAACTTACTAAGAAAGGTTTTTGGGGCAAGGAGGATTGAGTTTTGGAATAGAGGCATGCTTATTAGGACCGATTTCATGAGGATGACTTTCCCTGCATTGTTCAGCCATGAGGCACCCCAGGCTTGGATTCTGTTCTTTATTTTATCAAGCAGAGGCAGCCAGTGAGCAACTTTAGGCTTAGATTTGAAGATTGGGATCCCGAGGTATTTAAATGACTCCCAATTTCGGATTCCATCCATTTCTAAAAGTCTTGCTATGTCAGACAGTTCTTTAGTCGAGCAATTCCAGCCATAGATAGAGCATTTTCTATAATTGATTTTGCTGCCCGAGATCAACCTGTAAATGTCCAGTTCCCTCTTGAAATGTCTGGCAGAGATCAAGCTGGCTCCTCCAAGCAGCAGAGTGTCGTCGGCAAATTGGGCATGATTAATGTCTTTCACCTTGTGAGTAGTTCTGAGGCCAGGCAGAGTTTGAATTTGCTGGTTATGATCTAGTTGGAAACTTAGCACCGAGGCTTGGACAGCATATAGGAGCGGAGACAATGGGCATCCCTGTCTCAGGCCCCTAGAAGCTTGGAAGAAATCAGTAGAACGGCCGTTAACCAAAGGCGCAATCCAAGGCGAGGCAATACAGGCTTTCACCCAGTTGATGAAGTTTGTTGAGAAGCCTAGCTTCTTCATCACAGCAAACAAAAAATCATGTCTCACCCTGTCAAATGCGTTAGCCAAGTCGAGCTTAATCACCATGCCTTTCTCCTTTCTTTGGCAACTAGAGTGGACTGCTTCTTGGACCAGCACAATGTTATCCAAAATCTTTCTGCCTTTTATGAATCCGCCTTGATTTTCAGGGATGATGTCTGGCAAGATGTTTTTCAGCCTGTTGGCTATTATTTTGGAGACCAACTTATAACTGGAATTGCACAAAGATATTGGCCTAAATCTACTAAAGTCAGAGGCGCCTTTCTCTTTTGGGATCAGAGCTAGAAAGGCTGAGTTGATGCCACCGCCTATCTTTACACAATTCTGGGATTTTCTGACCATCCTCAGTAGATCTTTTTTTATTATTGACCAGCAAGTCAAAAAGAACCTGACAGAGAACCCATCTGGCCCTGGGGCTTTGTCAGGCTCCATGTTGTTCAGTACCTCCTCAAGCTCTTCCATACAAATCGGAGCTGTCAGCATATCGTTGTCCGAATCCTTGACACATTTGGGTATTAAATTGATCGGATATGAGTGGGGATCAATAGCTGGTTCTTCAGGAGCCGAATAAAGATCTTGGAAGAAGGAGTATGCAGCTCTCTTGATGCCTTCGAAATCCTTAATCACAGTATTTTGGTAATGAATCTCTGAGACTGATTTGAAATTCTTTCGGGCTTCCGCTTGCTTATGAAAAAAGCTGGTGTTCTTATCGCCGGATTTCAGCCAGAGAATCCTAGACTTCTGCCGCCAAAATTCTTCCTCCTCCCTGCTAGATCTATGAACCTCTTTTTGGAGCTCGACTTCTTTTAGTAGCATACTTTGAGAAACAGGATTATGCTCCATTTCTAGTTGATGAGCAGCAAGCCTATTTATATTTTCTTTTCTTTTGGCTGTGGGGGTTTGCAGTCTTTTAGCCCAGTCTTTAAGATTTCTTTTTAGAACCCTAATTTTCTCTTCCCACACAAAGAAAGGAGAACCATGGACGGGCCTATTCCAAGAGTCGGAGACCACTTCTTGAAAGCCTTCTTGCTGGATCCACAGAGGGCTGAACCGAAAAGGGATGGGGCCAAGATTGCAATCTAGGGAAAGCTCGAGAAGAATGGGCTTATGATCAGAGGTGAGATTTGGGAGAATTTTAGAGGATGCCATAAGACCGCAGGTTAGGAAAGAAGAGTGGACAAGAAATCTGTCCAGCCGGGCAGCAATGTGGTTGGGGGCTGATCTTTTATTGGACCAAGTGAATTTTCCTGAAGAAGGTTTAATATCCTCCAGGTCCCAGCCCAGCATTATGTCTTCAACCCATTCTCTGGCAGGATCCCTGACAATGGAACCTCCCTTTTTCTCATCAATATCAAGGGTGACATTCAGGTCACCTGCAATTATGATATTCTCGGGGTTTTGCTCTAAAAGAAATGAATGAAGCGAATTCCAGCAGATTTTTTTCTCACTTGGCAAAACAGGAGCATAAACGTTAAACATACTTACTTGCTGACCAGAATCCTTGTGGAGTAGCTGAGTGAAGAGCCAGTGAGGGCTGCTTTTTTCTTGAATAAAGTCATATATGGTGCTGTTCCAGAAGGTGGCTATTCCACCAGAGGCACCTCTTGCACTAACCGCTCTTCCATGGCCTTTGTTCCAAAAAACTTTACTAGAATGGAGGAGAGAAAGATCCTCCAGCTTTGTCTCCTGGATGAGGAGGATTTCAGGCGAGTATATTCTCACTATATCTTTCAGGGCTTCCTCTTTCGACCTGCTGCCTAAACCTCTGCAGTTCCAGGAGACGTATTTCATTATTTACTTTTGTGGGGAGAGGAGGCTCCAATTGGAGCCTTGTTGCTCTTGCGCCCAGATCTGGTATTCATCATTGATTTGAGAGTTTTTTGGGAGCCTTGGAGGACATCTTTGTAAGTTTCTTCCTCTCTCTGTTTCTTCTTGGATTTCCGCCCTCTAGTCGTCTTGATTGGAGTGGCTAACGAATTGTCAGTTTCAGAATCTCTCTCTTCTGAATCTCCTTCAGAGTCTGAGGCTAGACTAATGTGTTCTTCATTGCCTTCATTTCCCCTCTGACACTCCTCGGGTGATGGAACTGTTGATTCTACTTCATTTATTTTTCCTTGTTTCTCCATATTTCCGGTTTCTTCTTGGTTCTCCTTATCATCCATCTTTTCTCCAGAGGGAGATCCGTCTTTAGAAGCAGCAGCGGCTTTTGGGTTGATGTGAGGCTTTCCCGATGGGGCGGAGGTTTTCTGTCCGGGAGGCTTTGGAATAGCCTTTCCCTTTCTGATTTCTTTCCATCCTTCTTCTTCAACTGTGTTCCCTGTTGGGGCTTTTGGGCAGTTTCTCTGGAAGTGTCCATGCTCATGACAGGTTCGACATTTGAAAGGCAGCTGCTCGTAGTCCAACTTCTGGTAGTGCTGCCATTCTCCAACTTTGAGTTTAATCGCTTCTGGTAGCCCGGCTTCCAGGTCGACTTCTACGCAGATTCTAGCACATGTATATTGGCCTTTGTGATCAGCTTTGTCAATGAATCGACCCAGCCCATTACCAATCTTCTGCAGAGATTGATAGCTCCAACAGTGAAGAGGGAGATTGGGTAAACGAACCCAGACCGGCGCCTCCTTGGGGACATCAACAGATGGGTCAAAATCAGGACTCCATTTATTGAGATACAGTCCCTGATTTCCCATAAAATACGGCCCGTTTCTGAAAACCAGGTCGCGATCTTCCTTGGTGGTAAATTCAAAGATGAAATAGCCTCGCCCTACAGCATAACAAATCACATTATTTTCCAGCTGCGGTCTCCAGTTTCGTTGGATCCAATCGTCCGTGGTTTTGGTGGACGGCCATCGGCCCATAAACTGCCCTACCAGGCCTCTGTCAGACAACGCAAGAGCGATTTTAATCGATTGTTCCTCTGGAAGTGCTATCTCTGGTATTTCGTCGAGCTTTTTAATGAATTTCGGCACTTCAACGTGCTGATGCTTCTTCCCTTTCTGCGTTAGCAGTCTTCTGAAGGCATCTGCGGTGGATAATGGAGGGGTGGGAGCGGACTCCCCACCCCCGGGACCGCTCATGGCAGCGTCCAAGAGCTTGGCGGCGGCAAACCTACAGTCGGCTCCGAGGATCAGAACAGCAGCGCGCGCGAAAGAATTCCACGCATTCACTTATTAACTCACTCTTTTTATTGTTATTATTAGTATTATAAATATGGAGGTATACACGAAAGAAGATGTTGTTAATAAACTACTCCCGTTTATCATCACATGATGGATGTTTGTCAAAATGAACATATCACTTACTAGCTTTACCTTTTCCATACCACAAAAACACAATAGTATCTTATTAGTAAAATTCATTTTATTTTACACTATCACGTTAGACATAGTATGAAGTTTCCATTTGTAGGGATACATTTAATGGACATCAAAAGCATACCTAAATTCCACTAGCAATTTTATGAAGGATTTTGTTTCACTCATTTGAGAAAATATATGGTATCATACACTGAATGAAGGTTGTGTCAAAATGAAGTGATCTTTGTATTGATTTTATTTTCACTTATCATCTTTTTATCAATCAATTAGTTAATGGTCAATCAATTCATGCTTTGAAGATAATGTTGGCATCATTTTTTTTTTAATATGGTAAAAATTACCACATCTTAGTTGTCAACCAATAATGAGGATACCCTCTATTGGTTTCCATGTGTGAGTGTAGATTGACTGATCACAATTATTCAAGGAAAACTGCACCATCTGAAATGACCCATTGTTTGTCCACAGGGGGGGGCACTTTTACTCCTAACAGATTCCTCTGAGTCTTGGGCCATTAACCTATTTCCTTACATATGAGAAATGTTATTTTTATCCAATTGAATGAAATTTTAGACCTTACTCTAGGACCAAATGATGACTTCAACCAAGATAGTATCTACAAGAAATTCATTGATCCATGTGGTAATCATTGATTCTACCTCAAAAAATTTCATGTTCTTTTTAGGGGCTTCTAGCCTTAGTTATCCTATATATGAGAGTAGATACTACCCCAAGCTGCAATTTAACTGGTTGCCTTAGAGGATTATTATTTTTGTTTATTCAAAGGTTTCAAGATGTTTTTGTTTTTCATTTTTATGTGTTTTATTAGAACATTTTATGGGTATTTTTTGACATGAAATTAGCTAACAAAATTAAACCACCAAATTGATAATCCATTTTATTTATTTATTTATTGTAATCCAAACTATAAAAACATACAACACTCAACGCTATTGGTTGATCCTTTGATTATACAATCTAAAATACCTCAATGTGTAGTGACCTAAGTGTAGATTGACTGATCAACATTATTGAAGGAAAACTACACCATCTCAAATGATTTATTGGTTCTCGATAAGGGGCCAAACTTTCACTTCTACCGGATGTCTCTAAGTCTTGGGCCATTAACCCATTTCCTTGCATATGAGAAAGGTTTTCTCTTCATCAATCACATAAAAATTTAGACCTTACTCTAAGACCAAAAGGTGACTTCAACCAAGATAGTATTTGCAAGAAATTCATTATCCCTTTTGGTCATCATTTATGCTACCTCTAGTAAGTTCATGTGTTTTTTAGGGGAATCTAGCCTTACTCCCACCTCCAGTTGCAATTTAAACTCTTGCCCTAGAGGATTATCATTTTTGTTTATTTAAAGGTTTCAATGTATTTTTTCTTTTCATTTTTATGTGTTTTAGTAAAAAAATTATGGGTAGAGTTGTGTCTTTGTTCGATGGATTTGCATTGGGTATTTTTCGACATGAAATAGCTACATACCCAACAACATGAAATCACCAAGTTGATAATCCCTTTTATTTATTTAAATCCAAACTAAAAAATAAAAAATCTACAATACTCAACACTTTTGATTGAGCTTTTGTTAGTACAATCTAAAAGACATCAATGTGTAGTGACAAAATCATGTGCAAACAAATATTAGTCATCTAAAATAATAGGTTGGTGATCCATAAGGGTAAAATTTGAAAAATAATGTTGGTGGTCCATAAGGGGACAAATTGTTACTCTTTATAGATGCTTATGGATCTTGGGTGGTTAGCCTATTTCTTTATGTTGAAGGAAAACAAACTATTAGTCAATTAGAAACAATTTCATGCCATACCCTAGAACAAAAAAACAGATTAAATCTAGATGGCATTTGCAAGAAATTAAATTTCCCTTACTCACATCACTAAAGTTATGGCAATAAAGCCATATGTTTCGAAATACCATATAATATTAATCATATGCATTAAACCAAATACTATGCCTAATTAAAACTTAATTCATGCCCAAAAATAATTAACAAATCTCTTTAACTTCATATAAAATATAATTACATAAACATTTATGATTAAATTACACTTTCTTTTTTATCCTTAATGCAACTTATTATTTATATATAATTTTGATTTTAACAAATAATGACATCATCAAAATTTAAAATTCAATATCAAACTATTTATGATAAATAAAATTACCATTTACTTATTCGTACTTTTATGACTGTGCATAAATAACAAATAACTATTAGATAACTAAGTTTTTAGTTTAGATTTGTATTTAAAATGTTCTTGTAATATAAAGTTAATATGCTTCTTGAAAGTTTTCACATTCAGGAATTCTCTCTTCCTGGTTCTTAGTTTATTTTCAGAAAGGACCCAGGTACGTTTTTCTTGTTTCTAAATTCTGTTTATCTAAATATTTCTACATCATGAAGTCCTGCAGTTGGATAATTGATCTTATGATCATCTGCAATTTTGATGACGTGGTACTATCTAACCCATCATCCTTATGTTGTAGATGTGTTTTCATGCTGTGTACAATTCTGTTGTCATTACTTGTCTATTTTGACACATTAGGATCATTTGGAACAGATCTTTCTGATGTCTATTCACAAAATGATCGAGTTCATTTCTCAGATATGATGTAATATTGACAGTTATATTCCTTATATAATACTATTATGCTTTTTTTTCCTGAAAAAGTTACTATGCTACCAACCCAAGTTGTTTGCTTGATGACAATTTTAACCTGATTATTAAAAGATGGAGTTAAGAGTATTTCATCGATACAACTTTTATGTGGTTTCATTTAGTAAACATCTAACTCATTAATTAGAATGTATATAGTGTATATGTTTAGTGATAAAAATGCCTAAATAGAAATAAAAAGAGTGAGATAAGTCTTGGAGTATAGGATAAAATAATCTCTATGTGATAAATTACTACTATACAGTTCATGTGACATATTCCAAACACTACCATTAAAGGTCTGAAAAGGGATAAACCCTTTGTGAACATTGTCCATGAACATATTTTGTTATTAAATTGTACACTAGCTTATGAGATATGATGGGATCGACAAAACGATTCATAAAGATTAAGTGGTCATATTTCAATATTTTGATTATTCCACTTACACTAAATTCATCAACTAGGAGACCATATAAAAATAAATATTATAACTATTTTTACCTCCTTAAAAGAAATAAAAGCACCCCATTAACAATGTTTTGAGATTTATCGAAATATATCTAACCAAGATGATACCTTACATAAGCCAATTTAGATACTTGAATTTTTTGAAGTATTATTCACTCAATTAACAAAAGTTTCGGTGGAAATAATACTTCATAGAGTCATAAACAAACTATATGAGTTAAAAACACACGAAACTAATCGACATAATTTAGATAAATTCATGTGATTGCATTCTATTCACAAGATTTACATATTAATGTATAGTTTGTTGACTCTTGGTTTTCATCTTCCAAGACGTCACTTAGACTTTAATGATTATTGGAATTCTTCCACATCAATCTTAGTGGATTGGGTGTCCAACAACCCCCCACCCAATCCAAAAGGCTGTACAAGAGTCCAAGAAGAGAGCAAAAATACAATAGTGCACGATAGCCAATGAATGTAGGTGCTCTTTGAAATGGTGGTTTAAGGAAGAACACAAACTAAATGAGGTAGAAGAACTCAAAGTTTCTACAGGTGGTGGTTTAAGGATGACCACCAACTTTGGAACTAGGCTTGAAGAAATTCTTGGATGAATTTTGAATATATATAGAAATTGAAGCCTTCTGCGAAGTGGAAGTGTTTCCTGATGATGGTTTGAGGATGACCACAAATTGATGTAGCATAAGCCAAAGGTTTCTATCAGTCGTGGCTTAAGGCTAGCCACCAATCAATTCATTCTCATGGAACATGAATCTATCTCTGGCTATAACTTTGAATCTAGCTATGGATGAATCTAGTTCTAATCTCTAGTTCAAGCTATGGCTCAAAATTTCTTGATACATATTTGAAGCAAGTAGTTTGCCATCAATTACCCCCCTACTACATACAATGTGAGAAGATGATGATATTTCCACTGCCAAGTGTGTCAATACTCGAGAATGAACTTTGAGGTATGATCAAAATATCTTCTTGGTTGTTGAAGACAATTGCCAAGAAGTGATCCATACAAGGTGAATATTTGCTCTTGTAGGAGTCTTTTGTCTGGAACATCTGTTTGAATAATGAGTATGTTTAGAACAATTCTCACAAGGGTGAAGATCATAATACTAATCTTTCACATGGCCAACTCGATCACAATTTTGAAATTTCGCAATCTAAGGTGGTCGTGGAAGAGGAGAAGGTGAAGATGAATTGTCATCAAGGAATCGATACTTTGAAACTTGATTGATTTGGAATAGTCTGGAATGTAAAAGTATACATCCTTTTCATATCTAAGGCCATTTATTTTCTTATTTCTGATAATTTCTTCCCAATGTCTAATGATGGGTTTGGGAAGTGCAAGTTGAACCTCTGTATCTTCATGTAAATTTGTTCCTAAAGTAACCTTACTAATCTGATCAAATGTTGGATGCTAATAAGAGTTTGTCTCAAACTCAAAAAGTGAATTGTTCTGAACAAGAACTAGTTTAGAATAATGACTTTTATGTTGTATTTCATCTCGCTAGAGATTAGATTCAAGTTGCAAAAACTCAATCTTCCCCTGCGCAAATTGTAAACAAATTTGAATATTAGTTAGAGAGGCCTTGCTGATTTTCATTAAGGGAATTTTGGGGTCTAAAGTGGGCCTCCTAATGAAAATAATAAAATAATAAAACAATATTTATGAAATTTTAAAGAAAAAGAAATGAAACTGTTTTTCTATTATATTTTCGGCTTATCTATTTATAGTTTTACTCAAATGTCAAGTGTAGACACCCATTGGATGTAGAATTCAATTATACATCCAACGAGTACCTACTCTACTTACTTATGAGTAGACCTATTGGGTGTGGAGCCTGATTTAAAGGTCTTGTTTTAGTTGTGTTTGGATCACAATCCTTAATGGGGGGGTGTAGTGGGGCTTTCCCCCCCACTATTGCTGCTAGGGGGTCCAGTAGCCCCCCCAGTGGGGGTTTGGGGGCAGCACCCCCAAAAGAAAATGATTGAGAAAAATTGTCTTGTAAAATATTGTAATTGTGTATCAATCTGGGTTGTTCATTAGGCAGAAGATATGATGATAGAAGTTATGTTAATGTAGGAGTTTTTTTCCCTAGAAGGAAACCTTCAGTTTATATGAGGGAACTGTATAGTTGTTGTGTATTATTTTGTGAGAAAAAGAGAGAAGACTATGTGAGAGTGAAGAGGAAGTTAAAATGGATGTGTTGTAGGTTGTAGCCCTTCAATTTGTTAGATAATATAAAAGGAAGGAATGGTTGTTTCTTCATAGACATAGCCCAAATTGGGTGAACCATGTATATATGTGTCTCTCTTGTTTTAAGTTTTTTGTGTTTCCAATATTTTTGTTCCATTACTCTGTTATTTAATTTCTAACAAGACCCACTT
The DNA here is from genome assembly GCA_031772625.1 of Pinus tabuliformis. NCBI lineage: Eukaryota > Viridiplantae > Streptophyta > Pinopsida > Pinales > Pinaceae > Pinus > Pinus tabuliformis. Next base: position 700,841,947 of record CM062813.1, read on the forward strand.
AAAAAAAATGAAAATACATGAAAAAAATGTGTTCAACAACATTTTTTCATGTATTTTCATTTTTTTTTTTGGATGTGGGTCTACTTAGAAGCATACAAAGTGGGTACTCTTTGGATGTGGAATTGAATTATGCATCCAACTAGTGTCTACACTTGACATTTGGGTAAGCCTATAAGGAGATTAGCCAAAAACACAATAAAATAAAGAATTTTTCTTCTTTTCCCTCCAAAATATTCCCCTTAGGAATGATATCATCATCTTGAATCCTATTGGTTATTTTAAAGTTAATTTTGTTAGTATATTTTTTGGTTTGAGGCCCATTTCTTACCTCAAAATTTCCCTAATGCACCGTGTCATCAACAACAACATAGAGTATTAGAGTGAACAATAGCTCTATTAATCTATCCATTCGACCCATTTTCCAAACAATTCAGACTAAACAAATGCATTGAGTCCACTACTACTGAAATGAAGTAGATGTTGTTCAAAAGTTGGAAATTGTATGTCACCTTAGTGAGGAAAGTGTGACTAATAGCTTCTTATTAGCTTTTCAATCTCTTTTGTTAGGTACCTATACTACTAGTGTAACCCCTTATTGTTATTAGTGTAACTCCCTTATTATATTGTTGTACCCATGTAGTCCCCATATTGTTATTATTGTGCCCCATAGAAGTCCACTATTGTTATTATTGTGCCCTTACATTATTATTGTTATGCGAGCTTTGATTATATTATGACCCCTTAGACCCCTATATATAGAAATGAAGTCTTGTCATTTGTATCATCCAAGAATTGTTCATTTGTGTAATGTAAAGGAGGTTTCCCCCTCGAAGAGGCTTATTTTGAAGGAGTTTATCTATATTTTCTATCTTTTTGTGAGCTAGTTTCATAAAATTTGGTATCAAAGCTTTGGATTCTAGGGTTTTGCTGCTCCAAACATGTCATTGTGACATTTTCACTATAACTAGTTTTCTGCAAGGTTTCAGAATCTAACAAAAAAACCCATTTGAGATGAAAGCGCACTGAACCACAAGTCCAAAGTTCAGATCTTGTATAGATATATTTTCAGAGATCTAATCTGAGGAAGTTAGGGTTTTTGCAAGATCCATAATTCAATATCAAACAAGTCATCGTGGAATTTTCGCTATAATTATTTTTCTACGAAGTCTCAGAATCTGAAATTAAAACCCATTTGAGCCGAAAACGAGGTGAAGCCAGGGCCTGAATTTTAGAACTTGTTTCGCTATATGGTCGGAGATACAGTCCAAGATATTTAGGGTTTTTGCAGGCTCCCAAATTACATCCCAAACAAGTGACTTGGGAAATATTCATAACTCTCTCTTGGAGCATCTGATTCAAATTTCGCAAAAGGTGACAGAAAGAAGACAGACTGTAGTTTGTTTGGTACTAGTTTCAGAACCTAAGGTCGAAACAATGACACGTGGTATGTCGTACAAGTTCACTCTACTGAACTAGTCTATAATTAGGTCATCGCAGGAGATTGGGCATAACTCTTCCTTGAAGAATCCAATCTTGATCAGACTTGTGGGGTTCGAAAGAGCACTCAGAGGACTACCATAGGACGCAATTTCAGACCTTGGAGATATGAAATTACAGAGACATAGAATATTAAATTGAGCTCCGAAAATCACGAAAAACCGATATGAGGAAGTTTGATGGCAAAGATCCAGTAAATTAGATACAACAAATGGAGCAATATTTCGATCTACATGAGGTGAAACTATTACAAAAGGTACATATTGCATCTTTATATTTAGAACCGAAACAATTTTTATGGTATAAAGGGATTTGTTCTCATAAATCACTTGTCACATGGTCAATTTTCACGGATGAAATGATAGCACATTACGAGGATACAAAGACTAACATCTTCTTTAGCCAATTGATAAATCTCAAACAAAAGGGTTCAATGGCAGAGCACATTGAGAACTTCCAAAAATTGAATATAAGGGTAAATGATATTCCAGACAAGAAAAGGATTGATGTCTTCATAGGGACTTTAAAGGATAACATTCAACATGAGGTTCATCTTTGGGAACCTGATTCATTGGGGAAGGCATTCATGTTCGCAAGAAAAATTGAAAGCGGAATTATGGAAACAGGGAATCCTACCACTCACAACTATAAATATGGAAGTGTTTTCTCTCCTAGCCTTCCACAACCTACAAGGTTTACACAATTGGAAGAAAAAGGAGAAAAAGGGCTTTGTTACAGTTGTGATAGCAAATACACTAAAGGTCACAAGTGTGCTGAGAAGAAATTATTTTACATAGATTTTGAAGAGGAGGAAGAAAATGATCAATAAATGTCAAAAGAAGAGGATATACACCAGGAACTAACCCCAAAGAAAGAAGAAATGAATCCGGCCATATCTTGTAAAGCATTGGCAAGAATTACCACTCCTCAAACTCTCAAGATAGAAGGACATATCAAGATGAAAAAGGTTCAAGAAGTGAAAGATCACATCAAGCATCAAGAAATGAATTTGATGCATTGGACGAAATTACCACTCCTCAAACTATCAAGATAGAAGGACATATCAAGAAGAAAAAGGTAATAGTGTTGATTGATTCGGGCAGTACCCATAATTTTATTCATTGTAAGATAGCCAAGGAGTTGAATTTCTTCCTATATCCAGCATGAGAGTGTTAAGTGATGGTTGCAAGTGGAGGAACCCTAAATTGCTCTAAAAAGTGCCATAATATCAAGTTATCCATGGGAGAATATGTATTCAATATCTTAATGCTTTCCATTCCAATGGGTGGTGTTGATGTTGTACTAGGAGCCCAATGGCTACAATCCTTGGGTACAATAGCTTTTAATTTTCAAGAGCTTTTCATGAAATTTTCTTCAGAAGGAAAGGAAGTTGAATTAAGGGGTATCACATGGAAACCGGGAAAGATAATCATCTCTAATGGAATGGAAAATCTTCTAAAGAAATAAAAATGAAGCGTAATTACATAATTATGTTCTCTAGAGGTTCCCACATCGAAATCATCTATTTCTCCAGATCTCCAAAAAGTCTTGGACAATCATTCCAAGGTATTTGAGACTCCCAAAGGCTTCCCACCTATTTGTGATCATGATCATTCTATTCATTTGATTGTAGGAAGTGTTCCTCCAAACATCAGGCCTTATAGATATCCATATGCCCAAAAGAGTGAAATTGAACATATGGTTGCAGAAATGCTAGAGGCTGGTATAGTTCAACCTAGTCATAGTTCTTTCTCTGCTCCAATAGTATTGATTCACAAGAAGGATGGGTCATAGCGCATGTGTCCAAATTATAGAGAGCTCAACAAACTCACTATTAAGGATAAATTTCCCATTCTTGTCATTCATGAATTATTGGATTAATTGCATGGATTAATTTACTTCACCAAGTTGGATCTTTGTTCAGGATATCATCAAATAAGAATGAAGACTGAAGACATTCCGAAAACAACATTATTGAAGAAAGATGCATTTTCATGGACTCCAGAAGTAACAAAGGCCTTTGAACATCTTAAAGAGGCAATGTGCCAAGCACCGGTCTTAGCTACGCCAGACTTCACAAAAACCTTTATTGTGGAATATGATGCATCAAGAAATGGAATTGGTGATGTTTTAACGCAAGAAGAAAGACCCATTGCTTTCAAAAATTGTCTAATCAAAAGAAAGTATTTACACAAAGCTATTTATGAGAAGGAAATGTTGGGAAGACTACACGCACTTAAGAAATGGCGACCTTACATAATGAGAAGATCCTAGTTTAAACAATATTGCCAGAACTTGACAAGGAAGGAAAAATCATATTGGAATGTGGAGTAGTCACAAAGACAAGAACCTAACAGCTACGAAATCGATCAATTTCAGAGTATCTCATCAAGTGGAAGTACTTACCCGCTAAAGATTCCACATGGGAGGACAAGAATTTTATATAGAAGAATCAATAACTACTCAAGCATTGAAGAAAACACTTTTTGAAGGAGAGGGGAAAGTTAGGTCCCTATACCACTAGTGTGACCCCTTATTGTTATTAGTGTAACTCCCTTATTATATTTTTGTGCCCATGTAGTCCCCATATTGTTATTATTGTGCCCCATAGAAGCCCACTATTGTTATTATTGTGCCCTTACATTATTATTGTTATGTCGGCTCTGATTATATTATGACCCCTTAGATTCCTATATATAGAAATGAGGTCTTGTCATTTGTATCATCCAATAATTTTTCGTCTGTGTAATGTAAAGGAGGTTTGCCCCTTGAAGAGGCTTATTTTGAAGGTGTTTATCTATCTTTTCTATCTGTTTGTGAGCTGGTTTCATAACATCTTTGTTGTTTGCAATCAGGATATCCCTCATGGCTTCATATGATTTCACTTAGTAAAAATTAAATAGTGTTGAATGCTACAACAACAATAATGAATGTTATCAATAAAATTGTTGACACACTTTGTGGGAGGCTTATATTTAAGAAAATGACCGCAAAAATCCACCAGGGAAATTTTCTTCATAGAATGCATTCATGAAGATGAATTCAGAACCTTGAAACTATTAACCCCATAATAGCTATATATATATATATATATATATATGAGCTACTCCCTTGCCTACCAATCGTTCCATCAAATAAAACTCGGTGCAACACTCTTCTATTCATCATACTGAATACTCAAAGTGACTATCCATCTATATTGGACCAGCCATCATTAATAAAAAAATTGATATACTTCGAATGAAAGATAAAGAGTGTGATGTAACTAAAAATATATGATCTTTTTCCCTCCAAGAGGAGCATTATATTTTATTATCCCACAATGCAACAATGAAGCCTTCTCGGCTAGATGAATTCATACTTCTTTCTCCTATTGACATTGGACCTTAAACAGATTCAAACCTCCAATCTTCTTTGTTGTGGGGGATCATTTCCTATGGAGACATATTTGAGAGTGGTGTGTTGGTAAAAGACCCCTAGACATGAATCGAGGTAGTGAATCAATCATAAAAGCTATCTCTTGTATCCTGGGAAGTCTAGTTAGATAAAAATTCTCATAGAATTGAAAACATGCATTGAATACTAAAGAATACAAACACTTTCTTGTGAGGCTTCAGAGAAGCTACTGTGCAAGTTTGTGATTTGTATACCATATTGACGCTACTTGTGTTTTTTTTTTCTATTATGAGATGATCATGGCCACACCCTTACATAATATAGTTGTTTGTATACTTCCACAAGGCACTAGTATACACACTTTTTCTTTTTGTGAGCTAGTGGCCTTCAATAGGTAATGAGATGATTATTAGAAAAATGAAAATAGTTACAAAAAAAGTACCTTATCAATCATGTGCTTTCAAATGCAGGAATGCCAAAGAGCCTTGGATGTCCGTGAAGAGATTCTTTTGCATGATGAAGACCCTCACAAGAGAGTTGTAAACGGGGGCCATGAGTTGCATGTAGGAACCACAGTGTTAAGCTTGGTGTCGCCACGTCTCTATGCGTTGATGCTTGTCAAGCCAATATCACCACCACCACAAAACTAAACAACACGGAATAATCACCCATGTTTGTAAAATTGATCAAATTCTTAGCAACACATGATCATATTAGAGAGTCAATAAAGAGAGAGAGAGAGAGAGAGAGAGAGAGATTCCAGGTTGCATGATGGAACAAAAATAGTGGGTAGAATAGACATGCAAAGAAACGGGACAATGGAAACAATGGTAGTATTTTAGTCCTCCACATATAATTTGACTTGTATTTGTGTTCGCTGGTCAAAAAAATCGAGGTTAGGTGAAACCAATATGATATTGCACTAGCTCATGAAATGCTTTGATATCTGATTCCTCAAGAGAAATGTTCTAATTTCTATCTTTGCATTCATTGGGAAAGGTATGAGTGAGGGTGGAGATCAAAAAGGAGCTACACATGAAAAAAATATCTAACACGGGGGCATGCAATTCTAGTTCTATAGAGAAACAACTGCAGACAAGGTTGAGTGGATGTAGGGCCTGAGGAGGGCATATCTGACAAGATAGAGAATGGCAGACCAAAGCTAGGTGTATTAAGGAGAGTCATACCAAATAGATAGACTCAAAATTGTTTGGGAGAAAAACTTAGATTGATAGAGATGCAAATGTGACTGACTTTTGAGCAATGAGGGCACCTAGGCTAGGCAAAAACACTAGTGGCTCACACTATTAAGAAAGGTGGGAATAACCCTGCTCTAATACTATGTTAAACACACACAAAAGTAATAGTTAGAATCTAGATAAAATCATGTGATTGCATTCTATTCACAAGATGTACATATAAATACATAGTTTCCTGATCTTTGGTTTTCATATTCTAAGAGGTCGCTTGGACTTCAATACTTGTTGAAATTCCTCTACACCAACCTTAGGTGTCCAACAATTCATAATGTTAAATGATTGTAATGAAAACATTAAATTTATAATAAAATCATTATATTAAATATATGTAAATATGAATATTATCTTTATAAAAAATATTATTCTTAATTTAATACTAATTTTTATAATGGGTTTGCCTTGGTGATGTATTAATTAATCATTCTCTGCTATGTTTTACGATAAATTCATTAATTAATCATTCTTTGCTATGTTTTACGATAAATTCAACACTTATACTGTTTAATACACTTAATTTAAAGTTTCCTATTGTGGTTGAAATAATGCATTCTCAATGGTGATACATGGATATGAACATTTTTTGTATCAGTCGATACATCATTGGTCTCTCATATTTATTTTTACATATAAGAAAGCAATGTGTTTTTTTACTTGTAAGCAAGATAAACATTCTCAATTGACTCACTCAAAGTTAATATATTGTAAGATTGATTTAAACTAAAGTGGTAATAATAACAATTTTTATTATTTAAATAATTTGAAGTAGGCTCAAAACTAAAGTTTTAGTGGGTAACAATACCACACCACGTGCATTTATATTGGGAAATATATATTGAGAAAAAAATGACATAATATATTGGGGTATATATATGGGATTAAGGGTTTTTATATTGGCAGATATAAAAAATGGAACTCAAAGTTAGTGAAACAATATAAAAAAATGGATACTTACAATATCTACTAAAAGTATGGGTTTTTTAAATTGGGAAGGTGTATTGGGTTTATATTGGTAGGGGATTAAATAATGTGATTTTTAGATGTATTTTCCAATATGTAGTCAAATTAGGGGTATTGTTTAGTATACCACAAACTCACGTGATATGTCATGGGTTCATTGAGTAAATCTCCAGTTAAGCTGAATTGAAATTGTTGATTTCACCTATACTTATAACCCAAATCAATTTTAATGCCTTTATAGTCCTCGTTTCCACAAACATCACAACAAAAAGTAATAGAGCATGTGACAAAAAAGAGGATCTTTTATATGACTAAATACTCCCTTGTTTGTAACCAGCCCATTAATGACATTTATGAATAGTTGTATATGATATAATAATAACTAGCAATGAATATATCAAAATTATTGATTCTCTATACATAATCATCTTTCTTTAATTAATTTAACTCATTTTCATCCTCTCTGGTGATAATTATGGACTAAGTCCCACAAAGTTCAAAAACAATCTCTTTTTTCCAGAATCATCTACTTTAGTTTTGGATAATTTTGTCTCCTATATTATATATATGGTACTAAACATAAACACATTGTTTTTGTTTTGATATCATCCTTATGGTAAAAGTTTTGTTGATACTATGATGGACTAAGTTATATTTAGAATAATGCTTCCTATAGAAATGTAAATTATTTTGATCAAGTGTAAATTGTTTTTTATATCAATAAAAATTTTACAGTAAATTTAAGATAAATTTAAAAAAACAACCTCTTTCCATTTTTTATATACAAATTTATTTAAAAAAAATATCATCATGCCCATAACAAAATAGCACGTGGAATTTATTTCCATGTTCACTTCCCACTAACATGGAACAATTGCCCCTCTCCCTCCGAAATATGTAAACAAAAAATTATTTCATTTAATAAATAAATATATTAGAAAACGGAGGAAACGGAGTCTGGCATTCTAAAACTATGTAAGTTATTAAGACTCTTCAACTTTCAATTAAGTTGGAAATAGGTATTGATCAACATTTTAATACGAATTGTTTTTGGTGAGATTTTTTTGGAAATTTTTTTACGAGTTTTTCTGGTTTAATTTTTCTAAAATTTTGCTGGAATTTAGTGAAATCACAAGTTTGATGGGTAACCTTTACACAATAGAACTGCCCTAGGGCTTTTAGGGTGTTGAATCCATATCTAGAGTCAAAAAACCAGTTTAAATAACACAAATCAAAATTTCACCTCAAATTATTATTATATTTTTTTATTTAAGCATGAAAAGTCCAAAAAATCGTACTAAAAACAAATCCATTTTAATATACTATACAACCCCTCAGTATATTTAAAAATATTATAAAATTATGATTTTTATTTTTTTATAATATTAATATTTAATTTTAAAAATATAATTTTTTTTTTTTAAGAATGATGATATTAATTATATTCATCAAAATCCCTGTAAATATAATCAAATAAGTTATTAATAGAAATGAATAATTAATTTTATATATTTAGTGAAAAGATTTGTTGAACACTTTTTTTTCATTATAAAAAGATATTTCAGGTTAAATGACATTATATAAAATTTAATTAAGTTAAATAGCATTATATAAAATATAATCTATTTAATGTTTTATTATATTTGGATAGAAAATAATACTTTATCACACAAACATTTAGAATAAACTCACTTAACCTTTGGTTTTGAATTTCTAACTTTCACAAAATTTCAATCCATTTCTATTAATGTTGTTCCAAATCTTTTGAATATCCAGGACTTCACAAATTAATATTGATATTTCGAAAATTTAAAACATGATGGCATGTCACACAAGATATTCCAATGATGCAATAGTTTACTTATGGAAAATATACACTATGAAAAATATAGTAATTTTTCCATGGAAAGGGAGTTTGGGATGATTGTTCAAGGTAGCAAAATGGTCGAATATATTGTTTTTTTTTTAAATATTATATAAATAATAAGGTTGTTTGTTAATATTCATTATCACATATGTAATGAAACAAATTATGATGTATTCTAAAAACTAGTTATTTTATTTCAATATTGTAAAATATAAAATAATAAATTAATAATTTATTTTATATATTAATATATTATATTAAAATTCGTAGAAAAAATATATTATATTAAGATTACAAAAATTTAAATATAAAAAATAAAAACAATACTTGAAATAAATTAATATATAAAATATAATATTTACTAAATTTTTTAGAAAAACATTTTTTTTTTACAATTAAATATGTTTAATGAAAAAAAATATGATTTTTATTGCAGAAAAGTATTTGTGTGATGCAATAAAAAAAAATTAAGTTTAAAGAATCTATAAATTAGTTTGGATAATAATGAAAATTCTAGTAAAATTATAATAAAATTTATCAAAAATTTTTGAAAATTTTAGTCTAATTATCAAACTTCCAATGCCCAAAAATTCTATGAAAATGCCCAAAAAAAAATTCTATAAAAAACAATTTAAAAACTCCAACATTCTAATTTTTTAAATCTTTTTAAACAAATTTCAACTAAAAAAATTCTACTATCCAAACGAATTTATGATATTGTTAACAACGCCAAACAAAAATGCCTAACCATTTCCTAAAGGTCATGTGGTCTGACCCACCTCCTCATTATAATACTCACTTTATAAACATTACGTTGACTCGGAGTAACATTGCATTTAAAATGGGATGCCTAGCAGAACAACATGACTTTATGGAAAATATATTGGAAGATAAATAAATTGATATCGATGTGATGTTTAATTAATTCACAGTTTTCAATATTGATACCTTATCTTTGATCTTTTTAGATATGGGATGGTCATTATCTTTATAACTTTGTTGCACCATAATATCATTAAACATAAAATCTACTACAACCTTTCTACTTTACACATCATCTTTTTTCTGAATTTATGATGTATCTAGTTATCCTAAGTAGGTCTTAATTAATGTAATTTTGTAAATTGTACACCGGAGTTTTTCATTTTTTTTTTAATTTATTGGTATACATCATACAACTTATTATATTATTATAAAAAAATTGTTTTTTTGCTTTTTTAATTTACTAGTAAGTTTGATTTATTATTAAATAGATAATTTTATTTCTTAATTATTTATAATATTTGATATAAATTATAAGTTTTGAGGGTTAGTTTAATTGGTCGAAGTCTCATTGCTAAAGCATTTTGGTCATTGGGAAGTTAGGCTCTTATTAGTTTAGTCAATGGGATGTGATCCCTTGGAGTGCATCTGCTCAGACTTTCCTTAGAAAAAAAGTATTTGATATAAATTATATAATCTTTTAGTATTCTAAAACTATTTATATACAATTTAATTTTATATTTCATTTCTAATAAAAATTAAAATACATAGAAATATCCTTTCATAAAGATTTATCTAGTTTTTTAGACTTTACACAACCCAAAAAAAAACATAAATTTAACTAATGCTTCTTTTTAGAAGCATAAAAGATCAATATCATGGAAATATGCATCCATTAAGCCATACATCAAATGACTTGTTGTGGTGATATACAAAAAAACCCATCTACAAATTCCTCTAATACCATAAATTCCAATTTCAATTGATTATCCTTCCTTTAACAGTCAATTAGCATCAATGTTGTGCTTTGTGTAGATGTATGTGATGATATATTTTGAAATATTCCTAAAATCAATTTAACTAGATAGCTAGAGGCTTGATAGCAACATTTTGATTCTAAGTTTCCCCTTTCATCCAATTAATGACAACACCATTCCCATAAATATATAATCAATCAAGTCATTTCTCATTTTCCAACTTCAACAGACATCTCAAAGCCATCAACTCCATTAAATAGTTGGTTTCTATGCCCAAGATTGATAGAATGCCAATCTAAAAAATATAATACTCCTATAACATTGATAAAAGCTTGAGGCACTTGCTTCACTCCATGAAAGAAGCCCCGAGGATATGTTTACTAATTATCAAGTCCCCAATTTGTTGAGGGACTCTTTCCTTCAACCTTGACCTACATATTTTAAATAAACCATATGATTGTGAGAATACTTGGAAGTTGGCTTTCCATTACCATTAAAAAAACTATCATTATGAACTATTGAAACACCCCAAAGAATTATATAGGGTAATTACTTAAACCCTTCAATTCCTTCTCCCTAAACATATTATTCAAATATTGTTTTATAGAATGTCATTCCATGCATTTGGGATACCTATGATTTTTTCATCCTTCCAAATTTGGTGTGCATATGGGCATTGGATTATTAAATGTATGAAGTTTTCCTCTATTCTCTTACACTTATAGCATATGCTGGTCCATTTTTCTTCCCTTTTTTTGTAACATATCCCATGTCCAAGCTCCGTTCTAAAGGGACAACCATAAAAATATCCTTATTTTCTTAGAATATTTTATTTTCCATATCTTAGAGACCACTGCTAAACCTCTACTTGGTCTCTACCATCTATCATAACCTTATATCCTAGAATTGCAAAATAACTTTTGACAACCTTACCTTGATCCCATTCTAGTGTTTGTGTCTCATCATTCAACCTTATATGACTCGTTTTCAATTTTGGCACTTATATATTCTATCTTGCTTCCCTATCTCCTTTCGAATGCAGGGATTAGGTTGTTTTCCACCCCCAAGACCAGATAGTGGTAAAATCCAAATCATATTCTTGATTTAAACTGATAAATTCATTAACTTAGTGACTATGCTAGGCCATCATCAAGTAGTAAATCCACACTCCCACACCCCAAAATAAAATTAGATTCAGGCCTTACTTGGTTTCCCCTCCCTAACGTCTATGCCAAATTACCTCTAATAAGAGGGAATGAGAACACTAAATCCTTACACAAACTTGACAACTTCTTAATGCACACCCAAGGGTTTCTAATCCAATATAATAGAGAACCCGGGGTTATATATTTATTCTTAATTACTTTCCTCCAAAATCTCTCCTTCATTAACAAATTCCACAAACTTTTAGCAACTAGCTACTTCTTAAACATGTGAACACATTCTAAGCCCCACCAACCCAACAACTTTGGTTTAGTAGTATCCAACCATTTTGTTAGGTGAATCCCTTGGTTTTCACCTTTACCTTCTTATACAAAATTGAAACATATTTGCTTAAACTTCACAAGTATACCTTTTAGAATAGATGTAAGAGAGTGTCGATACAATGGGACAACTTCAGCTACACTTTATCAATGTCTATTTTCCACCCCCTTGATAACCATCTAGTGTACCATTAGAAAATCATTCCCTTTTTTTCTATAAGGCATACCCAACCATTTTTGCTATAGTTGTCGGGCTTTAGAATAAATCCCAAGTATTTTAGTCCTTTTTGGAAGCTAAAAGTTATGAAAAGAATAAGGAATCTCACCTCTGTGCTCCATCATCCTCAAACCCGTAATGAAAAAGAGTATACTTTTGTATATTAACCTCCCTCCCAATAGCCATTTGTTTTAGGGACCCTAGCTATTTGTTTTATTTCCTCATTGAACTTCAATTCTTACTTTTTATCGTGCAATTTTAATATGTGAATTCATCCCAATTGACAAGTGTTTTGGGTCTTTAACCCATCACTACTTAATCTCACCAAACCCAAATCCCCCATCTCTTCCTCCCATTTTTCTCGATTTAAGATGGTAAGTCATGTAGGTTTCTGAACCTCTTTCAAGAGTTCATATCTATATAGAAGCCTGATTTGAGAATCTTCACTAGAAGCATTGAAAGATTTAGAAATCTTATTATCACCAAAACATGAATAATATTTACTATCAACAAACATATCCCCCATATATTCCTTTTCCAAGGATGAAACTTTAGGGCTTGTAGTTAAATTAAAAAAAAAATCCCAAAAGTCCTAACCCCCAAAGCACTATTAACTTGGTTGTATTAGCAGTATTAGGAGGAGAATATAAATAGAACATACCATTTGAATCACCTGAAACCATAGCTTTCTTATGGTCTTCTACCTTCAATCATGGAGCCTCCTCTTTTGAGACGTTAGACCTATGATTCTATCCTAAGTATGTTATTGTATATTACTGTCTTAATACTTTTGGACTTAAACTTCAAAGCCTTTTCATCGTCTACTGAGTCATAAAAAACCTTTCCTTAGATGGGTTGTGCTATTCTACTTTTATATTGGTAACTACATGCTTAAGGAATCTTCCACCTTTCAAACCTTCTCCTCCAAATCTTCTTGTAAATGGATTTCAATTTTCTTTAACTATATGGACTTTCACATGACACTAAATACATCGAAAAGAAACATTGGAGTAGTCTAACAACTATGTATAAATTCTATGTCATAGCTTTATATCTACAATCCTTTCAAACCCTTCCTTTATGTTGATTTCCATGACTACCTTATCCACCATCTTGTAAACACATGTCCTAAAGGAGGGGCCCATTGAAATGGTTTTCCCCATTATTTTGCCAATCATTTACAAGAATTTTTAGTCCAAAACTTTAGAGGGAACCTTAGCAGTTTCAACCAAGTTAAAATTTTGGTGGAGGTTTCAATCCTAAGGTCCAAAGAAATGTCCCAAGGTTTCAACTAGAAAATATGAATCTCAGAAATAGTTTTTCATTGATTTTTTTACTACATCATCTTAAAATCGATAAATAAATTGAGCCAACACTTAGGCATAATGTAATACACTTGCCATATCATATAATCAATCTCCTATATTGTCGTATCTAAGTATTCAATGATTTTGCTACTATATGCCTTCCATATAATTGTTTAATTAAAACCTTACCCATGAAACCTACAATTTGGTCCATATCCAAAGCTTCACCTACTACCATGCATACCCTCTTCTCCTTTGCATTATAATGATTAAGGAAAAAAATTTCAAAGACAAAGATTACATTCTTTCATTGATGAATGCCTGACACTAACTACACTTTCCAGATGTTCACCTACTACCGTATGTACCATTTTCTCTTTTGCATTATAATAATTAGGAAAAAGAATTATAAAGACAAAGATAACAATATTTAACTAATGAATGCCTTAACACCAACTACACATGATTATAATATTGTTTCACATGATTCGTCCTTAATGTTGTCTCAGTAGTCACTAAGCACAATCGTTCTCTCCAATCAACTTTTATTCTTTCACATGAATCTTCCTTAATATTGTCCCAATCAATCACCAAACACAATCACTTTATCCAATCAAATTTACTTATAATTTAATTTTTAAACTTAACTTTCTTTACCATTCAAATTTAAATCATAATATATGTAACCAAAGATAAAAATTTAAATCATAATACCTTATTCTTAAAACTTTAAAATGACCTCATAGCCTCACAATCATAACCCTTACCACATTCCTACAATTTACTTCAACAATCCTATTCTTTACTTCAACCATCACCACATTCCTGCAATTTACTTCAACAATCACCATACATAAAAGGTACACTAATTTGTACAAAAACTTGTTTTAATTTCTTCCAATTTCAGTAATCACCACATTCCTGTGATTTACTTCAACAATCACCATACATAAAAGGTACACTAATTTGTACAAAAACTTGTTTTAATTTCTTCCAATTTCTCTGTAAAAACGTAATTAGCAATCACAATTACAATCAACCATTGTGAACTAAAGTTAGTTTAATTCCAACCATTGTAACGTGAACATTTATTTTTATATTCACTTCCCATTAATCAATATGATAAAGTCCACAAAGGAATAACAAATGGGTGACTAGACACTCCTCTCTTAAGCCTATAAATGGTTTGAAGAAGATTTATGTTGATTCATTAATCAATATGGTAAAGTCCACAAAGGTGACATAGACAATGATCGAGTTAACAATAAAAACGTTAAAACCTACATGTATTAGGATTAATCTCAAGTACAACCAATTTGTTCTATCACGTGCCTCTCAAAGATTGGCTTTATTATGATTGATTTCTTATTTTTAGTCTTTTTGAAATGAAGCCCCTCCTATGAATTTCAAATAGCCTTAAGGATTTGTTCGCCCTTCAAAAGTACAAACTATTATGATGAGATCACACTTGAGAGCACATATTTCATCCTCACAACCAAAACCTTTGATATTGTCTTATATTTATATATTTAGAGTAAGATGGGCATAAAATAATTAAAATCACTATATTTCTCTTTCTTTGCTATTAGAGTAGTAAATGTTGCATTGAAACTCCAATGCATCCTACCAAAACTATTGACTTCTTCTATAACCCTTAATAAGTCCTCTCTCACCAGTTCATACAGCTTAAGGAAAAAATCAATATTCCACCCCTTAGGGTTGAAATTCCTGAAAAGTGGACAAGACTACCTTCTATTCGTCCTTTGATACCTCTTTAAAGAGTCATATTTTATTTTATCTCGTATTATAAAAGGGAAATAAGATGCTAATTTAACTCTTCTTCAATGCTTACTTCGATTGGATCCTTTTAGATTTTCTAAA